>CM069903.1:31546421-31981421 GCA_036172215.1 Camellia granthamiana | reverse complement strand
TTCTCGATTCATCCGATTTAAGGTAGGGAACCGGGAAAAAATTCAGTTTTGGGAAGTGTGTGGTTAGGGGAGGAGTCTTTTGAGTGCATATTCCCTTGTTTGTATCGTCTTTCTCAATCTCATAATGCTTCTACTACTGCCACGGCATCTTCTTGTGTAACTCCGATCTCTTGGAATTTTAATTTATTTCAAAATCTCAGTGATCATGAAATCATTGTTCATTCTTGAGGGATTCTCTTTGAATCTTGATTATGTGAATCGTAAATCGTGGTTTATTCATTGATCGAGACTGTTTTCTTGTAAGTCATACTTTGATATGATTATTGATTATCCTAATGTTTCTTCTTTTCCTCCTCTATTGATGATATCGAATGCACATGTGCTCCTAAGAGTTAAAATCTTTGCATGGTCTTTGGCTAATTGGAAGCTCATTACCAATGACATGCTTCAAAAGAGGAGACCTATTTGCTACTTGCTTCCACAACGGTGCATCATAATGTGTAAGAGCTCGAAATGCATTGATAATTTATTTTTACATTATACTGCGGCTTTGGCATTATGGGTTTCGTCCTTTTCAATTGGCAGAGGTTGATTAGTTAGTCCTGGCTTCTTGTTTCCATATGCTAATGATTGATTATAGAGACTTTAGTTCCACTAAGAGAGCCCGAGTTCTTTGGAATAGTGTCATTTGTGCTGTGCTTTGGGTTATTTGGACAGAAAGTAATGCAATAATTTTTTACCATAAGGTTGAACATTTAAGGGATAAGATTTGTTATTATATGAATTTTTCAATTTAGATAATTTCCCTACAAAACCCATATATATATATATATAAACATAGATTACTCCTTAGTAGCATGAAACACCTATGGAGCCTCACTCCTGGCTCCCAAACCTCGCTCCCGCTTCGTGCAACTATGGATTATTCTTTCTTGCACTGAAGCATACAGTGAGCCCTAACATCGAGCTAAGAGACTTGAACAAAATGTTGAATTTTTCTCATTCTAACAATCAAAACATAGCGCATAAACAGCAACAAAGAAACCAGGGTAGCAGAGGGAGTTAAAACCCTAACACATACAAAGCAAGGAATTAAAAAATAAAAAATTGTATTAAGTATATTTGGCGTACCTCGAAATGTGCAAACAATCTTTCAGGAGTAGAAGAAAGGGACGAAAACCCTAGATTCTGTATTCACAATGAGCGATGTGATAATAGTGATGAAGAACATTTGTGGAACCTATATATATACATACGCGATGTATGTAAATGTGGTGAAGGTCTGCGACGCAGGCAAGCTTTCTTTGTTGTTGCTATGCTGAGATATTTTTCTCCTTTTGGGAAGATTGTTCTAATAAGTTATTGAAAAAGGAGTGAGACCCCATTTCGGGAGGACTCCACAACTTTTTTACTGATCTACATTATTTATGATATGTGAGATCTACTTATTTATACGTGAGGTTCACATTATGAATGGTGTGGATTACAAAAGGGGTTGTGGGAGTACTCCTTAAAAGGGGTCTCTATCATTGTTGTAAGTTATTTTAGGTTTAGACGGTTTTGACTAATTTAGGAAGTTAAAATTTTTATATTTAGGAGAAAGTCGCAAGTTAAAATTTTTATATTTCAAGGAAGTTTTTTTTTTCCCACTTAAATAAGAATATTTGTAAAAAAAAAAAATGAAATAATTATAAATTTAATGTTATATTTTATTTTATTAAATATTTTAATTTATTTTATTTTTTTATAAATTTTAATTATTAAAAAAATAAAAAAAAAACTCAAATTTAACTTCCCAAACATCGTGAATATTTGTCTGCTTGTAAAATTGAAACTACCATGATCTGAGCCCATGGGCCCCCAATAAAATAAAATAAAAAAAAGCTCCCAATTTGTGGGGGGGGGGGGGGGGGGGGGGAAATCACATTGTAATGGCTATCTTATGCACTAAGGGTTGTTTGGGATTAGCCTTTTAGTAATTTTTTTTAGTGAATTTAAAAAAAAATAGCATTTACTCGACTAGATTAATTTAAAAATTAAAATTAAAATAATAATTTGGGGAAAAAAAATTACTTAACACCAAAAAAAACTCAAAAACTATATTTTTTAGTTTTTAATATTTTCAAAATTAAATTTTCTTACACTTTTTTGATTCTTTAACTGAATGTGAAAAGTAAATAATTTTGACATAAATTTTAAAAAAAAATACCAAAAGACAAAACAGTTAAAATAAAAAGTAATTTTTTTAGTTGGATGCAAAACAATACCTAAGTACATTTTTGTGTAAATGTGTGTGGGTATATTGCTAAATTATTAAAGAATTCATTTACTCCCTTATCCAAAGTTTTGGAGAAATATAACTCCAACATATGTGACTAACAACTTTATTTCACATTCACATTTTTGCTATAAACGCTTCACACTTTGTTAATTTTATAAAATTATAATAAAGTCCTTCACATTCTTATCATTTATACAATTGTTTACAATTTTTTTTTTCTTCACCTCCTAAGAGAGACAATTTTGACATTTACACAAAAATTACATCATAATAATGAATGTGGAATCTTTTTCATGAAAAAGAGAGGGCTAATAACACCAACTTAATTAAACGCAAAAAATTAAAATTATTTTTCTTCACAATTTCTTAGTAATATTACTATAAAAAAAAAATGTTTGACCCCATTTTATGGAGACCCCCATAACTCCCTTTGGATTTCAACCATACTACGGATTGTGTTTACAATTTATACTATATATTAAGCAAAATGAGATTTTTAACCCCAAGACCAGTGGGAGCTTCAATATCTCAATATGAAATTTCAAAATTTTTTATTTAATCCCATGATCAAAATGAGATTTTTAACCCCAAGACCTTTATTGATTTGGTCAAAATACCATGATCAACATTTATTAACTTTTTTCAATCGATATGTCTTTCCGCATGCCTGCATTTATTGATTTGGTCAAAATCTCCTGATCATCATTTAAAATCTCCTCAAACAAATAATTATAGATACAATCCTTGTATAGTTACTGCAATACCCTTTTTAACTTCTCCCATACACTATGATTAGGGATAAGATTATTAAATTATTTTTATAAAAAATCTTTAAAAACATAATTTATATATTAAAAAAATCTAAAACAAATATAAATATCTATAATTATTTCGTGCATAGCACGGGTGATAAGCTAGTTATCTATATATGTGAATTGTGATTTTTAAATGTTTTTTTTTTTTTTTAAATGTCTTCTTTTTTTTCTTTGTTATATTATATTAAAGTTTAATATTTTGATAATAATCATATGTGTTGGACTTTTTAAGGAATTAAATGTCTTTTTTTAATTTATTATATTATATTAAAGTTTAATATTTTGATAATAATCATATGTGTTGAATTTTTTAAGAATTTTTTTTATGTTTGTTCTTAATGCATTAAGGTGTTATTATGGGGGATAATAATCATATGTGTTGGGACTTTTCAAGGAATTCATATGTGTTGGATTTCAAAGAATTTTTTTTATACTTGTTCTTAATTCATTAAAGTGTTATTATGAGGGTAAGACTTGGGAGTTGGGAGAAGTTAATAAATGTTAACATTTTTTTTTTTTAAATAAAAAAATCAGAAAATTTAAATTAGGAGATTGGAACTCCCATAAAGTTTCGGTGATGCTCCGGACCTCTAAAATCAGAGCACTAAAACAGCATTATTTTGTCTTTTTCTGTTCTCTTTTTTGTCATTACTTCACTGTTTTTTTTTTTTTTTTTTATAATTGCTGACAGCTCATTAGAGCTGTCCTTTGTGAGCTCTAATTAGAGCTCTTAGGCATTTTCCCATAAAGTTTTGGGGCTAAAAACCCCATTTTACTTAATATATAGTATAGATATGTGGGATCCACTCATGTATATGTAGAGTCCATATATACATCAATTGTGGAGATTCAAAAAAAGGCACGAGAGTCTCAAAAAAATGAGGGTCTCAATCATTATTGGTACTATAAATTATGAATATATGCACAAAACAATACAATCAGATAAGTTCAATTTCCAATAATATCACAGTTTCTTTTTTCTGTTTTCGAAAATGTTGAACATTTTAAAATCAATTATACTGTTTTGAAAACAAAAACATATTAAACAAGTTTTCATTTCTAGCTTCTACAAAAAGTAAAAGTGAAAATAGAAAACAAAAAACAAGAACATTACAAAATATCAAAGTGACTAAATTACATGATTATTGAGAAGAAATTTTGAAATAAAAAGGGAAAATTGCACTTTAGTGCATATTTTCAAAAATAATTGCAAATCAATAGTAAAATTTATAAACTTTAATAATTAAAATTACAGATAATTTTATGAATTTACAAATATTTTGTGAAAATACTACTGATTTGTAATTTTTCTAAACAAAAAATGATTTATGTATGGCTCCAAGAAAGATTCCTATGAATATGTCAAGATACTAGTCACCTTTGCCATATCTGGGAATGTTAATGCAAACAACAGTAATGTTTAATATCTACATGTCTATTAATCAGACCAAAACAAATAACTCAAGAGGATGCCAGCAAATGAACATGCATCAGGTAAGTAGATTCAAGAATGTTTTCCAAATAAAACAAAAATTCTTTCACGCCATGTACTGCCGAATGCGTAACAGGATCAAACAAATTGAGCAGCAGCCATGGAAATACAAAATGAAAAATATGAATTGTGCACCAAAAATAGGTATAGAAAGATAAATAGAGAGAACAAGAGAGAGACAGATAAATAGAAAATATTTCACTAAAACCAGAAGGTGAAGAAGCCAATGGCATGAATAACTCACTTCACTAAATCTTGTTTAAAGCAAGTACATTGTACTACAGCTACAGGTACAAATTTTTCTGAAATTTATGACAAATGCATGAAAAACTGGTTCTATCCTTCGCAGGGAAAGTTAAGAATGTTCACAGAGCAGCCTTGCTCAGCAGCCTTTTCTCACATCCTTCATGTAAAAAACAAGGTAATGATGATGATAAAAAAAGTAAGCCAATGCTTCAGACTTTCCATACATTTAATCCCTAAAGATATGCACAAATGCCAGAAGAATGTGCTTTGTCCCGAACCAATCATTAGCCATGCAAAAGAGGTTCAGCAGCCCACAGCTGGTTATACAGCATGGTTCTATAATTTACATTTGTCACTGGTGTTGGAAACGATTGGTCAATTCCCTGAGTTTGTGGACCCCTTAGGATGTAAGAAACCAAGGCAATTGGAGAAGGTAATGCCGCGTGATATAAGGTAGATGATAAATGCAACATATGCAGCTGTAAACACGGATACCAAAGAGACAAACAACCATCCGTTTACTTCAGAAGAGAAAAATTCCAGCAAAAGATACCCATTGATCAGCATCAGCAAGGCAGCAACAAGCCATGAAACCATCTAAAAACCCAAAAAAAAAAAAAAAAAAAAAAAAAAAAACAAATAACAATAATAATGTGAATCCATAAAGTGATTTTCAACAACCTAAGCAGTAAGCAAAGCATGCCAAAGGAGATGACGAACAGAATTATTTCCATTTAACATTCTCTTTTGAGCTTTACGAGAGCTATGAATTGCAACAGCATAGCAACAAAAGAGAAACAATCAAGGAACAATAGTGCAACAGAAAGGTTCATAATTGCGTAAATAAAACGGACAGCTAAAAAGGGAAACCCAGTGCATGAGGCTCCAGCTGATCACATTCTCTGTGTGTGTGTTTGTAGTGTTTTGAAACACAAGTTAACAGCCCTTCACCTATGATTTATGGTTTCATCTAGAATGCTGCCATGACAGTATCCTTGGTAATATTAATCAATATTTGTCCTTGATCGTCCTTCTAGACAAGTTTTAAGAAAAAGGCACGAAAGTGTATTTATCCAAGCATATAAAAATCAAAAGTCTCCACCTGATATCAATTATTAGTCATGTATTTACCTTCGCACAGGTACAGATGAACCCAAATCACAAAGCATGGAGTAGAATTACCAAAGAGGTGGAACAAATAAACAAATCTTTAACTGTGATTTGGGTAATAGTAAGAGTCACTGTGTTAAAAAGCATATTGGGAAAGAACATAGAGGAGGAGATTGGTGTTAGGCAATAGCTCAAAGATTAGAAGTAACCGGTATTTTAAAAAGACAAACCTCTGCATCACTGCAGAAAAGAATTCAATGTAGTTCCAAGGCCCAATAATCATCTCAACTTTCGACTTTCGACCCTCCCTCCTAACTCTAGGTCAAACAAAAATCAATCCAAACTGTCTAGCACATACAAACATATATCTCAATACTCCCCATCCTTGCACGTTTATCTACTGGGTTGATTTGACTATCCTTATACTAAAAAAGCAACACAAATGAAATACCAAACATGAAACCATCCTAGAAGATAAAACACCAAAAGATACAGATCAATCAGGCTCAACAATGCATGCACTACCAATGCCAAAAATCTGTCATCACTAGCAATGGAAGTCTTGCAAAACACATGAAAATTCAATTCATTCATTGACAAGTGATTAAGTAAGGCAAATGAATACACAAATTCACAAGAACACGTCGATATACTCAGAGGATCACATTTGAAATTATTTCAATATTAACATTTTCATGAATCTTCGAAATTAAATAATGATATAACCTAATCATCACAATTACTTTTGCAATGCATTTTCTTTTTTCTAGTCTACTAGTTATAATAAACAAATACAAGAAGATCTCCAGGTAGCAAGAATATGGCATCAGAGTTAATGACAATTGATGTCAAAAACAATGTTGTAATGATCATAAATATATATATATATACATATATTTTATAGGGAAGTAGTAGACGGAAAATATGTAGGTTCTTCTATTAGATCCTCAAAAAAAAAAAAGCGTTCAAGATTCAGTTAATTTCATCATTCAGCTAATAAAATACTATTCAGTGTATGAATTGAGTAAAACACGCTGCAGGTTACCAGATATCTGAAAAACCTAGAATGACAACTTAAGCAATCTAGCAAAAAAAAGTAATGGGTCACCCAGAACATAGAGCCAAGATTCAGAAAATGGGAACAAATAAGTGCAACAAAGAACCAAAGAAGGCAGAAAAAAAGAAGAGAGCAAAAGTATACCTTGAGGGCAGTGCCAATTTTGAAAACACCCATGATCTCCTCATTGGACACCAAACAAAGAAGGGGAATGAGCGCAAAAGGGATCTGAACTGACTGAAGCACATTAAGCCATTCGTTCAGAACATCTAACGAGTCGTCAGAGCTCTCAAAAGCAAGAGCAACTATCATAGTTGGGACAATAGCAAAGCTTCTAGTTATCAATGCCCTGACCCATTTCTTCAGCCGCAAGTTCAGAAAACCTCCCATAATAAACTGCCCAGCATAAGTGCCAGTAAGGGTACTACTTTGCCCAGCAGCTAATAATCCAATAGCCCAAATATATAGAATTGGCAACAACCCTCCCCCATATTTCTCTTCAAGATACTGCCCTGCATTTGCAAGGCCAATGCTACTGGCGATATCAGTACCATAAAATGCCGCTGCAAACACAGTCGTAACAAATAGATTGATTATAAAGGAGATAACAAGGGCAACGGTGGACTCTATGGAGTAGTAGTTGAAGGCTTCTTGAACACGGCCAATCTTGCGGCGATCAATCTCTCTTGATTGTACAAGGGCAGAGTGCAAGAACACATTGTGAGGCATAATAATACAACCCACAACACCCACAGCCTGCTGTATTGTTTTTGAGCTAAGTTTTGGAATTAAAATACCTACATGGGAGATGCTATTGTCAGTGCTTTAGAGTCAAAGAAGCATAATAATTTTGTCAATTCAAAACAATAGAAGTGCTATGATAATTTTAAAAAAGAAAATGTTCTTACCAAGAAGAAGTTCTACCCCATTCGGCTTTGTGTCTACAAACATCCAAGCAAATGACATCGCCATAGTTGCAATAAGAACAGCAAAAACTGCTTCTAGTTTCCTTACACCAAAGTTCTCAAGAAATAGAAACACAAAGCTGTGATAAAATAAATAAAGGGACAGATATTAGTACAATAATTCATTTCAACTAAATAGTTTCTATTTGATTCCAAAGAATATGTAGAAAACTTAAACTATCAAATCATTTCAGACCCAGAAAAAAACATAACAACTAAACCTCATTGTTGATTTCTCATATTTATACAAATATGCATATTTATTTGCATTATCTTATTTACCAAACACATCATTGTTGTTTTCGTTTTTTTTTTTTTTTTTTAAATCTTATCTACCAAACAAAGGTCTAGGTATTTGGTCAAAAAGTAAAAAAATAATATGCAGAGGGTTAGGTTCTAATTTCAAGCTAATCGAATAATAACGAAACTCATTCTCGAGTAAAATTTCCAAATTATAATATAAGCAGAATAGGGTTGGCAAAAAATTGAGTTCAGAAAAAAAGCATAAATGTTAAAAACTAAACAGCCCTCAATCTCACAAACCCAAATTCTACAATCACAATATGCACAAAATTTCCTCCAAAAAAAAAAAAAACAATCAAAACACAACAACATGATTAATTGCACAGAAACACAAGTGTTGAGAGAGATTACCAATCAGAAGCAGTTATAACAACACCACCCCAAAGAGGCACAGCTCCATTGCTGAGAATCTTGATAGCAATCGCACTTCCAATGACTTCCTGAATATCGGACCCAATCAGGGCAAGCTCCGCCATGACCCACAGCAACAGCCGAGCCCATTTGGGGTACTCGTCGCGGCAGAGCTCGGCCAAGTGGCGTCCAGTGGCGACGCCGAGCCGAGCCGAGAGGAGCTGGATGAGGAGACCCATGGCGGTAGCCCAGAAAAGTAGCCAGAGAAGAGAGTAGCCGGCGATGGCGCCGGCTTGAAGATCGCCCTCGAGGTTGCCCGGATCGAGGAAAGCGATGCTCATGAGGAAACCAGGGCCAGTGAAGAGCCAGAGCTTCTTCCATGAAAACGGCGGCGTTTTGGTCCAGTCCTCGGAGTCGCCGTCGTCGACTTCGACGATGTGGACTTTCTCGGTGGAGTCGAAATCTGCCTCTTCCTCGTCGGAATCGAATGTCCGATTGGCTAGTAATGGTTGATGCTCGTCGTGAGGTGGCATCGTTCTAGAGAGAGAGAGAGAGTCAATAACAATTCAGTGTTGGAGAGAGAGAGAGTGATAAGTCTCTGTGAGATAAGGGAAGAGGGAGCTTTTGAAAGTGATAAAACCCCAATATCTTCTTTTTCTTCTTCTTGGCTTTGCGTTTTTTCAATCTTCTCCAGCTTCTCTCTCTGATATTTATTTATCCGAGGCATCACATTTCGCGAGGGTGTGTGTGGCCACGGGGAGTTTGGAATTTATCTTGAGGGTGTTTGAGTTAATCACATGCTTTCGTATTGTATTAGAATTCATAAAAACACACGTGGAGTACAGTGATTGGTAAAGAAACCCCCAAAAGTAGGGCACGTACCAACAATGCTACATACTTCAAAAAAATAAATAAAAAAATAAATAAAATTCCACAACCCCACTCACCGGTTATTGATCTAGAAAAAAATAAAAATAGTAAAATGTTTGGACTCATCATCTACCCTACAGTGATATGAATTAATGATATATTTATATTATTTTATTTTTTTTATTTGGATCAATCACAAGGGAGTGGGGATAATATTTTGTGAGGATCTGAATCATTTGTGATAAAAATATCAATAATAATAGAGACCCCACAAAATATAACCTCCACAATCCTCAAAATGATCTGAACCATTCATGTCATTATCAGACACAATTCTCAAAAAAAATTCAAACACATAAATAGTCAATATATCAATGAGGGTCATGGGAGTCACTCTTTGTGAGGAGTCCAAATATTTTCTTAAAAATATATGAGTGATTTACATCATTTAAAAAATTATGACGTCCCAAACATTTTTAAGACAAGTACATCCTGTGAATTTTTCAAAAAATAATTACATAATAATAGAAAATAATTATAATTATAATTATTACTAATATTTATAAAATCTATTTTAATTTGCAATTATTTTTTGACAAGACTACTGATTTAGGGGTTGTTTGGGATGTTCTAAATAAGTGTACTTTTTGACTTTTTATGAAATATGTGTTGGGTTTGAAGTGATATGGTAGAGTTGTAATGTGACTTAAATAAGATAATGTGACTTAAATAGGATAGTGATTTTTTGACTTTTTGAATTTTTTATGGAATGCCAAACTTAGCCTTAATATTTTTTTTTTTAAAGTAACACCATTCTAAAAAATTACAAAAATAAAATTACAAACCACTTCATAAAATATTTATAAACTCATAAAAAAATTATAATTTTAATTATTAAAATTGATCATGTTTATCATTGATTTGTAATTTTTTTTTTAATACATCCATTGAAATTTTTCCTTCCAAAAAAAAAAAATTTGTATAATACACAAATATAAACCAGAAAATAATATAAATAAAATTAAATAAAATAAACTATTTGATGTATTGTTAAAATTAAATACAAATTTATATATTATTGTATTCATGAGTTTAAGTTTACTTGAGTTGCTCGATTATTAAACAAGTCGAGTTCAAACAAACTATAAATTGAGTTCCCGTTGTTTTTAAATATCTCTATTTGTTGCAACTCTGCTTTCAGCAAATAGGACCTGTCTATATTTTGGTAATTCTTTCTATAAAATTTGGCTATACCAATTGTATAAAAATTGTTTTCAATTATATGATAATATAAGAAAAAATTAGTGAAACATCCCTCTTAAACTTTGAATAATAAGAGAAATTTAATATGTTTTTTCTTATTAGTTAAGATTCCTCAGTAATATTATTAGAAAAAGTTTTTATAAAAATATTAAGAAACCACAACTACTATAAAAATATTATATGTTGTTTATCTTATAAAATCATAATATTTGGACCTTAAAAAAACTCTATAATATAGTTGATTGAATAGTTCACATTTTTAGCCCTCATTTGGGATACCTTCTTTAATTAAAAAGTTAAAAAAAATATTTAAAAAATTAAAAAATTAGCATGTATTTTAAAAAGTTGACTTTTATTAAAAGACTGTATACTTATATTAATTCTTTTCATACAACTAAAATAAGGATGAAAAATAATACCAAGCAAAAATTTAAAATATGACATAAGTTTTTCACCATTTTCCTTACTAAAAAGTCATTGTCAAACTTTTCTGCATCTCATTAAAAAATTTAAAAATCATTAAGAAAATTAATTCCTAAAAAAAAATATTTTAGACCACAAATTCAACATTACTAATACACCACTAATGAGGTGGCACTATGTGAACCGTATGTCACGACCCAAATCCGCCCCTGTAGGTTTAGCACCGTAACCGGCCAGTAATCCGTGAATTACCAAAGGCCTCAGAACAGATTAGCAAATAATAAGGGGCCGCGGAAGCAATAATACAAAATAGACAAGGTCCAATGAGCTGTGATAACGTACATGGGACAGAACATTTCAAAACTTATATATATACACTTAAACATGCCAGTCCAGATACACAATATTTACAAAGTATTTACAAAATGTACTTCCCAAGACCTGACTTTACAGAGCATACACAAAGACTAGCATGAATACAAAAACAGCCATGGCATTAGGCTTCGTTCGGAACCTCCTCAGGAGGCACAACAGTTGGCTGACAAAAACAGGACAGAAGGCCGTCAATTCTGGCCCTGGTCATGTGCCGGCTCACCTACATACATAATATAAATTGTGAACGAAAGCCCAGTGAATAATAATAGAGTAAAGGGTTTCAATGAATGAGTTCATACAGATTCAAAAATTACAATTCAGATTTGTATCAAATTCATCGTTTGTCCAGATCATATACAGACAGAAATCATAAGTCATGATTAAGTTTACGTGATACATCCATTAGCATTAACAGAACAGAATAAAACGTATACACGTGAGGTTACGAATAACTAGTTCCATAAAGGAACCTCCGGATCCGGGCAACAAAACAGAAGCTGAGCCCCCGTGACAGGGCCTCTGGTACGGGAGTGCAGACAGAAATAAGTTCTATAAAGAAACCTCTGATACCGGGTAACAACTAACAGATGTCACATGATGTTAAGAATGGCACGAATACATATCAGAAATTGAACAATCATTCATTGTACAGAACATATCATTTCGGAAAACAGATCTTGTTTTATCACACAGAAAATAGATACAATTGAACATAACTTTATTAAGTTATTACTCACAGTTGGCCTTGAAACAGACAGACGGAGCAGATTGATCACACGATACGCGGCACGTGACCTACATAACACATAACAAACACACACTTGAAATACACATTCTAAGTGCACAAAACTTACATTGTTGGTTCTTAGTGTGTTTCTAACCTTAAATCCTCACTATAGAGTCTTAAACATGGCCTATGAATGCCTATGATGAAATGAGGATGCAAAAATGCCTTGGAAAATATTTTTCAAAACTTGCTGAAAATAGGGGTCTCGCTCGAGCGAGGCTTTCTTCGCTCAAGCGAGCTTGTGAAAACAGAGGGGTCGCTCGAGCGTAGACTCTTTCGCTCGAGCGGTCTGTAAAAATGCAAAAGTACTGGTTGTTGAAATTTTACACTCGATGCTCGCTCGAGTGTGAAACACAGCTCTTCGCTCAAGCGTAGGTCTCGCGTTCGAGCATGCGTCTGCGTGCACCAAAAACCTGAGAGCTTGCAATTTACGCTCAAGTCACCATTCCTTTGCTCGAGCGAAGCTCTGAATAAACGACGGTCACTCGAGTGTGGAATCCTTCGCTCGAGCGAAGAAGCCAAATTCTTGAATTTCCAGATTTGCCTCCCAAGCTCAAACCAAGTATTCAACACCTCAAACTCGACCTCTTGGGCCCATTTTCTAGAAAACACTTGTAAACTCATAGTATAAGATGTTTCAAAGATCAATTTGTAAAATCAAAACCCAAGGGTGAGTCAATTGAACACAATTACAAGTAGAACTTCAAGAACAAAACAAGAGCTTAACATGCAAGTGTTCATTTTAAATCCAATGCTCTAAAACATGACCAAGGGTAAGATTGAGCTCAAAATCATGATGAATTCATAGACTATGGCTAGAATATGGGCTTGCATGCAAGAACTTCCATGAAAACACTTCAAAATGCTAAGATATGAACATGCATGCATGATTTAAGCCTCAATTCAATATTTTTAACCAATTCATGACTTAGATCACTAATGTCTCATGAACCATGCATGAAGCAATCTTAAATTCACAATCAAGAAGATGATTCTCCTACCTTGGGTCTTGAATTCTAAGCCTAAAAGCTCAAATATGCAAACTACTCTTCAATTCTTTCAATTCTCCAAGGAATTTTGTTGAAACCAAAATTTCTCCTATCTCTAGCTCTCTCCCACGGTTTGGTCAAGAAATGGATGATAGAATGATGCACAATAAGCTCCAAACAAGGCTCTTAGAAGTGGCCCACTAAGTGGTAATTTCGTAAATAATTGAACTAATGTAATTTAATGTTATTTTAATTTAATTGAAACATTCCAAATCAAATTTTAATTCAACCTACCATAAAATCACATATATTCTAACTAGTCTAAAACACTAATCAATTTCGGACTCGGGCGCCGATAAGGCTTTCAATTCACAGTTCAAAGTCGAAACATGAACAGATTCTTTTATGACAAACAGATAGAAACACAAAGATAATGCAATTATATGCAAATTAATTCCGGATTCCTTCTAAATTACTGTTAAGCATAATTAATCATGAATTAGCATTAATCGGAGGTCGGGGTTATTACACCTTACTATTGATGTGATAGTTTGGTTTTATTTTTTATTTTGATAAAACTACTAAAATCGCAATTAAACTAACAAATCTGAAATGATTTAGCCTAATCGGCTAGGTTATAATTAATTAATTAAAATTTTTAAAATTTAAACTATATTAAATTGAAACATGCACAACATTATAATATTAAATGGGATGAGAGTATAAGATTCACTTTATATGAGTAAAATAACTTATTTTTTTTCTTTATTTCTTGATACGAGATTATCAAATAAAAGTTACCCAACGGAGATTTTCTTAATTATTTAAAATTAAGAAAATCAAGAAAATTAGTATGAGATATTGAAATTCTCACAAGGCTCCTCCTAAATGGAATGAGAGTATAAGATTTCCTTTATATGAGTAAAACAACTCATTTTTTTTATTCTTTTCTCAACGTGGGATTATCAAATAAAATCTAGCCAATGGAGATTTTTTAATTATTTAAAATTAAGAAAATCAAAAAAATTAGTATGAGATATTAAAACTCTCATAAGACTCTTCACTAAAAATACTATTTTTCTTATATAATGGGGTTGTTTGGGAGGCTAAGTTTGAGGCTAAAATAGCCTAAAAAACAAAAACAAAAACAAAAAAAGAAGGGTTAATTACACTAATAGTCCCTATAGTTTGGAATTTGTGTCACTTTGGTCCCTAATTTTTCAATTATGACACATTTGACCCTGAATTTTGAATATTGTTTCAAATAAGGATAATTGAAAATATTATTAGATTTTTCAAGGGTAAAATCGTCAATTTGATAAAATATAAACTAATTTGACAAAAATAAATGTCAAAAAAATATTTAAAATTTTTTAAAAATTATTTTTATCCACCAATGAGAAAATTATGTAAAATTAATAAAAATTACATGATTAATTTTTTAAAATTAATTTTACATGATCATTATCCAAACACATAATAAAAATTAATTTGGTAAAAAAAAAATGTCTAAAAGATTTATTAATTTTACATAATTTTATTTTTAGTAGGTAGAAATAATTTTTAAAAATTCAAAAATATTTGTTTGACATTTATTTTTGTCAAATTAGTTTATATTTTATGAGATTGACAATTTTACCCTTGAAAAATCTTATTATATATTCAATTGTCCTTATTTGGAACAAAAATAAAAATTCAAGGTCAAATGTGTTACAATTGAAAAGTCAGAGACTAAAGTGACACAAGCCCAAAACTATAGGGATTATTTGTGTAATTTGTCCAAAAAAGAAAGCTAAATAGCCCCTAAACCAATATTTTTAAAAAATAAATAAATAAATAACTCAGCAGTGAGGCTGCCACATTGACAGGTTGTCCCATTGTTAGTAAATGACGATTTTGCCCTTTTTGGCCAATTTTGAAAAAAGTGAGGTTAGGGATGAAATTGTCATTTCAGCCTCAAACATCATTTCGAATATATGTTTCAATACAACAACTTAAATAAAAATCTATCATATCTTTTCAAACACAAAAACTAAAATAATCTACTAAAATAATTAAAAAGCCAAAAAACTTAAAAAATAACCACTTTCTAAATACCCATAATACACATATAGATATGATTATATATAGGAAAATGCTAGGAATACCAAATTTTTTACCAAACAAATGACCAAATGTCTCACATGGGTGTGGGGCCCACAAAATTACGGGCCCCACACCCATGTAAGACACTTGATCATTTGTTTGATAAAAGATTTGGTATCCCTAGCATTACCCTTATATATATATATATATATTTGTTTATGTTGTGGTTGGGGGTGTCATTTATTGTTCAATTACTCCACTTTCACTAAAATGTCTAATTTGATTTCGTTTCTTTATGAGCCCGTTTGGCAAGAAAAAGTCTCGGACTTTTTGGTTAAATAGTCAAAAAAAAAAAAAAAAAAAAAAAAAAATTTTTTTAATTTAATAAGATAAAATATCACATTTAATTTGTAATTATTATATTTTTTTTCTTATAAAAGTCAAAAAATTCAAAAAATCCATCTCAAATAAATTTTTTTAACTCCATGCTAAAATAGTCAAAATACTAAAAAGTCAAAAAATAACCAACATCTCAAACGAATATTATATAGGCTTCGTCTGGCTATCTATTTGGGATTTTAAAAATATAAAAAATAAAATAGATTAAATTAATTAATAAGATACAATATTATATATAAATTATAATTATTTTTTTTCTCTCATAAAAATAAAAAATAAAAAATAAAAAGCCAAATAAAAAAAAAAAGCCAAACCAAACGACTCAAGATAAAAAAAAATTCAACTAAAAAAAGTTAACTAAATTTTTTTTTGCTAAACAATAGCATACACCTCAAGGATTGCCCTAATGGTGTAAGTTTGGGACTTAAGAGTTTACTCCTCTCTAAATCTCAGCTTCAAAAACTAGCACAGCAACCTTGAATTATCACACACAAAAAAAAAAAAACAACAACAACAACAATAACAACAAATCACAATAACTATAGTCGAAAGTTTTAGATAAGAACATTTTACTCCACACACTCAACATAATGTAACCTTGTACATTATTATATGAAAAACTCCAAAAGTATCTTGTACATTATTATATGAAAAACTCCAAAAGTTCCAATGAATCCGAAAGTCTTGATCTTGAATGGTCCCATGAATACTTAATTATTATTAGGCAAGCTTGACGTCGAAGCGAAAATGAAACATTCCCACTTCTCTTGTAAAGAAAATGCCGCTTTTCTAAAAGGACATGATGGTCCAATTGAGCTCCTTTTTAATAATTTGATTTGATCAGTTAATTTTTTAGATTTTTATGTAAACAATTTATAAAATTAAGTGAATTAATCTCATAATTATAATTATATAATTTAATTACATATATTTTTAAAAAGCAATAGTTTGATTTTAGAATTATATTTATTGTCTATTTTTTTTAATATAAATATAATGTATTCATATGTTTACAATTATTGAATTAATTTAAATTTTTTATTATGATTTATACACTGAACCTACAAGATTAACAAAATTGAATTGTGAAAATAGGTCACGAGATGAACCATAGGCCGGAACTAGACCAAGTGGATGTTGAACCTTTTAAAAATTGTCATAATATTGTGAATAAAATAGAAAAAATTGTCATAATAAAAAGGGTAAATTACCTAAACCCTTAAGGTTTAATTAAATTATAAATTCTCTTTAAGATTTTAGAAATTACATCCCGTCCTCCAAGGTTTATATTCACATAATAATTTATCCCATGCCGTCAATTATTCTTGATGGATGATATTGCCCCTGGAACCTTTCCAAAGCATTAAACAACCTGATTTAATCTGAAATCCCTTTGATAAGCCAACAAAATTTACAAAACAATTATGTTATATGAAAAAAGAAATTAAGGCACCATTTTGTTTAGTTTTCGAATTATGATTTGAGTTTTGAAAAAAAAAAATTGTTTGGTTTTGAGTTGTATTTTGAAATTTTTTTGGTTCATATTTAAAAATTTTATTCATTTGAATTTTTTTAGTCTAAATATTTTTTATTGTAAATATTTATTTTTATTTTTTTATGTGTGCTATAATTACTACATTTGTGCACTGTATTTTTTTAATATTTTTAATATTTTTTATTTTGAATATATAATTTTTTATTTTAAATAAATTTTTTTATTTTTAAATTTTTTTTGAATATTTTTTTAAATCATATATATCTAAATCATAACAAATTATTTGGCCAATACTTAAAAAATAATAATAATAATAAAATTTGAAAAAATAAAAATAAAAATATTTTCTGAAAAAATAATAAATAAAAAAAATTTAAAGAACAAAATAAAATTAAAAAATTTGATTTTTTTTTTTATAGAAAAAATAGAGTTCTGTAAAGAATTTTGAAAAGAGTTTAGTTATGAGTTTTGAAATTTTTTGATTCAAATCGTGATTTTAGTTCTAAACCAAACGTTACATAAGTTTTTGGAATCATATTTGATTTATTATTTAGAAAAAAAATTCATAATATTTTTTAGAAAAAATGAAAACTAAATTAATAAAAATATATTTAATTTATAAAAATTATTTCTAACCTCTCAAAAATAAAATTTTATAAAAATGATAATTATTTTTTTATTTCTTAACCAACTTAATTTTTAATTTTTTAAAAAAATTTCTAAAACAAGTGCTGAGTAACTATTTACTGACATGATATGATGTATCAGCTCAATACCATCATTTCTCTACATAAGACCATCTCTAATGGTTTACCAAATTCATCACCAAATTTGAATTTGGTGAAAAATGACAGTTTTTTTTGTCTCCAACAATTTCATCAAAACAATATCAAATTGAGAATTCACCAAATTTTTTACCAAACTGAGAATGCGCTGGGTCTTTCACCAAAACACTATTCATTATCGTTGTATTTTCACTACCAGATAACCCATATGATGACCCACCAGATGACCAATTTTCGCAAAATTTTTGTACAGATTTTTACACTGGGGTCGATGCCCCGGATGACCATCAAGCTTGAAAATTCAACTACAGAATTGCACAGATTTTGCTTTTTCCAGTAGACCGGTCGTCCTCTTGGACGTCCAGTGCATTTTGATGAAAGCTACAGTACCCCGTTGGAGTGATGATATCAGATTGAGCCAAACATTTTTTTTTAACTCAAATTTGGTGAAAAATTTGTTCAACCGTTGGAGATGCTCTAACACATTTAGGGGCATTTTAATCAATTTATTATCTCCGCCAACGACGTTAATTGTAATGGGTGAGATATAATTTCTGAAACCTCAGAGAGAATCTATAATTTAGCTAAACTTTAAGGGGGTGTAGGTAATTTGCCCTAATAAAAAGGATTTTGTACAAGTGTCTTAGGGAAATTAATAAAAAATAATTATATATTCTTTATAAAGTACATCAAAAGTAATATATATATATATAAATTTAAAAAACTAATCACTTTGTTTGGTTTCAGTTTTCAAAATTTATTTTTCAAAAAAAATTTTACTTTTTCATTTTCTGTATTTTTTTTTATTTTCACTGAATTTTTTTAATATTTTAAGCATTTTTTTTATATTTAGACACACTTAATATAAATAAGCTTAAAAAGTATAATATTGTGAAAGAATATTTAAAAAATCTACTAAATACTAAAAATACAAAAATTTGGTACATTTTTTTTTTTTGGGTGGTAAATTAGGTACATTTGGTACAAAAATTTGGTACATTTTTTGTATTTTTATATATTTATTAATTTTTTAAAATAATTTTCATAAATATTTTAATATTTAGATACATCCAAGTAAGGTATATATAACAAAGTAAAAAAATTACTTGAAAATTTTAAAATATTTACTAAAAACAAAAAAAAAAAAACACACAAAAAAAAAAAAAAAAATTTCTAGAAAACTAAATTTAAAAAACTTGAACCAAACCCACTAAAATACTTTTGAGACACTTTTTAACAATACTCTAATAAAATAATAATAATTTAAAAAAATAAGACTAATAAAACAGCCGTGATTCGGAGCTCGAATGAGCTGCCCCGAATCTGCCTCGAAATGAAAACGACGTCGTTTTTTTTTTTTTTTTTTTTTTTTTTTTTTTTTTTTTCAGACAGAAGAACGAAGAAGACGAAGCAGAGGAGGGGGAGGGGGAGGGGGACTGGAGGGGGCCTAAAAAATGGGCTGGAGGCGGAGATCGGTGATGGCAGAGTCGGCGATGGCAGAGGCGGCGATCGGCGGGCGGGCGGACGGACGAGCTGCGAGCTGTGACGGCTGCCGGAGGCGACGAACGAGGACGGCGGGAGGTCGAAAATGGCCGGAGGCACGATCCCTCTCTTCTCTTTCTCTCCCTCTCCCTCTTCTCCCTCTCCCTCTGCGTCAACAATGGCGGAAAAAAAGAAAAAAAGAAAAAAAAAAAACTCGTTTTGGGCTTTAGGGGCATTCGTGCCCGATTTTTTCGAGCTAAAAAACATTTTCCCCTAATAAAAATTGGATACACACAGTGAAAGAGACTATAAATGAAAGGGTAATTATTTCAATTGTCTCCCCTCAAACCGTTTTATTCGTTGGGATATGAATTGACTTTCTTTTAAAATTTTTTTTGTTTTGACTATTTTAATTTAGGTTAAAAAAAATTATTTAAAATATATATATATATATTTTTTTTGAGAAAAAAATAAAATAATTATAGTTTAGATATGATATTTTTTAGCCTGAAACTAAAAAATCTATTTTATTTATTTATTTATTTAGACTATTTTAGCCACAATCCAACTTTTTTTATTTTATTTTATCAGAAATCCAACTTCTCAAACCAGTGCTATTTATAGTTCTTTTTTTATTTTGTGGGATGTATAGCTTTGATATTTGCATACAAGTTAACTAAGCTTCGCTTGATATTGGTTACGGTAGTCAACTTTTTTGTGTTAAGACTTTTTTAACCTCGTTTGGTTTTTGTTTTTGGACTTTTTTGACTTTTGTAAAAAAAAATAAAAATATAATGATTATAATTTGGATATGACATTTTGTCTTATTGACTTATATAACCTGTTTTGTTCTTTTGTGTTTTTTTAACCCCAAAATATTTACCAAACGAGGACTTCTTTTGTGTTTTTTTAACCCCAAAATATTTACCAAACGAGGACTAAAGGGTATATTATAATTTAAACAGGTCAGACCTCTTTTATCAAATTAGAATGTGTTATTAGGCCTGTGAAAGTCTATCATAGGATTTTTTTGATAATTCGAACCATTTGATATGTAAAATTTATTGAGTATTTTAGTCTTGTAAAAAATCACGTTAACCAAATATCAATAGTTATTTTATCCAAACATGCTTATGTCTACGGTAAATATGATTTCCAAAATAAATTATCAATAGAAATTTAATTTGATCAAGTAATATCAATATCCAATTAAAGTGATTTTTTGCAAAAATAAAATACTCGATGAGTTCTATACATTGAATGTTTAGATTATCGAAATAGGACCTCGAGGTCAGCTCCTATAAACCCAATAACACGCTCCAATCCAATTTAAATTTGATATTTTTTTGATCATATTCAAAATAAATTTTAACTACATATTTTTATTTTAAAAAATATTTGACACTCCTAAAAACATTACTCTTAAATTTATTATCATCATCTGTTGATTTATTTAATAATCAATCAACTAAAAACGAACTCTTAACAATTTATGTTATTACTTAATCGTATTATTAACTTTTAAAAATTACCATTGAATAGTAATTTTTCCTTAAATTTATAAATGATTCTTTAACAATCTACAATATTAAGGTAATGATACTTGTAGAGTTGATTACTACAAATATCATATTTCAAAACTACGAGAGTCATAGTAAAAAATTAAGTTATAGCTAAACACTATTGAGGCCTATTTTGGAAAGATGGTAAAAAGCAGCTTTTTTACTTTCAACCAAGCTTTTTGAGTTTTTTAGAAAGTGATTTGAGAAATTGATAAAAAACAACTTTTTTTTAGATTAATATTTGTTTATAGTGTCACATTATATTAAAATAACTAAAATACCCCCACCCAACTTAGAAAATTTATATTTTGCCCTAATCTCAAGATATAAACATAGAGGGTAATTACGTAATTTCTCAACCTGCTTTTTGGCCACTTTCCAAATGAGCAAAAAAGCAACTTGGCGTTTTGTGAGGCCACAAAACGTGACTTTTTACTAGGGTTCTCAAAAGAGTCCTAAGATATAGTTAAAATAATGTTATAATTAATATCATAATAAATCATAACTAATAAATATAACTAAATAATAATTGACACTTTACTTTTATAAAAAAATAAAAAATTAATAAAATAACATGTTGTTATATTCTAAGGTGCGAATTGGTAAAAAGTTTCAGACGCAGCAAAACGACGAGGAGGTGGCATTTTTACGTACGAGGAGCGCCATGTTATGGGTGAGTGGGCAAAGGTGAAAGCACGAGGAAAGTGGAATAGGAGCATGGAGTGGCAGCAAGCCAGCGTGTGCCGTGGCCGTGGTAGCACAAGCTTCTGTACTGCCACTGGAAGACAAAGGAAAAGCCGCTTCCTCTCCAGACAAGAGAGAGTCCAGCCTCGTACCATCTATTATTGCGTATGTGGCACTCTCGAGACTGTCTCTCTACTATTCGTGGGTGTATTGCACGGCCGTGGAAGAGAGTTTGATGCAGGTGGTGTGGGGCGTGTTAGAATATTTTGGTGATTCTCTGGGGCTTTTTATAAAAAAAAAAATTGGAAAAGCTGTCATTGGATCTGATTTCTGCCCCTGCTTTTTGCGTTTCGATTCAAAATTGTTTATGTAGAGCTCTATTGTTATTTTTTTGAACAACGTCATGTAGACTATCCTATGTTTGTGGGAGGTTTATTTTTAATATTTAAAAAAAAAAAAAAAAAAAATTTGAAGAATTGATTCACTTTTCAAATTCTTTACAAAATTAATTTACTTTTTAAAATCGTATTTTAAAAATATATTTTCAAAAAGTGAAGTCCATAAAATTACATTTTTTACATGCGATTTCAAGATAAAAACACATGTTAAAAATGTAATTTTAATTTAAAATTATATTTTTAATTTCTCAAATAGTTTGAAAAGTCGGTCAATTTTCTAAATTGTTTTTTTTTTAAATATTTAAAATAAAAAAACTATATGTTTGTGAATCACGAGAAAAAAAAATGAAAATTCTATTATACACAGGTATTACGTCTTTTTTTTTAATTATAATAATTATTTTTTTATGATAATATTTTAATTATAATTTATGAGTTTTTTTTTTGGTTATGTATTATTTAGTGTTTAGTTATGGGGGTTTTTTTTTATTTTTTTTATTTTTAACTCAGAAAATATAAAATTAGGCAAATTATACTAACGATCTCTATAGTTTAGAACTTGTGTCACTTTAGTTCTTGACTTTTCAATTGTGACAAATTTGATCTTGAATTTTGAATATTATTTCAAATAAAGACAATTAAATATATAATTACTCAATTTCAAGAGGAAAGTTGTTAATTTGAAAAATATAAACTAACTAGCGCATGCCCGTGCTTAAAAACATGGTGTAAATAATATTAAGATTAAAATGCAGTTATAAAAATATATTCAACAGACTGTACTCTACAATTCCAAGCAAATCAAATATAAAAAAAAATTTAAATATCAAATAATGCACACCGGCCAGTACTCTGCAATTTAAAAGAAATTAAAACTAAAATACACACTAGCTAGTGCTACTGCTACCAATCAAATTATAATTACATAAGAAAAACAAACATTATATTGTCATACACCAAAAGAGTGGATTAAAACTTTATTAAAAAAATTGGGTTAAAGCTTTCTAAAATTTGTATGCTTTACAGAAGATGTGTTAATAACATGCTTTACAAAAAAAAAAAAAAAATTTATAAAAAAATTTAAAATCATAATTCCGAAACAGACTTTATTACTCAAACAATACCTAATTAACATATCCTTTTAGATGACGACACATAATTATTAACCCCACACCTGGGCCAAACAAAAAAAATTGAATAGGAGAAAGAAAAAAAAAAAAAAAAGGTGAAAAAATACCAAATAGAAATATACCAAACAGAGAAAACTACAAAATCATTATGTTCTGGAGAGGTTGTTTTTGAATTGGGTAAGAGAGAGAGTAGTAAATCTCAAATAAGCTCATCATTTAATTTTTTATTTTTTAGAAAAACAAAAAAAGAGAGTAGTTTTTGGATGTAGAAATGATAGAGACTAAGAAATTGACTGCAGAAAATATAACGAGCACATAAATTATATTATTCAACAAAATTATTTTCATCTCCAAATGCAAGATGCCTACTTTTTGCAAAGTATTGTTATGTGATTACCAATTTTTATACCAAATTTATATATCATTTTGACATGTAATCACAGAATTAGTACATCAGACCACACCTTTCATACATTAAAATACATATATGCATGACATATAAGATGCCTCCTCAGATGATAAAGGGCAATTGGTTCAGAAGGTTGAAACTGAAATGGCTGACAAAATAGTGAAATAAATAAATAAAATAAAATCCAAATCAATAAATCCAACTTTTAAGAGACTGGGGGATTATAATAGAACCTAACTGTATAGGGATAACTTGAAAATAGAGCCTAATAGCAAGAGGAACAATACATTATTTAACTGTATAGTATAGAGATAAATTGACATTTTTTTTCACTATTAACAATACATTATTTAACTATATAGTTTAGGTGTTTTCTTTTATCTAACATTAACAATACATTATTTAAAAGAAATACAAATAAAACAAAAATGATTGCCCATAAAAATCATTCAAAAATGTTATGATGACGGCCGACTCTCACAACACAAATCAGAGCAAGTAAATAAGCTTATCTATCAATAGGTTTAAGTTAAGAATTAGGATTCAAAGCAACTAATTTGGCTTATCTATTGATGGGTTTAAGTTAAGAGTTATGGATTCGAAGCAAACCATTAGCAATAACCAAACTAAGAAATTTCCATAATGTGAGCATAGAGGATTAATTAAGATAGTCTTTTAACACCATAGTAGCATCAAATTGAACCAGATTATTGAATATCCTAAACTACCTCCCTAAGAGCTCCAACTTCTATAGTTGATCCATATGTGAAGGTATAATATCCCATAAAAGTTATATTATCACTCAATTTTTTGGATATCAAAGTAACTAAATAAGAGCAACTAAATAAGCCAAATCAGATGTTTTGTGTGCCGTTGAGAAAGAAGGCCAAGAAAAAGTTTGGGTTGTTTGTTCTACGGTGGGCTCCATCAGAAAGTGATTGTCCTTGGACTTATAATATTGGGTTTTGATGATATGTTGCAACCTGTTATATTGAAATTGAAATCTCCATTTCTTGCCACAATTGGAGAGGAACCAAACCAGAGCAGCTAAATAAGCTTATATATCAATAGGTTTAAGTTAAGAATTAGGATTCAAAGCAATTAATTTGGCTTGTCTTTGGATCTTTTGGTATTTTATATAAGCAGAGCAGTTCTATTGCTATTTCATTTAAATCTTTCAAAAATTCAGTTACGTAGTTTTGTGGTTAAGAACTTAAGATGGTGAAATTTTAGTTTTATTCTCCAATACACACACACACACACACATGTAATATTGTATTTCATTGTTAGGTCTCCAGTATGTAATATTGTTCTAGGATTGTAATAGAGATGGTGTGTTCAAGTAATGCTTATGATGACAGACTGACAGTGTTAGAAAGAGTGTTAATTAGTGTTAAAAAAAATTTCAGCTATTTGTGAATGCAAGACTCGCTCATACGTGTGTGTGAAAGACAAATGTAAATTTGATAATTTTAGATGTCATTTATTCAACTATTATTGTATAACATCAATATATTATTTTTGGATAAGTATTGTTGTATAACATCTCTTATGTTGCAACCAGGGGAAAAGGTGATTACTAAATTGATTATGTACCTGCTTCTCGAGTCATTGAGGTTGACAAAACTAATGATAGAAGGTACAATCAAATTTTCTGATGTACACGCACCGTTTCTTTATTTTAAAATTTGGGGAAAGGGGTGTTGGTTTTGGTTAGGAGAAAGGATGCTTTGGTAATTAAGCAAATTTTATTTCTTAAGCTTTAAGCACCCTTTCAGTTCAATATGAAGAGGACATGGTCTTTCAATTTTGCTCAAGCGAGTCTTCTTATTCATTTTCTCTATGTGTTGTGGCAGTCATAGACTATAGTTCTTATTCATCTTCTCTATGTGTTGTGGCAGTTATAGACTATAGTTCTTCTTATTCATCTTCTCTATGTGTTGGTTGGCCATGTTAACTATTAAGATATACTGCTATTTTTTTCTTCGTGTTTCATAAAATGTACAAAACAGGTAAAACAAAAAGTAAGCCATTCCCAATGTATATCCTTCAAAATCAATCAAACAGTTAGTCATTGAAAAAGAAAACTCTTCTATCATTAAAACATTGCAAAATCAATAAAACATTGTGATCCATTGACAAAGATTAAGGGAAAAGAACACATGAAGCAAAACCCACATTATAGCCTCATTTCTATTTATATTACATTAACAAAACAATTCACACATTTCACAGCACCAACACTTCAAAGATTCCCCCTTCCCCCCCCAAAAAAAAGCATGAAATTGAACAAAGAAAACCATGCACAACAATTAAAATATATAATGATTTGAAAATAATAAATTTCAAATTTTATCTTATACATATCAAACAATTTATTTTTAGTTTAGTACTTAAATTTTGATCAAACAACTTTTTAACTCAATAAATTTAACATTCAATTTTCAATACTTAATTTTTAATTTTCAACTTTATTAAACATTACCTGAGTCCAAACCTTATCATAAGACATAGAACTAAAGACGAAAAATATAAGTAGAGTAATCTACCTAAAACTCTATCTTTTATGACAGATTGATGTGTTTCCAAAATTGTTTTATGTAGTAACTTTTGTATTTGTAAACTTGTTACAAATGTTATATAGTTTAGGGCAAATTACCTTGGGTAAAACTAATAGCTTGAACTGCGGAAAGTGTTATTTGAAAAGAAATTATTTCTGGCAGAAATAACTTGTTAATAGCCCTGTTAGCTAAAATGAAAAGAAATTATTTTCACTGTCAAAATGTCGCAGAAATAATCTGTTAACAGCCCCTTAGAGAGAATTCTGGAAAACTCAAACCCAACAATATAAAATGAAAAGAAATCAAGCTTGAGTCTGCATAAAAACCCAATTCAAGTAAAATTAATACATTAAAGACTATCAAATCTTGTGAATTTAATAGTTTGTTGAACTTAATTAGCAAGAAAAATAGAGTAGTAGGGTGTTGAATACTCACAGAGGCCGACTATAGGTGGTAAATTCGCAAGCTTTGCATAACTTATTCCCTGCAGTGTGAGATAAAATCGACATGAGATATGGGAAAAAGGTATAGATTTTCTTTTTTGCTATATATTTTTATGGGAAAGTAGTATATGACCCTGATATGTGACATAGAACAAATAATTTTCCTAGCCGTTTAGTTGTGTTTCTGTTTTTAGTTTTTTTTTGAAAAACGAAGACAATGAAAATTTCTAAAAATGGCCATCATTTTAATATTTATGATTATATATATGAATACTCGAAAATAAGTACTTGTTTAGTTGTGTTTTCATTTTCTGTCATCTGTTTTTCATTTTTGGAAAAATACCCAGAAATGTGACATAAAACTGGATAATTTTCCTACATAGCCCTGTTTGGTTATGAAAAATACCTAGAAATCTTCAAATAAACATATATATAAATCTAATGTGTTCATCATACTACATCTATTTTGACACTTTCTACAAACAGAAAGTAGATGACAATAACACAAATACACATCAACCACCTGCAAGTAACAACAATTTGCATAACCATGAATATATATCAAATAATGAGACATTCAACACAAGCATAACCATTAATCCAAAATTATCTCAAAACCATAGAGACATCAAACTTAATATTTCGAGGACATAAGAAAATAGTTGCAGTCCAAATCCTCTAAGACTTTCAATGTTATTTTGGATTAAAGTACCTCGTATTACAAACCCAGAAAATCTGGGAAAGGAGAGCTATGAAAATTATACACACAAAAACAGATAAAACCCCAAATTCAATCAAACAGATTGACAATTATCTGAACCCAAGGATCATCTGAACCACTACATTGGCAGTGAGAAGACAATTATTTGAACCAAAGCATCACCTACTGTTTTCAATGGAGGTTTAGATGATGCTTTGATGATGATAAACAGAAATGATGATAAACAAAAATGATGACAAACAAAAACATCAATTTAAACCATTATAGACCTCAATTCCACCAACAAACAAACATCGGTACAGTTCTCAATCGAAAACCCTACCTTGCGAGCAGCGAACATTGAGAGAGAAGGGATGAGAGGAGAGGGAGAGAGAGATCGAACATAGAGAGCATCTGTGGTGGTGGTGAAGTTGGTCGTGGAACAGAGGAGCCAATTCAGTGAGCCAGTTCTCAATCGGAAACCCTACCTTGGGAGCAGTGAGCACTGAGAGAGAATGGGGGAGAGGGGGGGAGGCAGAAATCGAGGCCGAGTTGGAGAGGGAGGGTAGGAAATAAGAATAGAGAGAGAGGGTAGGAAATAAGAACAGAGAGGGAGATAGAGATAAACGGAGGAGACGTGTAACAGAGAGGGAGAGAGAGATAAATAGGGAATGGAGGAGGAGACGTGGGTAGGTGGGAGAGGGAGAGACCACAGGTGTTTGGGCGGGAATAAATCATCATCTGAACCATTGATGTTTATCAAAATTGATCTGAGCCTTTGAAACTAAATGTATCTCTGATACATTTTATATATTTTCAAAAACCCTTTTTCCTTATTATATAGATTTGACAAAAATAAATGTCAAAAAAATAATTTTAAATTTTTAAAAATTATTTTTACTCACCAAAGATAGAATTATGTAAAATTAATAAATCTTTTATGCATTTATTTATTTACCAAGTTAATTTTTATTATGAGTTTGGATGATGATTATATAACAAATGATTGTTAGGCTTTTAATGTGTAATCAATATATTTAATATATGAAACCACCTATTACATGATTATCATCCAAACACATAATAAAAATTAATTTGGTAAATAAATAAATAAATGCATAAAAGATTTATCAATTTTACATAATTTTATCTTTGGTGAATATAAATAATCTTTAAAAATTCAAAAATATTTTTTTGGCATTTATTTTTGTCAAAATTGTTTATAATTTATCAAATTGAGGAATTTGCCATTGAAATTGAGTAATGATATCTTCAATTGTCTTTATTTGGAAACAGATTCAAAATTCAAGGTCAAATGTGTTACAATTGAAAAGTCAGGAACTAAAGTGACACGAGCCCCAAATTATAGGGACTAGAGTAATTCGTTCTATAAAATTATATCATTTTATTATTTAATTATAAGGTGCATATAGTACACATTTTTTAGGAGTGAGTACTATAGTCTTTTTTGATTTTTTTTTTTAAATGTCAGTAATAAAATATGACAAATGCTAACAAGCAGCAAGGTCATTATTTAATGTTGGAAAATGTATTAAAAATATTAAAAATTAAGTATTAATTTTAATAAAAATATATTAAATTTAGTGATAGGTATATCGCGTTCTTTAATTTTTTTTTTTTTTTCCTCTTTTACTTGTACTCTCATCAAGAACCATATACCATCATTGAAAAAAGTACAAGTAATTTTATAATTTTGGCATCATCATACAAATTTATTGAGATACAAAGAATAAATAATAATAAAAAATATATTTTAATATAAAAGATATATAGCAATTTTATTTTTCTTTTCATATGATTAACGAATTATAAATAAAATCAGGGTTCTAGCAAAAAAATAATTAATTAAAACTATATTAAAAATTAAGCTGGTTTTGTGTCCCGAATTCGGGTTATATGAGTTTGAGAGGTTGTTCATATCTTTTTCCCTTATCTCTCCGAATCCGGAACACAAAAGCCAGCTTTTCAAAATCAGCTTTTCAAAAGTAAGCAACCAAGCTGGTTTTTCTTACTTTTCAAAACCTGTGTTGCCCAGATTTTGGCTTCTCCACTCGAGTGGGAATTCCTGCGCTCGAACGAGTTTCACAATTTTGCTACTTTGCTCGAGCGGCCATTCTTGCGCTTGAGCAAGATTCATCAACTCTCAGTATTTCTTTTTGCAAATCTGAAATACTGGAAGTATGCATCGGACGCTCGTGCGTCAACTTTCATGCTCAAACGGGGACCTTCATTTGTGGAACTTCTGGAAGTGTGCATTCCACACTTGAGCGGCGCTTTCTATGCTCGAGCGGACTGCATGTTTAACAGTTTGAGAAGATGACATTTTGAATCACTTTTTCTTCTCTCTCTCTCTCTCTAAAACTTTCCCAAAAGTTTGTTCTTGAGCCTCTCTCTCTAGAATTCACATTCTCTCTTAGATTTCATCTAGATCCATTGATCTTTTCATCCTTGTGCCTCTGACAAAAAGATAGAGCTTGTCAAGGTATACATTTTGATCCAAATAGAAGTGGGTTTCGACACTCTTGGAGTTTCTCTCTTGTGCGGTTCATCTCATTCCTTTGAGGTAGGGATCTTTCTACACTTTTATATGATATTTAGCTTAGTTATTGTCTCTTGTGTAACAATGGAGTGATTTGGGGATGTTTTAAACAAACCTAGGGTTTGGACATGAAATGGAAATAGGGGTTTTGGGTAAAGGTGAAATAACTGCTTGAGGGGCTTGAAAATGATGTTGTAATGTATATAATTTGATGATTTTGGCACTTGGCTAATATTTGGAAAAAAAATGGAGGTTTTGCCCTAATTGAATCTAATTATTATTTTGTATAAATAATGGAAATTGACACTGAAAATGTGAAATTGAGAGGGTATTGATATGAATGGTGGGGTTGGTTATGTGTTATTTCATTCTTTGGTAGTTTCGAATAAATTATCTGTTATGAGATTTTATATCTGTTTAGAAATAACTGTATTGGGTTATTGGTGGAGAATAGCTATGATTGTTGTTGAAATTGCATGCGGATTAGGTGAATTGGAACTAATCACATGTGCTTGTCATTGAACTTGACTATATTTATATGCGTTGTATATGTATGGTTATTTGGAGGTGGAAAGAGGATGTACTCCATTGTTTGAGTTCGTGTTTAGATACATTGCATATGTATGAACGATTGTTTAGGATGAGAAAGGGGATGGATTCTATTATAATTAAGTTGGCCGGAGTGTCCTGGGTGACAGTCCTGAAATTATACATGGGTGCCTAGCCCGCGGACGAAATATTCGTAAAATGGCAATAGTAGTGCTTGTATAGCCTATGTCTACATGGATCCCGTTTGACGGCTGCCCGCAGATGAAATATCCGTGAAAGAATACATGGGTCTTGTTTGACGACCTCCTGCGGACGAAATATCCGTGAAAGAAAAGTTTGAAGTGCTTACATATTGATAAAGTGATTGTAGAATTAATGAGTTGTGGTCTCATCTCGGTTGTTGGAAAATAATGAAATTGACTCCTGAATTGAGAATGATAAGTATTCGAGATGTGGGTTAAAAGTAAGTGGAGTAAGACTTGAAACTGATATCATATGAATATACATAAAGTTGTGAAGAGTTTTATCACAAACGTTGTTTATGCACTTGTACTTATACATTCACTAAATTTTATATACTGTGTTACATGATTTTTACTGGGCTGTAACTCACCCTACTTGAGAATAACATTTTCAGGTAATGATGGCACACCTCCACCAAGGCAATAGCATTGGAGAAATTTCCGGAAGCAAGAGCTTCTCTTTTTGGTTGTATATTTTTGTAAAACCAAGTGCTTAAGATGTAATGAGCGAAGCTCACTTTTGTTGTAATTAAGTTAAAGCTTGGAAAAGTATAAGCCAATAGGGTATCTACTTTTGTCAAACTCTTTGTATTCATTAACTTTATGTAATGAAAGGACTAAAACTCTGATTTATGTTATCATTTATATATATACTTGTGGATGTATTTATGTTATTATTTTGGGGGCGTGACAAAATCTATTAGCACTAGTATTTTGAGCATATCCTAAGAAAACGGTATCAATAGTTTTAGGTCTTATTTTCTTGCGTTTAGATTCTGGAATTGCTACTTTTACTAAATACCCCCACACTTTCAACATTTTGAGATTAGGTACTCGTTTTTTCCAGATTTCATAAGGTGTTTTATCATTATCATTTACAATTACTCTATTTAATATAACACAAGCAGTGAGTATCGCTTCCCCTCACAAGCTCTCCTATAAATCAGAACTAATAAGCATTGCATTTATCATATACATTAAAGTTCTATTTTTCCTTTCATCTATCCCATTAGATTGTGGAGAATAAGGTGGATTTACTTCGTGAATAATTTCATATTCTTCACAAAAAGTACTAAGGGTACCTACATTATATTCATCTCCTGTATTAGATCTAAGTTTCTTAATCTTTCTTTCTAATTGATTTTCTACTTCAACTTTTTAAATTTTAAATTTACTAAACACTTCATCTTTGGTTTTAATTAAATATAAGTAACAAAACTTAGAACAATCATCTATAAAGGTTACAAAATATTTATTTCCTACTCTAGTTAGTGGTGTATTAGAATCACAAACGTCACTATATATAAGGTCTAAGAGTTGTGAATTTCTTTGTACAGGTTTATAAGGTTTCTTAGGTCGTTTTGCTTGTACACATATTTCACATTTGCGTTTAACATCAATAGATGATTTAGGTTCTAATTCTAAATCCATCATTCCTCTAATTTTCCTTAAATTCACATGTCCAAGTCTTCTATGCCACAAATCACAAACTTTAATATTCAAGATATTATGAGAGATATAATTAACTTCAAAAGATACATTCAATTTAAATAAATCATCACATACAAAACCTTTACCAATAAAAATATCATTTTTACTTATTACAATTTTATTCGATTCCATTACAATTTTGTAACCTAACTGTACTAAACACGATCCACTAGTAAGATTTCTTCTAACTTCAGGAACATATTGCACATCTCTCAAAGTTAAGATTTTTCCAGAAGTCATCTTCAAATCTATATCTCCAATGCCAAGTATTGGTGCAATTGATCTATTTCCCAAAGTTACACTTCCTCCACTTGATTTTTGGAAAGTTTTAAAATAACCACAATCAAAACACACATGTATATTAGCTCCAGAATCTAACCACCAATCTTGATATTCAAAAGTAAAATTAATTTCAGGATTATACCTAAAAGATGGTCCAGCATTTTCTTCTTTCTCCAAAATCATATTCACTTGAGTATTATGACCTTGATTTCTTTGCTTATTGTTGAACCTTGGTTTATACTCATCAGTCTTCTTAAAAAAAACAATCCTTGGCATAATGATTGGTTTTTCCACATACATAGCACAACCTTTTGCTACTCCCTTGTCCTTTAAAATTATTAGCATTGGCTTGGTAGTTGTTATTATGATATTTGCCATTTTGACTTCTAGATTTAAACTTAAGGTTGTTCTTGAAAATTTTACCTTTAGGTCGAAAGTTATTCCTATTGTTGGAACTATTCTTATTTTCATTCTCCACTACATTTACCTTAGGCGGTTTCTCTTTTCCAGTTTCTAGATTTGATCTATGCTTCTCTTCTACCCTAAGTGTATTGATTAGTTGAGTTAATGACTACTTGTTTGTGCCTAAGACGATTAGCAAAGTCATTCCAAGATGGAGGTAATTTATCGATAAGGCAAGACACTTTAAACTCCTCACTAAAAGTTGTCCCTTTCTTTTCTACTTTTCTAAGTAGTTCTTGAAACTCATGAATTGGTCTCCTACAAGTAAGTCATCTTTCATTTTGTACCTATTAAAATTAGAGACAATGAACCTATCAATACCAGCATCTACAGTTACATATTTGGCCTCTAAGGTTTTCCATAGTTCTTTTACAGTCGAGGTGGTTGACTGATACACATCATATAAATGGTCAGACAACACACTAAGGATTCTGTTATAATAATGAAATTCGATTTGTTCGGGTGACAACCAAGATCCAACAAAATCCTACTCTTCTATGGCAGACATAAGAGCCAACACGGTCAACCAATATTTTGTTTGTTTTTCCCATCTTTCAAAATTGTTACCATTAAAATTTTCAAGTTTCACACTAACAGTTTCTTCTAAATTAGCCATAAAAATAAATTAGTTAAGGTACAAGAGAGTAAACAATTATAAATCTGTAAGAGACAACAATCACAAATGTTATTAAACTTGTAAATGACAATTAATTGCCAACAATTTAAGGATAGATATAAAATGCGGTAATTTGATACAAATCAAATCTGAACACAATAAATTATAACATGAACAATGCTAATTAAATATCATGAATCTGAACAAAATAATTTATCATATGAAAATTTTGATTTTACTCTACAACTTTCCTAAGAATAATTAATAATAATAATTAAAAAAAAAAAACTACCCAGAATCAAACGCAGTTTACACTACTTCTGAAATTAATTGAATAGCATTAATACTTCATGCAAATCAATGGAGTCTAAAAAGGTCACATGTACAATACAAACAGTTTTTATATTGTATTGTAATCAAACAAGAGACTGTAGACACCCCATTTTTGACCGTCCTCAAGACTTGGACGTCATCGTTCGAACACACGATGATCATCCATGCTCGTATTCGTTTTGAGTTCCCGAAGGTCTCGGCTGCGCGCCTTGCCTTAGGATCTCTCAACTTGTCTATTTTGTGCTTGGTTGTGGACCAAGGACTTGTGGTTTTGCTTCTGAGGGAAGAGGGTGGCTTGTTGGCCATCCTTACAACCCATCGGCCAAGCCTTGTGCTTATCGGCCTTGTCTTCTTGCCATCGGCCTTGTCTTCTTGCCATCGGCCATTGGTAATGGCCGATCGGCACTATCTTTTGGTCGAGACCTTTCCACCTGCTTTTGCAGATATTTTTGGCCAACTGGTGAGCACAGATTTTATCCTCCATATGGAGGGATTGAATTCAAGACCTTAGCTTGTCCAACAAGCTTAGGAATTGAATTTCTATAAGAAGGGAGACCCCTCTCCCTTTCCAGAGGTTCTGAGAATTTGATATACAAGTTATATCACTCTCTCTCTATATTTTCTTCCTCTCTCTCTCTATATTGTGCTTGTTTGTGCTTGAAAGTGACTTTTCTTTACACTTTTGCACACAAACACCTAGTGAAACACCATCTTTTTATTGCTGAGGTACCTTGAAGTTGGTTTTGGAGCTCTTGGACTGGTTTGAGCTCAGAAAAGCTGCTGGAGTTGTAGCTTTGAAATAGTTCTACAAGGGTAAGTCAACTAGCCCTTTAACCCTTTGTTTTGATTAAGCTTTTGGCCCTACTTACATGTTGTTTTAGGCCTAACTTCCTACTACAAAAAGTTTTGATTTTGCATGCTTGTAATATTTGTTTAAGGTCTCTTTTGTGTTGGGGGTGGTCTACCCCCTCTTGTGCCTTGTTAGGCCTTGTTTTTATGATATTCTTTTGAGCTATTGGGACCACCTTCTTTTCGCCTTCTCACCACTGAAACTCAGAAGAATTTCAGTGGTGGAAGGGGTGTTTTGAGGTCCCAAATAGGAGAGGGTCATCCCCTCTCCTTGTTGCTTGATTACTTGCTTTGTATGCCTCATGTTTGAGCATGTTTGTCAAGCTTGTTTTAGCTCCATCTTAGCATGTTTTTGGCCTCATTCTAGCATGATCTACCTCTGTTAAGGTTTGGTTTGATAGCCCCATGCATGCTCCATGCACTTGTAGTGCATTTCCATTCACTAGCCTAACATGCATCATGTGTTTAGACCATCATTCTAGCATGTTTTGGCTTAACTCCAAGAAGTTTTTGTCCATGTTTTACCATGCTCTAGCTCTGATTTGTGTTGTTTTGGTCATGCATGCATTGCTTTGTATAGCCATGGTTCAATCTTGCTCATTAGCTTTGTGTATTGAGTCCACTAGCATGCATTGCTTAGACTATTCACATGATTTGGAATCATTTGTTATGGGATTTCAGTGCATGCTTGATGGTCATGCACTCACATTTGTCACTCTTTCAATGCTTTGAAGAGTTGGTTCTTTATGCCTTAAGAATGGGCCATTGCGTATGCCATTTTGCCTAAGCTTGTAAGCTGCCATATCAGTATGTATTTGGTCTCATTTTGCCATGATATAGCTCTGATTTTTGTTGTTGAAGTCACCTCATGCTTGGTTTTGATAGGTGTAGTGTAATTCTTCTCATTAGCCTTGCAAGTTCATGCTTCATGACCTTCATACTAGCTTGTTTTGGTGACGCTCCATGCATGTTTTAGACTCATTTTGGCATGATCTAGGACTGTTTTGGTTGTCCTTGGCCCCTCGAGGCTTGCTCTGTGTAGCCATGGTGTAAGTCCCCTTGTTAGCTTTGAGTTTTGAGCATTATGCTTAATTCGTGACATGTATATGATTTGGCATCATTTACCATGACATTTCAGAGCATATAGACTTGCCATGCTCCCACTTCTTTCACCCTTTGAGTGCCTCTAAGGGTTGTGCATTGTTGCCTAGCTGATGGACCAATATGTGTGCATGCATGTTTTGCCTTTTGGTGCCTTAGTTTTGGTGTTGATGGCCACTGATTTGGGCATGATTAAGATCTGTCCACTTTTGGTTTAAGTCCATTGAGTAAGTGGTTTGCATGTTGTTGCATGCTTGGTACATTGCATGTTGTTGCATGCTAGTTGCATTGCATGACATTGTTGCATGGTTGTTCGCAATGTTGTTGCATGCTTGGGTTACATTGCATGTTTGCATGCTTAGGTTGCATTGCATTCGACATGTTTGAGTTACATCGCATTGTGTGTGCGTATGTCGCATTGTGTTCAGAATCTTGGGCATGCATTGCATTGTGTTTGGATAGGGAATTAGTCTAAACACGAGGAACGAGGGACGTTTCATACTTGAAGTGATGAAACGTGCCTTATTTCTCGGTCGCTGACCCTCTTGATCAAGCATGATAGAGGTTAAGGCATTTATGTGTTTTTGTGCATTCATTTGGCATTGATTTGTGTAACTCGGCCTCTTTGACCATCATGCATTGAAATGCGTGATTGATGGCTCGAGAGTCGAGCACTACACTCCTTTGAGCTTTAAACATGATAAGGAGTGTGGTTGCACACACATTTTCTTGCAAATACTCTGCCATGCCTTTGTTGGTGCTCTGTTGCAGCAAAATGAGAAGTTTGCAGGAAGAAGTGGCCGATCGGCTATCAAGTGTGCCGATCAGCTATAAAAAATTGGCCGATATCCTTGAAACTAGTCGATGACCATTATTCTTTGGCCGATGGCTACACTTTTTAGCCGACTACCCCTTAGATGGTTCCTAAGGTAGGTCAGAAGCATCACTGAAGTTGGCATAATTTTCAGAGGTGCAGAAGTGTGCAAACAGAGGTAACATGAGGCACGGTAGTGGATTTCCGAGCAAAGCCGACCGAGCATGCATCTCTTCATCGCCTGCGAGGCCATTTCAGTATTCATGATTAGTTCATGTAATTTAATCATTTGACTGGTTTTGTAATATTCATTTAGCTTAGTATAGCTATTTGTTTCAATTCGGTTATGTAATAATTAATTAGCTAGGATAGTTAGTTAATTAGTCGGTTTGTATTATTCATTCGGACCCTCCTCCAAGAGGGCGATGTTGTAAATAAGCGTGCGTGTGTGTGATGCATGTCTTCTAACCCCCATTTCTTTCTCCCTTTTACTTAACCGCTTACGATGGTTAGTTTTAGGGTATATTTCAATTAGCATCCTTATGTTTGCATGCGTGCATCCATTCATCTGTTTTGCATACACTGGGCTCAGCGCATCATACTAACCGCATTGTATTTCAATACATTTACTTGAATACATGTTTCAAAACATGTTATCAAGTGTTGCATTCATATGCCATCTTAGCTAGCCGAGCCTACTTAGCTGTATTTTTGCATGTGTTGCATTAGCCATCTTAATATGAACTAGGATCATGCATGATTTCTAACTAGTTCTCTGTTTTGACTTGGAGTACACTGTGAGTGTTTACGCTTTAGCATACTGCATGAGATGTGTATGTTGCCATGAAAAGCATGCTTGCTATGAGGCTAACTGCTTATTTGATTAAACTGCCTGAATGCCTGTGGGTGAAGGTTGGATTGCTTGAATTGGAACAATTCATTGAAATGTGTGTTTTCTAAGCCCACTTAAGGGTGGCAAAATTCACGACTTAGCCTACTTGCAAGTAGCAAACTTCAAACCATTTTCAAACAAACGAACATGAAATGTTTTGTTCCAACTTAGGGGATCTAGTCTATACTTGTATGCTATGCGCATCACATAGTAATTCTAGGTTAATAACCGGAATAAGAATACATGTGTTTTCAAAAAGAACATATCATGTTAGTAAAGGCCGATCTTTCATCGGGCGAGCGGGGGTGCTCATTGCATGACCTTCCCCTCTCGTACCCAAGTTCCCGAGCCGAGGCAACTTTAGTGATGACGGACACGTGGCCTTAGGCATGAGTCAGGGTTTCCTAAATTTTTCCAAAATAAAATAGTTAGGTGGCGACTCTGTATCTGGCAAAGCAGTCCATGTTTGGCACTTCTTTATCAAAATCGATTTTTCAAAACGATTTGCCGGATTTGGACTCTTTGGTAATTTATCAGTCTTACATTGCACTTTGTGAGATTAGATTCAGAACCGTGACACGAGTCCGAACTGTAGTAGCTAATGAACAAAACGATTCGCGCCCTCGCGCACGGAGCGGTAGTTCGGGCGGTCTACAGGGACGTTTACCGAATGGACTGTGTGAAAAGAAAAAAAACAGGTTTTTATATGTTACAATGCAACACAATAGATTTAACTAGGAAAAAAAATAATAATTTCAGAAAAAATTTAGCAGTGTTTGTGCACAACAAATCAAATTATAGAACACAAATAAAGAAAAGATTGAATAAGTTATAGACTAACGACTTTAGATTGTTGTGGGAATTGAATAATAATTATTTTAAATCAATTTTATAGAATAAAATTGAAAGCAAAATAGATTCTGAAAAATAGGTTTTTACAATTGAATAGTACTATATATACATATATATAGAATAAGAATAATATGAAGAAAATGGTTCAGAAAATAGCCTGTGTGATTGTGAGAGGCACATTAAAGACGTTGTCCTAAAGTCGTTATGCGCTCCCTCCGTGCAGGTTTTAACGATCACAAACGACTCCATGATACAACCCAAAACTTTACAGAATCCGATACAATACACAGTTGCACCAGAAGAATTTGCCAATAATGTATCAATTGCCCATAAATATAGAATATAAAAATACAGTAAAGAGAAGAGAGAGAGAGAAAGAGAGAGAAAGAAAATAGAAAACGTTGTATAGAATTTTCCCAATGTTAGAGTCTTGTATAAAAAGGCTCTATGGTGTCTGTTAGGAACAGACACACCTATTGCTTTTGAAACCAAACACATATTTAAAATTTAAATAAAGAAGACTATAAAAAGAAAGAAAGAAATAATAAAATATAATAATAAATAAATAATAATTAAAGTTTTAAAGCTGTTAAGAAATCTCCAACACTTAAAACTCTATCTTATGAACAATGTGATTACGGTTTGTTTGACAATTTTGTATGGTGTTGATGGGTTTTAAAGGATTGGGGATGATGAGTTCTTGAATTTTGGATTTAAAGTTTTAGGGTCTGAGGAGTTGTATATGTATTATGTATATGGACAAATGCAAATCATAGTGATGCCAGATGCTCTGTTTCTTGAACTTTTCATCAATGTTTCTTGAAATCCAGAGAAAATCTAAAGAAATTCTCTGGAAATCCAGAGAAAAGCTCTAGATTGGAATCCAGAGAATTGTTCTGGCCTTTACAAGGACAAATGCAAATCACTATGAGGCCAGATGCTCTGTTTCTTGAACTTTTCATTACTGTTTCTTAAATCCAGAGAAAATCCAGATAAATTCTCTAGAAATCAACAGAAAATCTCTAGACTCTGGCCTTCCCATGGACAAATGCAAATCACAGTGAAGTTAGATACTTTGTTCATTGAACTCCTCATTATTGTTTCTTGAAATCTAGAGAAAATCCAGAGAAATTCTCTAGAAATCTAGAGAAAATCTCTAAACTGGAATCCAAAGAGAAATTCTCTAGATAAATGTATATTGGTTGTTGTTATTGTTTATTTGGGTGATTGATTTGTGTATTGCACATCGTGATTGGGAAGGCAGAGAAATTTTCTAGTGTTTGTTGAACTCTTCATTATTGTTTCTTGAAATCTAGAGAAAATCCAGAGAAAATCTAGAGAAAATCTCTAGACTGGAATCTAGAGAATTTCTCTGGCCTTTCCATGGACAAATGCAAATCACAGTGAAACCAGATGTTCTGTTCCTTGAACTCTTCATTACTGTTTCTTGAAATTCAGAGAAAATCTAGAGAAAATCTCTAAATTGGAATACAAAGAATTTCTCTGAATATATATATATATAGGTTGTTGTTGTTGCTTATTTGGGTAATCGATTTGTGTATTGCACATCGTGATTGGGAAGATAGAGAAATTTTATGGTTTGAACTCAGAGAAATTCTTGTGAAAGCCAGAGAAAAAATCTCTAGATAAGAATTCAAAGAAAGCCTTCCTAGAATTTCTCTGAAGAGAAATTTTGTGGGAAGTTTAGAGAAATTTTCTAGATCGAATTTTCTCTAAATCAATACTGAGAGACTTTAAACATTATAAAAATATTAAATATCTTTTATACTACAAAATCTTAATAACGGAGAACATAAAAAAAAATCCCTTATTTTTTGATCTCACAGACACCAATCACGTTTAGGATATGGGAAAAAAAAGAAAAAAAAAACTTTGAAATGGATGTCGCAATGAGCAGTGGTGTTCTCTCGAAACCATCGTATCAAAATAAAATAAAAAAACAAAAATTATTTGGTGTTGCATCCCTTGGCATTGGACGGCACGGGCCGAACCCCTTTGATTTTTTATAATTTATTATTAATTTTTATTTATGAATATTTGTAAAGTATATAATAGGATGATTTTTTTTTTTAAATTTTATAAAAACTATCTTATTAACTTTCTATTCATTAATATTTCACAATGTATAATCATAATGATCTCTAATAATTTTTATATTTTAAAAAATAATATCAATTTTATCGAGTTGGATTTATTAATACAAAAAGTACATATTATTTATTTTTTTAATTTAAAATAAAATGATACGTATACCTTTTTATGAGTAATGCTAAACAACTTAAAATTTCACTCCTAATTTATTCCCAATAACATAACAGGGATTGAGTTTTAGTTGATTGACTTCTAAATAATTAACTGACATGTCACATTGAATATTATTGAATGTTAATTTAAGGGTCATGTTTTAGGGATCTTAAGCATTTTTCACTTTTTATTTACTAAATTATATTAATCAATAAATAGCTTGAAATAGTAGTTTAACTGATTGTATATTAAGATCTAATAGTTCAATTTTGTTTTAAAATTAAAAAAACTATTTATTAAATTTATATAATTTTTTTGTGAAATACTTCTTTAAGAATGCTTATATAAGAAATTATGTTCAATTGCTAACTCAAAATTTTTTATGCATATATATTGGCTCTTCTCGAACAAAATTCATGGTTCTGCCTTCGCGTGGTAATGACTCTTGTTAATTATTAAACACCATGTTTCTTAGTTATTTTTCTATTCAAAGTTATGAGTCTCACCCCTTTCACTAATCAATAACACTCTTGACACTACGTAGCTATATTCTAAAATTACCAAATACCTTTCCCATCGGGATACTTTCATGAACCTATTTAATCGCCAAGCCCAATAAATAAATAAATACAAAAATATAAAAAAGGAAAAATTTGTAATAACCTGACCCTCTTATATGCTTTCTGGTATACTTTCAGTCTCATATTGAGTGCGTTTATCTGGGTAAGATGAAATTCCAAGTGAAATTAAGTTCAATTGCGTGAATTATTTGATTATAGATTTCTACCTGTCAACTATGAGAAATATCTGTTCTAATTGAATTGTTCAGATCGGAAATTGAAAGCCTTAGAGGCTTGGTAATTTGAAATTAACTTTATATTTGGGATCAACATAATTTTTAGAGCATGATGTGATTTTCTGTAAAAATCTGATTTGGAATGATTAAACTGATTAATTTTGTTTTAAACAACTTTTATATATATTTATTTGTCTTTTATGCTCTTAACTTGGAAAGTCCCTCAAAAATATCTTCTGAGAGAGAGCGGTGAGGTTGAGAGAAAGAACCATGGGAGAAGAGCTTATCAAGGAAGAAGATTAAGAAATTGAGAGGGTTTGTAGAAATTTGAGTCAAGGTATATATGAATCACCTTCTCTTTAACCTCTTTTTAAAACTCCTCTTACTTTCATGGAGTTTGTTATTGAGATTAAGTGTGTGGTAACTATTTAATAAGAAGAGTATTCTTAGCAATTAGTTGTTTTGGAGATAAATTGGATTATATGGAGGAATTGTAACTTATTCCTTGAATTCTTATGTTAAAACTACATGTTTGTGCATGTATATTGTTTGTATGTTAAGGAGAAGTGATTTGTGTTATGAAATTGAAAATGACTAATGTAATTGAGCTTGTAATTATTGATTATTATAGTATTATATAGTCATAATCTATGTTACCATGATGTTAAGCTATTGTATTGCCTTAATTTCCCTCTATTTTGAGCCTTAGCGTGTGCCTACTAAGTTGTGGGAAGGTTTTGTTTCGGACTGCCCAAACAGGGCAGAATCGCCGCACGTGCGGGGGTCATCGCTGTACGTACGGGGCTCACAGTCGCACGTGCGGAAAATAGGGAAAAATTGGGCTGAAGACACTAAAAAGAAGGCACGTGCGGGACCCTATTGCCGCACGTGCGGGAGCCACTGCCACACGTGCGGGGCTCACAGCCTCACGTGCGGCCTATGCTGGAAAAAATGGTCTGTTCCGTTTTACGTGCTCAACCCTCCGATATTTTTGAAATCTATATTTGATGCCTTTTGATATTTGTAAAATTCATTTGAAGCGAAGTGAGTCAAGAAATGATTCAACAAAGAAAAAGGAACTAATTGGTGAGTTATGTATGTGTGTAGGACACACTCCGGGAAGGACTAACGCTCCACCACAGCACTGTGAGTAGTAGTACTGTAATCGTACGTCTACTTACCGTTAATAATTCTTATTATTAACGCTTTGTTCTTTGCAAGCAAATACGTTAATATTTATGTTAATTGGAAATCGGTGTGAACGTTGTAAGATTTTGTAGACATCAGTATGACTTTGGAACTTTTCTGCATTCCGGTTATGGTTAATGGTTATCATTAACGTGCTATAACCTATAAATCACCTATGACTCCGCATAAGAATTGCACACAAACTATTTATACTGTGGAATTGGTTGACAGAAAGAAATTGTAAATGTAACCCCCGATTACCGGGAACATGATATTGTGAATGGGGAACATGATAGCCTGAATGTCCTATCAGGGACTCCTACAGTCTGTTTGGTTCATCACATGTTGTATGACATAGATATCTGTCTAGAATGGATCATCGGAAGGAATAATCGGATAGAACTACGGGTTTCTTTAAACATTAGTGACCGTTGAAAAATTATGATAAATATCGGATTGACCTACGAATGACTCAACCTGTGGGAAAGAATTAAACATCAATAACATTGTTATGTGACTCGCACTATAATGTGAATTGTTCTGTCCCTACGAATAGTGTTGTAAGGATACACGTGTCTTCTGTCAGTGAGTACTGTTAATGTTCTGATATACGTAAGACGATTATGTCAACTTATAATAAACTATTGGATAATTTATGTACACTATTGTGTGACGGTATTCTTATGAATCTGAGATTATTCTGTTCTGTTTATCCGTTCTGTTTATGTGATGACATAAAATGAATTGTTCGGTCTTTAAGACCTGTTGACTTCTGATATGGAACAAAGTGCTGTACGGAACTAAGTGCTGCAATGTGAGTCACCTCTAAAATCCGTGCGAGACACCTCTTGAGTCCATACATATATGAACTGGGCTTAAGCCGATCTGTTAGTGTCTGGGCCTATGGCCGTTCTATGAAATCTATGAGGCCTATCGCCGACCTGTGAAATCTGGGCTTAAAGCCAATCTGTGAATCTGTTAGGCCGAGGGCTAATCTGTGAACCTGTTAGGCCGAGGGCCAATCTGTGAACCTGTTAGGCCGAGGGCCACTTTGTGAAATCTGTGGGCTTACAGCCGTTCTGTATTCTGGGCTTAAAGCCACTCTATTTGAAGACTGGGCCCAAGGCTGTTCTGGAAACAATTACAAGATAAGATTAACTATAAGTTCTCTGCATTTAAGTACCTTGTGATTCAAGTTATTTATTGGATTATCACATACTATTATTCACTGAGCCTTGCTCACTTTATGTTATGTCTGTTTCTGTAGGTAACCCAATTGAGGGCCAGTCTTAACCCTTGAGGCTCGTCTCTCTTTGTCAACCCCAGGGTGTCCAGGCACTTAGATGAAGCTGTGCATTATGTGAAGTTTTGCTAGGCTTTTGGCCTTGTACTTTAATTGTTTGCGTAAGGTTGAAATGTGTATAACCCCTCCATCCCCGTTGTTTTTTGTTATACGTCCAATTATGGGACTGGGTCTATGTATGTGTATGTATGTAACTGAAGCTCAGGTGTAAGTTTTCTGTATATTATCTACTTGATGTGATGTTTGTGATCCTGGCATATTAGTGGTAGCTCAATGGATATTGTTTTATGTTATTTTATATCACTAAGTGCTTCCGTTTAGGCCCCATATTATACATATCAAAATTGGTGTCTGTTTCTGAAGTGTTCACGCCCAAACTTTTAGGGGCGGGTTTGGGGCGTGACAAGTGGTATCAGAGCACGAGTTGCTATCTCACACACGAATCCATTGAGCCTCAGGATGTCTAGAAAAGACTTAGGCATCATGCGTAACATTCTGAAAGCATATGAAAAGATTGATGGCAACGATACTTGTGTATGTAATATCTGCTAACTACAATGGTTACTACCCATGTCTATGGTATATCCTTCGTGTATATTGTGATTGATTGTGATGCAGAACGTGGTGAGCATAAAGATGGAAGACCCGGAGGGTTCTACCCCCGCCTGGCTAGACAAAATAAAAAGGAAAATTGTACAATATAAGTAAAATGAACTGCGGTAGAAAAAAATAAAAATAAATAATGAATGATTATGAGAGCTATTGCGTTGGTTTATCTTACAGAGATTGGTGGACAATGCAAGACGTGCAGATGAGATTAAAACAACGACATTGCACTGCGGAAGCGTGGTGAGGGTTCGAGCTGATCGGTAAGACAATTTATATGCAAATGGTTAAATGAAATGTGTGTCATCGGTTAATAGTCACCTGTGGAAAATGATGATAACGTGATTGTGCTTTCTAACATCTGTTTAGATGAAGTGATTAAACTCTAAGTATGGAATATTTCTAAGACCAAAGGAATGATATATGTGATGCTCTAACTGTTATGATATAGTTATGTCTTCCTTGCCATAATAATGTTTAGATTTGTGATTTTGAGAAGTTACTGTGTTTGAATGTTTTGATAAGATGTGTTTTGCGTGATAATTGAAATTGTGTTGAGAGTGACTGGCTGTAAGAAGAAGTTATGCATATATTGATCCCTCTTAAAATCGTGAAAGGAGTTAATTGATTGTGATTTTGCTTCTTACTGATGGTTAAATAGATAAGCTATGCTGAGGAATTGGTTATTGACCTTGAAACCGCATATAATTAATGTGATTTCGTGAACTGAGAAAATTATTGACGACTTCTGATGGGGAACCGAGGGAATTATTGATGGTGTCGAATGAGTTTTGTTTATGTGTAATCGGGATTTGTTTGTGGGAATCTGTAATATGGAATCTATAGCCTGAAATCTGAAATCTGTGGCCTGAAATCTGTAATCTGAAATCTGGAATCTGAAATCTGTAATCTGTCATTTGTACTCTGTAATTTGTTTTTTTTATGTGTAATCTGTAAAATGTAATCGGGATTCTCATAAAGAATGGTCAAATAATAGGAAGAACCCTACCTGTATTACGTATTTACTCATATGACACTCGTAAAAGGATAGGTAGTTATTGACTATTTTGAGACCGAGACTAAATGATTGGTAACCTAATAATTTACTGCAAGAATTACAATTCTGCCTGTGTACATTCATGACTTGAGATTGAGAAATCATCTCTGCGATATATTCCTGTGTAAAAAAAAAAAAAAAAAAGAGCAAATGTTGGATAGTGCAAATTAGCCCTCTATTGTCTATTTGGAGGCTATAATGTGAACTGTTTTGCCTGACATTGTGAACCTCGGTAGAAACAACTGGACATGGAGATATGCCATATCGATGATGGGTTAACGAAATGTACTGGGCATCTACCTCCTTTTGCATGTTTAGACAGATTTGTACAATACTCCCTACGTGGTTACGAATTGATTTACTATCATATTGAATTAACCTTATCAAGAATTATTAACTTTGATATTAGTCGGTCAAAATTATTCTTTGTTATTTCATTGCATATCTTGTTTTGACATTATAGAATCTAGAAGAATGTGATTATTATAATTGCTGTATATTTAATGGGATTTATGACCCTGTAAATGGACCTAATAGAACCTACATACGAGGAGTAACTGGATACTCTACTTATAATATGTGACTGGTTTGTGATTTCTGTATGGCTCTTTGTTGACCTACTGTACTTCTAAATTGTGGATACGGAACCATGTGGTTGATTTTGTGCCCTACAGTTAGAAAAGCAAAAGTTATATGAACAATAAAACACTGAGGTGATGAAGAAAAAGGGAGGATCAAATTACTCTTATCGTAACGAGTGAATGCTTAATAAGGGAGGATGTGTACCTTACCGTTATGACTAATTAATTAAATACGATTTTGAACTTGATTTCTGACTTTATCTTTAATGACTCCCTTTGCTTAAAATGATGGTTATTATATTTATATCTATTGCTCCGATTTGAACTTATGACAGTATAACTAAGTGTTTATGATGATATGTTTTTATGAAATTGCGAAACTGTATGATGCTTGTTTTGATATTATCGTAACTGTTGATGCGGAGCATGGTCCGCTTTGTGTTATTGTACATAGAAATAATGCTATGTGGAATTAACGATGTTTACTGGGATTCTTGTTCCTATTGATCTGATCTTGTCAAGAACTAGTACATATGTTTTTAAACCAATATAATGGTATGACTTTGATATACTTTCGGAAGTAGAGGAATTACTTAACTGGGCAAGTTTGAACATGTGCCTTTTAATGAGAATTGCATATGAACTATTAATGCTAGGTCGATCTGGCTATGAACATAGTGGAGAACATTCTTTTATTGTGATTGAAATTAACGTATGCTATGGAAATATATGAAATATGTACTTAAGGAAATGATATTTATTACGATTCTGTATTTGATAATTGATGCTATGAAACTTATTGGCAAAAAAATATTGTGATTGTAAACCCTGCTTACTGGGGATTTTATGCTTTGAATATTCTGCAATGGACTCTTGTAGTCTTATCTTATTCGACACATGATCCTATGGACTAAATATATGGAGTTGATATTTGTATGCCTGAACTAGGCATCAAAACGACTAGTTGGATAAGACTATGAGAAACTTATTATGTTGAGGAATTGCGAATAACCGTGCTAACTATTAGATTATCAAATACAGAAACTGAGATTTCTAACCTGTTACATAGTAAAGCAAGTTTGAGGGACCAAACTTATTTAAGGGGGGGAGAGTGTAATAACCCGACTCTCTTATATGCTTTATGGTATACTTTCAGTCTCATATTGTGTGCGTTTATCTGGGTAAGGTGAAATTCCACGTGAAATTAAGTTCAATTGCATGAATTATTTGATTATGGATTTCTACCTGTCAACTATGAGAAATATCTGTTCTAATTGTAATGTTCAGATCGGAAATTGAAAGCCTTAGAGGCTTGGTAATTTGAAATTAACTTTATATTTGGGATCAACATGATTTTTAGAGCATGATGTGATTTTCTATAAAAATCTGATTTGGAATGATTAAACTGATTAATTTTGTTTTAAACAACTTTTCTATATATCTATTTGTCTTTTATGCTCTTAACTTGGGAAGTCCCTCAAAAATATCTTCTGAGAGAGAATGGTGAGGTTGAGAGAAAGAACCATGGGAGAAGAGCTTATCAAGGAAGAAGATTAAGAAATTGAGAGGGTTTGTAGAAATTTGAGTCAAGGTATGTATGAATCACCTTTTCTTTAACCTCTTTGTAAAACTCCTCTTACTTTCATGGAGTTTGTTATTGAGATTAAGTATGTGGTAACTATTTAATAGGAAGAGTATTCTTAGCAATTAGTTGTTTTGGAGATAAATTGGATTATATGGAGGAATTGTAACTTATTCCTTGAATTCTTATGTTAAAACTACATGTTTGTGCATGTATATTGTTTGTATGTTAAGAAGAAGTGATTTGTGTTATGAAATTGAAAATGACTAATGTAATTGAGCTTGTAATTCATTATTATTGTAGTATTATATATTCATAATCTATGTTACCATGATGTTAAGCTATTGTATTGCCTTAATTTCCCTCTATTTTGAGCCTTAGTGTGTGCCTACCAAGTTGTGGGAAGGTTTTGTTTCGGACTACCCAAATAGGGCAGAATCGCCGCACGTGCAGGGGTCATGGCCGCACGTGCGGGAAGCCTTGCTGCACGTACGGGGCTCACAGTCGCACGTGTGGAAAACAGGGAAAAATTGGGCTGAAGACACTGAAAAAAAGGCACGTGCGGGACCCTATTGCCGTACGTGCGGGAGCCACTGCCGCACGTGCGGGGCTCACAGCCGCATGTGCGGCCCATGCTGAAAAAATGATCTGCTCCGTTTTACGTGCTCAACCCTCCAATATTTTTGAAATCTGTATTTGATGCCTTCTGATATTTGTAAAATTCATTTGAAGCGAAGTGAGTCAAGAAATGATTCAACAAAGAAAAAGGAACTAATTGGTGAGTTATGTATGTGTGTAGGACACACTTCGGGAAGGACTAACGCTTCACCACAGCACTGTGAGTAGTAGTACTGTAATCGTATGTTTACCTACCGTTAATAATTCTTATTATTAACGCTTTGTTCTTTGCAAGCAAATACGTTAATATTTATGTTAATTGGAAATCGGTGTGAACGTTGTAAGATTTTGTATACATCGGTATGACTCTGGAACTTTTCTGCATTCCGGTTATGGTTAATGGTTATCATTAACGTGCTATAACCTGTAAATCACCTATGACTCCGCATAAGAATTACACACAAACTATTTATACTGTGGAATTGGTTGACAGAAAAAAATTGTAAATGTATCCCCCGATTACCTGGAATATGATATTGTGAATGTGGAACATGATAGCCTGAATGTCCTATCAGGGACTCCTACAGTCTGTTTGGTTCATCACATGTTGTATGACATAGATATCTGTCTAGAATGGATCATCGGAAGGAATAATCGGATAGAACTACGGGTTGCTTTAAACGTTAGTGACCGTTGAAAAATTATGATAAATATCGGATTGACCTACGAATGACTCAACCTGTGGGAAAGAATTAAACATCAATAACATTGTTATGTGACTCGTACTATAATGTGAATTGTTCTGTCCCTACGAATAGTGCTGTAAGGATACACGTGTCTTCTGTCAGTGAGTACTGTTAATGTTCTGATATACGTAAGACGATTATGTCAACTTATAATAAACCATGGGATAATTTATGTACACTATTGTGTGACGGTATTCTTATGAATCTGAGATTATTCTGTTCTGTTTATTCGTTCTGTTTATGCGATGACATAAAATGAATTGTTCAGTCTTTAAGACCTGTTGACTTCTGATATGAACAAAGTGCTGTACGGAACTAAGTGCTGCAGTGTGAGTCACCTCTAGAATCCGTGCGAGACACCTCTTGAGTCCATACATATATGAACTGGGCTTAAGCCGATCTATTAATGTCTGGGCTTATAGCCGTTCTATGAAATCTGTGAGGCCTATGGCCGACCTGTGAAATTGGGCTTAAAGCCAATCTATGAATCTGTTAGGCCGAGGGCCAATCTGTGAATCTGTTAGGCCGAGGGCCAATCTGTGAACCTGTTAGGCCGAGGGCCACTCTGTGAAATCTGTGGGCTTACAACCGTTCTGTATTCTGGGCTTAAAGCCACTCTGTTTGAAGACTGGGCCCAAGGCTGTTCTGGAAACAATTACAAGATAAGATTAACTATAAGTTCTCTGCATTTAAATACCTTGTGATTCAAGTTATCTATTGGATTATCACATACTATTATTCACTGAGCCTTGCTCACTTTATGTTATGTCTGTTTCTGTAGGTAACCTAATTGGGGGCCAATCTTAACCCTTGAGGCTCGTCTCTCTTTGTCAACCCCAGGGTGTCCAGGCACTTAGACGAAGCCGTGCATTATGTGAAGTTTTGCTAGGCTTTTGGCCTTGTACTTTAATTGTTTGCGTAAGGTTGAAATGTATATAACCCCTCCATCCCCGTTGTTTTTTGTTATACGTCCAATTATGGGACTGGGTCTATGTATGTGTATGTATGTAACTGAAGCGCAGGTGTAAGTTTTCTGTATATTATCTACTTGATGTGATGTTTGTGATCCTGGCATATTAGTGGTAGCTCAATGCATATTGTTTTATGTTATTTTATATCACTAAGTGGTTCCGTTCAGGCCCCATATTATACATATCGAAATTGGGGTCCTTTTCTGAAGTGTTCACGCCCAAACTTTTAGGGGCGGGTTTGGGGCGTGACAAAATTAGTCTAAGATCCATCTCCCATATTTAGTAATGCAAGAGATCGACAATATTATTTTATTATGTCTAAGGTCCTTAACCCCCACACTTATATATACTACAGAGAAATTTCCAAATCAATCCCACTACTATCCCTCTTTTTTTTTTTCTCTCTCTCTCTTTCTTTTCGAATCTCATCACTTCACCTCCGCTGCAACTGCTACCTCTTCTACTGTTGTTACCAGTGCCATCGCTGCCAGTGCCTCTCTTTTCAGATCAACTTCGCAGATCGACGGATCTGCCGTCATCATCACCTGATCGGACCTCTATCGAACTCCACATAAGGTTCCGCCGATGCCTTTCTTCACTTGTGGTCTTAAGATGTTCATCCCTTTATTTCGGTTTGAGTTCGAAAAATGCTTAATGAATGTAGCTTCAACCCTGTCCATAAGCTTATTAACCTGTAATTTGCCAAATTGAATCATCAGATTTTTCAATGTTTTTTTTTCTTTTCCAGAGCATCTAAGAAGTTGAGTCTAGTCCTGTTAATTTTTTTGGCTGAACCTAAATGCATTGTTAGGGAGTTTCTAGGTTGGGTCTTTAGATCATTAATTATCAGCTAAGCTGCTATAATGGATGGATGTATTGTAACTTGTAAGATTCCAAGTTTCCTTACTGTTGCTTGGTTGATATTTACAAAGATGATTTTGATGAGTTTTGCCTAATTGCTCCTAATTGCTCATTGCCTAATTTCTCTAGGTCAAAATGAACCTAGAGAAATTTGAATTTTCTCTGGGTTTTAGTGAATTTCTCTGGGTTGGAGGGGGATTTTCTTTAGGTTTGAGTGAATTTTTCTGAGATGGAGAGGGGAATTTCTCTGGTTTACAGAGAATTTCTCTAGGTTGAAGTGAAAGTCCAGAGAAATTCAAAATTTCTCTAGTGAGATTTTTCTTCACTTTTGGTCTTAAGATGTTCATCCCTTTACTTTGGTTTGAGTTCGAAAAATGCTTAATGAATGTAGCTTTAACCCTGTCCATAAGCTTATTAACCTGTAATTTGCCAAATTGAATCATCAGATTTTTCAATGTTTTCTTTTCTTTTCTAGAGCACCTAAGAAGTTGAGTCTAGTCCACTTAATTTTTTTGGCTGAAGTTTCTAGATTGGTTTTTAGATCATTAATGGTCAGCTAAGTTGCTGTAATGGATGGATGTATTGTAACCTGTAAGATTCCAGGTTTCCTTGTTGTTTCTTGGTTGATATCTACAAAGATGATTTTGATGAGTTTTGCCTAATTGCTCCTACTTGCTCACTGTCTAATTTCTCTGGATCAAAATGAACCCAGAGAAATTTGAATTTTCTTTGGGTTTCAGTAAATTTTTCTAGGTTGGAAGGGGATTTTCTCTGGGTTTGAGTGAATTTCTCTGGGATGGAGAGGGGAATTTCTCTAGTTTTCAGAGAATTTCTTTGGGTTAAAGTGAAGGTCCAGAGAAATTCTTTCCAGAATAAATTAACAAGATGAGAAAATTAAGATCATTTTTCTTCATTTTCTTACAAAACAAATGGTCCCATAATCATAAAGATAGAATGCAGCCTAAATAAATTAGCATTTTTAATTCTGAAGATAGCAGCAGAAGATGCAAATAAGAAAGTTCAAATAATGAATGCATAAAAAGGCATTAACAATTCAATAAAAAGGCATTAACAATTCAATGAGATATACCTTTGAGGGAAGAGTGAATTGTTGAAAGAAAGTGCTTGTACTGCTGGTTTGCCATAGTTAGAGGTCCAAACTCCGAAATGAGAGAGAGAGAGAGAGAGAGAGAGAAGAGAGAGAGAGAGAGATTGTGGGATGATGGTTGCTGTGTTTGAAGGAAAGAATATAAGAAAAAGGCGTTAAGTTGGTTTATTGTAGATTTGACTGAGTTGGGTTTTGGGGATTGATGGATGAATGGATGATGCAGAGAGTTGCAGAGATATTCAATAATTCAAGCCATTGTTTTTGGGGTTTTTTTTTTTTTTTTTTTGGGTGATGTAGAAAATTTCTCTGGTTTGGAAGAATTTTTCTGGGTTGAATGCAGAGAAATTCTCTGGTGAGGATTTCTTTGTGAATATGCATCAAAATCACTGAAGCCATCAAATTGCAGACAACATAAGTGAATTTCTCTGGTTGGAGGGGATTTTCTCTGGGGTTGAGTAAATTTCTCTGGGGTAAAGAGGGAAATTTCTCTGGGTTGAATCCAGAGAAATTCTCTAGTGAGATTTTCTCTGTGATGTGTCCAGAGAAATTTGAAATTTTCTCTGTGATTTGTCTAGAGAAATTCTCTAAATCAAATTTTCTCTGAATTGAATTCTCTCTAGATCATGTTGAGGGGCCTTAGACATTATGAAAATATTAAGTGTCCTTTATGCTATAAAATCTTAATATCAGGGACTTTAAAAAAAAATTTCCTATAAAAAAAAAACCATTGTTATGTTTTCAGTTATAGCTGTCATGCTTTTGAAAAAAAGTATTGCCATTCAAATTAAAAAATTAGACCAACATTTAGATCTAATGATATGTCACTCTATTAAAATATTTAAGTCAAATTTTCTCTTATTTATTCTTTAAGTATCAATCAATTATCTCACAAAGTCTAAAAAATGAGCTTATATATCATTTTTCTTTGAAAAAATATAAGCACATTGAAAAAAAGGCATCGATATTATTGATTTTTTATTATATAAATGTAAATCTTTATGAAGAGCCAGTAATTTCAGCAATCAAATATATCAATAATTTTGTTGATTTTTATTTGTTGTGTATAGAAAAAAAATCCACACAATTGATTATGGTAAAAATAACATTATAGTAAGAAAATATATAAGTTCACTTGCAGTAATATTTAGGATAAACTACCAACAGGTCCTACTAGTTAGATTTAATTTTCATCAAGTCTTGTTAAAAATAAGTCTTGGTAAAATTGTCGCTAAATTTTTTTTTTGTGACAATTTTTTTATATATGTCGTTAAAAATTGACAATTAGTGACTTTTTTTTTTGAAATGATTTTATAAATTGTCCTTAGAACTTATAATTAGTGACTTTTTTATAACAAATTTTTTCCATAGGATTTATTAGATAATAAATCCACTTATTAAGATTTACACGTAAGTACTCCATATATTTATCAATTGAAATTTTTCTCTGAAATATTAACATAGCAGTTACAGGCCTGACTTTGTAAGACGAATAAATTCTAAATTAAAATACTACATAAATTTATGGGTAAATTATAGTTAAATTCTTTGAGGTTTGTTTAAAATAAAAATTGTTTTATGTGGTTTAAAAAATTACAAATATCTCATTATCAGAATTTTTTATTTAATAGAATTAACTGAAAAATTAAAATTCCTAACTGCTCTTTTATACAATAATAAAATTTACTGAATTATTAACTAAAATATATTTATGATATTATTAAAAACTATTAATTAATTTGATAATTAATTAATTTAATAATTTATTAATAAAATGAACCATTTATTATAAAATTAAAAATTTCAAAAGATGTAATATAATTTTTAAAATTATAGAGAATAATTTACATTTTAAATAAACTTTAAAAGAGTATTTATCTTAACTTTGTTTAACGAACTTGGAATAATTTATGGTAAATACAAAAAAAAATTATAATCTCTTGAGCTACTAAAGTGAGCCGGCCGAGCTATCTTTTCATGGGTGGTCCACCTGGTAGCAAGTGTGATCCCATGCCGAATTTACCTCCTCCACATGTTTTTTTTTTTTTTTAATATATTTTTTTTATTATTAAATTTAACCTCAGTGCCTAACAATATAAAAAAGAAAAGTAGAAATAATAAATCAGTGATATTTTAAAAAAATAATTACAGATGTATGATAAATTATAAATTTTAATGATTAAAGTTACAAGATTTTTCATACATTTATAATTATTTTGAGAAAATAAGATTGACATGTAATTTCCTTAAAAGAAAAAGGGTTGGTTAATGGATTAAAATGGGCTAAAAAAAAAATAAAATTGAAAGCATGCTAGGAACAAAAAGGTTGAAATATGTTGTCTAGAACGGATTCAGGATTCGAATTTTGGGAAAACAAATACACATGTAACTTTTCATTCTTTTTGAAATTCCTATTAATTAGTAGTATAATATATGTAGTTTTTATAATTCACTAATAAAAATGATTGTATTGAAAAAGCTACAAGAAAATCATTTCTTTTATGATTTGTGTTTTTTTTCAAATTTATTCTATTTTATTTTTAATTTTTTGCAATCTTCTCCCTTAAAAAAACCTAAAAACAAAAACAAAAACAAAAACAAAAACAAATAAACGAACAATTAATTAAAGTAAAAATATATATATAAACCGAAACCGTGTCAGAAGTTGAAGGGTAGGCACAATTTGGGAAAAAAAATTAGATAATAAAAATAAAAATCCTTCAACCAAAAAGATGGATCCTTCTTGATTCCTTAAAACTGACACTAGAAAAATTTCAATTTTTCGCGACGGCAAAATGCCATCGCTAATACTTCTAATGTCGTCTCAAAAAACTTTTAGCGATGGCAAATGGGGGTCACAATAGAGAGTGTTGCTAAAACGTTTTAGCGACGACATGATGCCGTCGCTTTTTTTTGCGACGGCAAATGTGGTATTTTACGACAGCGTTTTACTATTGCCTATAATATGTAAAAAAAATGAGACATTTTGCGACGACAATGTTGTACTGTCACTAAAAGTTTTATTTAAGACGACAACACAATGCTGTTGCGATATGCTTTTTTTTTTTTTCAACGGCATGACCTCTGTTGCTAAAATTCTTTTGCGACGACATTGCCTGTGTTGCCAAAAAAAATAAATTTTAGCTCTAATGTTTTTTGTGACAATGTGGTGCCGTCGCAAAAAAAAAAAAAAAAAAAAACTGCAATAAAATTATTAAAAATATTCGAATTTCCTGCATTAAACGAAAAAATTTGAAAAAGAAACCAATAATTGTATAATAATAATAATAAAATTCCTATATAGAAATAACAATTTCTCCATAACAGAAATATTCTTGCATTCATAACTACACATCAACAAAATTATCCCACTATGTAATGTTGTATAATACATATATAATGTTTAAATACATAATGTTGTTCACAATTCAAAATAACATAAACCAAAAACAAAAGTTTTCCTCATTATTCTCCGTGGGTAACAAAAACAAAAGTTAGTTGCATTCTTCACAGGCATGCATTCCACAAAAAGCAAACTCTTACACGGGATATATCTGAAAACAAAAAACAAAAAAAATTAATGACAATATAATTATGTGTTAATATGTTAATTACAAAAAAAACATAAAAATCTAACTACTATACAATTACAAAGATAATTAAGTAAATAATTTTGCCTAGACCGAAATCCGACTCTAACTCCCAAATCGGGAACCCAATTTGAGTCTTGTTTTCTCCCACAAGTCTCTCGTGCCAAGGCGGTCGTGGTTGCCAAGTTTTGTGCTAATCCGATGCCGTTTGGTGATTTTGGGGCGTCAACTTATCGAATTCTAAGTTTCTTAAGGAATTAATTTGCTTAGACCGAAATTCGACTCTAATTTCTAAACCGGGAACACGATTTGAGTCTTGTCCTCTCCTACAAGTCTCTCGTGCCAAGGCGTTCGTATGTGCCAAGTTTCGTGCTAATCCGACGCCGTTTGGTGATTTTGGGGCATCAACCCCTCGAATTCTAAGTTCTTTAAGGAATTAGTTTACCTAGACTGAAATCTGGCTCTACCTCCCAAACCGAGAACCCGATTCGAATCCCGTTTTCTCCCACAAGTCTCTCGTGCCTAGGTGGTCGTGTGTGCCAGGTTTTGTGCTAATCCGATGCCGTTTGGTGATTTTGGGGCGTTAACACATTGAATTCAAAGTTTCTTAGGGAACTAGTTTGCCTAGACCGAAATCCGGCTCTAACTCCCAAATCGGGAACTCGATTCAAGTCTCATCTTCTCCCACAAGTCTCTTGTGCCTAAGCAGTCGTGTGTGCCAAGTTTCGTGTTAATCTGATGCTGTTTGGTGATTTTGGGGCATCAACACCTCGAATTCCAAGGCGGTCATGTTAAGATTTACTTTTGTGTCATTTACTTGCTATCATTGGTGAGTGTTATTTACCTTTGTGGGTTAAGTGACTTACTTATCCAAAGGAGTGAGATTTGTTTGCAGGTTATAATGTACTATATTAGAAAATATGAAACGTGAAAACTATTTTCTTGATTATAATGTACGTGAAGTATAACAACATTAGTAACAGAGAGCAAAGGTAAACTGTATTTTGCACACAAACCAGTTATTTAGCAACAGAATTATGAAACAAATACAAAATTTAAAGATCTAATAAAACAAGCAAAAACATGTCACATACCTATATTACCAGTTTCAAACACAATAACCAATTTTGTTTAAAATGAAAAATCAACGATTCAATATAAAAACCCTCAAAAATAAAAAAAAATAAAAAGGGACAAAGATTCAACCAGAAATGCCCTAACCAATTATTCATTTAATTAGAAAGGTCGTGTGACATACCTCTCCCTCCTCTCCTGCAGGCTCTTCATCTGCTCCTTGTAATGGTTCTCTATATATTGTTTTGTAGCTGAATCCTTTTTTCTATTGGAAGGTTGAAACTATTGTAACCAACTCCTAGCTGAATCCATTACTCAAAACCCACCTCAACAACCATCAATCATTTGCTCAAGTATTATGCTCTCTATACAATTTCCAAATCAACATATATATATATATATATATCAACAACCCATATAGTTCAAAAAAAATTACTAATTAAAATCCATGTTCACAATAAATAAAGCCAAAATTAAGATCTTTCTCACACATTAAAAATGAAAATAGCTCAATTTAAAGAAAATTATGTAGATAAAACTGAGTCAACGGATCAAACACCAAAACACTTAAAAACTTCAATCAACTCAATAAGGTATACACATAAATACATGGACAATTTAGAGAAATCAAAAGAAGAAAAAATATATATATATATATATAATTGAGATCGAAAGCCCAGAAACAAAGGATCACAAATCGAGAGGCAAACGGTTAGTTGAATTTTATAATTAAAAACAAAAGGATTACTGTGTATCACTTAATCCTAAAAAGGCGATAAAATGAATATAATAATAATAATAATAATAATAATAATAATAATAATAATAATAATAATAATAATAATAATAAGGATTGAATGTATTATTAAGCAAGGGAAATTTCAAAGTAACAAAAGCATTAGTCAACAAAAGCAAAATAAAAATACTTATGTGCTCCACAGATTGGATCTGGCTAAGGCCTACACCATCTCTCTATCCAAATCATCACCAATAACTTAAAGAAAGCCTAAGTGAGGCCAAAGAAAAAGATGAGTCATAACAACAACAACAAAATGGAACCATAACAAATGTTAGCTGCAAAATAAGATGTGAAATACTCATGTGAAAAGATGTCGAATAATAGAGAAAAAGAAGGAAAAAAAATAGCAACAAAACAAAGAAACATAGAACCATTCAAGTGTAGCATCCCAACTTTGCAGAACATTGTTAGGATCAACTAAGTTAGCCTTCAGCGCATTCAAGGCATCGCTTGTTCTTCATGAAAGAGACAATCATCAGGTGCTCATCAATAACATGAACATGAACAACCAACACATTTTCTAAGACTCATGCAAAGATGATGATTTCCAAATTCCGCCACTTAATTCAAATTTCTTTAGTACAATGACGTGGTGGGTGTAATGCTCTAATTTCTATAACTCTGATTAATGTTAATTAAATCCATAATCACTTCTTTATTAGACATCCATTATGTAAAGAAAGTATAACGCAGCGGAATAAAAAGTTAATAATGGTGATACCTTTCAAACAGAGTCTGAATTGAAGGATCTCGTGGGTAAATCACGTGCTTCCTGAATCTGGTCAATCAACTTAGCAATGGGGTGATATTACAATAGTGAATATCACCCACACAAACCACAGTGCAAATGGCTTTTTTTGATCGTTGTTTTTTGGGAGAGAGTCAGTATATAGGTAAAACTCAGATCATACGTTGTTTCACTCTTAATCACCCATAACCCATATATCAGATATATAATGTGTTATTATTATCTATCTATATCAGTAAATGGAGATAATATCTGTATCTTGAGTGGTTATCCTAAATAGGTTTGAATTCAAATTCAAAACCTATTTGGATAAGGTTCAAATTCAAATTTAAATGGTCATGCCACATGGGCGCCCATTTCTAACATCTCCCACTCGCACATGAGTTGGCATGACACTGCCGCATCTCTATCTCAATCTCCCAAAAAAAGAACAATCTCATACTAGCCAATGCACCGTGCGATCGCTGAGAACACCTGCATGTGGGAGCTCTATACTAGAAACTCAAAATGAGCCAGCATAGAGACATCAACCCAAAAATAATAGAAATAGTGTCTCATATACCCCAGACCCATCTAATTACACCGGTCCAAAAAATATCTCTAATCCCTCAAAAGAGCATGTTTGACCCTCTCAATTCTTGCAATATATTCATACTCAATCCGCCTCTCATGTAGAGCGATGTGAGTTGCCGGCAGTGAATATACAACAGTGGTGTAATACTAGATGATCTTCCCTTTGCCCTCATGCCATTTAGTTTAGGATTGACCGCTTTCCCAGTGATGTCCCTTAAGGCCAAATCATACATGACCGCAGGCAATATACCAAAGTAGCAGAACATCAACCCCTTACCTTATGACATAGTCAAAAGTCACAAAAGGGTACATAAATGAAAGTCATATCAATAATGACACGTAAGACTCACACGGTGAGGAAATAGGGATCCATTCTCTCACCTCATTACTTGGTCGCCAAGCACATGTAGTATGAATACATGCTACGGTGGAGTAACTCTTCCAAAAGAGTGACGTCATACTCGATACACCGTATAGATATTAGTCTAGTTGCTTTCTAGCGCCTAACCCGAATTCTCTATTTGCTCGCTTTCTAGGCGCCAAATGAGATCTCGCATCTGGCTAATCATAACAGGCATAACATGGAAAGTGGGTACTAACATCCATGTTTGGTCCTTAACACGACCTCATCTTGGTTGTAACCAAGGCGACATACATAGTGGATTATTTAAGCCTCTCTTGGCTCCAAATAAAAAATAAACCACTAGTCTCATCCTTGCTCGCTCCCAAGCGCCAATGGCGATTGCTCGTGTGAGTGAGCCAATCTTGACTGCTGACACCATCATCTGCTAATCATTATGACACAAACTATAATAGTGTCAACATCCCATCATCTCAAAATAAGTGATCGATTTTAAAAAAAATTGACCACAGCTTGCGCAATTCTAGATTCCAAACATAAGCCTTATCAGCACCTCTTGCGATAAGTATATACAATGGAATCCACCATGTGTGCCTCACATGAAGTGATTTAAGATCACAATTCTAGATTCCAAACATAAGCCTTATCAGCACCTCTTGTGATAAGTATATACAACGGAATCCACCATGTGCGCCTCACATGAAGTGATTTAAGATCACTACTTCTTGCGCGATAACCTCTCTAAAGATATTTTGGTGACCAATTTGCGTTCATTCTTGATGCGCCCAACTAGCGCATTGAATCTTACAATGAGCAAATTAATATACTACTAGTAAAGTATTTTATCCACAATCTAATGAGTAAGGTCAATGTCTAAACAACTCAGTTGACCATTTACCAAAGATAACACTTATCATGCCGAATATGCCCATATAGCGTATTTTAGGCTCCCACAACAAAGAAAATATCAAGGAATATAGATCATCTGTTTTTTCGAAAGACAATCCGAGGATTCACTTAATAGCTAAGGCTCTGGCTTTTACCGATAGGTAAGTCAATGGGTTTTTAATTTTGCATCTAGAATCATTCTAGGATATTCCTTATGTAAGTCATCGAAGACAAAATAGGAATTCTCCCAAAACAATCCCTAAGGATCGTACATCCGAGCATAAAAATTATATCACCCATGTCCATCATATCTAAAATAGAGGACTGCCCACCTTAGGTGGCGACAACCCTATAAATTCCTGGCTCATAATGACTAAGTAAGGAAAAACTTATTTTGGACCATTGATCATGCCTCAGTGGTCTTCATTGATCATCGTTAGCCTATCATGGCTTGACGAAATCTAAGAACCACTATTGGGATAACTGTTTTAGACTGTAAAAGATTTATTAGAACTAGCAACCTTTTTGTGCTCCTAACTTTTCACCATAAAAGCAGAAAGTAAATCCCTACGGATCTACTTATCCAATTCTCCAACGAGAAGTTAGGTCACAACGTCCATAAATCAATGTTCCGAACTTATGTCAATCATAGCCTAAGTCGAAATAACTTCACTCCCCAGGAGGAAGTCTTCTCATGGTCTACATCTTCCTCAATGGTGCGACTTTTCGGTATCTAGTGAGCCTTATGCCTCAAAAATGACTATCCAAATTACGCATAACTTTAGAACAGTTTTACGTCATAATGGAAAGTCAACCAAATTATAGAAATGGTTAATCCTCAAAGACTTTTGTCTTAAACTGTGCAACATTAATCCACTTTCTAAAAACAGGAGACTAGAGCCTTTGGCATTATCCTAGGCTCTTTATCATCTTGCGGAGCAATCATGAATGTTTCCTTCTCAATCACCCAGTGATGATGTGGAAAATTTTCATATTCGCTACCACGCAACTAAGAATGTAGAGTATTTTTCTCTAATGGAGTAATCCATTAGTAGGCACATCGCTCCCACTGTCCCTAGGATATTGGAAATTTCTTTCCATTCTCAACTAGGCTACATAAAAGCGCTATGCTTAGAATTCTCTATCTTATAGAGTTCCAAAACTCTATACACATCACCTTTACTAAGAAAACTTTATGTGACTTAGTTACACTACCACAAAGCTGCTTACCTATATGCACATGACCCGGAGGGTTTACATGACCGCATACAATAATGCGCTACACAACCCTATGTGTTTACAAGACAGCATACAATAATGCGCTATAGAACCCTAGGTCTTAACTTCGCAATCTTATGAGAAGTAAAATAAAGATAAGCTGCTTAACGGTTACAGATCGCCCATAGATGGCTCTCCGCTAACCCATTACTCAAATGGAGTGTAAAATCTGATATGGAGGGCACTTAGTTAGGGATATAGGCAACAAACTAGTGCAATTCCCAATTGGGAAACATTTTGCGCCATTATCCATCTAGCATTAACAATATTTAATTCCTTATCTCTACTACACCATTGTGTTGTTGAGTATTAGGAATAATCAATTTTCTAAGCATCCATTTCTCTTCACAGAGTTTTCTAAAATAACTCAAATAGATACTCGCCACCTTGATCAAAACTAAAAGCACAAAAGCTGTTATCTAATTGATTTTAACCTTATATGTGCAATGTCAAAAAATCATCTCAAAACTTTTGACTTATGGGAGATCAAATAGTCTTGACTCAGATGCGTATCGTAATCTATAAATGTGTCGAGATTGAGGCTTAGCTATCATACCCTTACACATATCTAGTCACAAAAAATCATAGTGGACTAAATGCGCCAATACAAATGACCTTCTACGGCTTTCCTACTTACTTGTGCGCACCCATTGCGAACAAAGTTACACATTCACATGAGAGCAGGATGTCACAAGCGAGTGGGCCCGAGAAGGCCTACTCAAACCATCGTGTCATCATCTCATTAATGTGATTAAGTATAATAAGCCACCGGTTCATGACCAATGTCATAAACTAATTCCAATCATCTTAATGTGTGAGTTCTCGAAGATAAGTTTAAAAGGTTTAGGCCCAACTAGGTAATGACTCAGGACTAATTCATATTCACTAGATCATAAAAGGATGTCATGGAGATATCAAGTGCGCCTAAATCGCAAATTTAACTAGTAAGTGCTAATCCCGTGCACCTTCAAGTCAATTTTATTCTCCATACGCTTTAATGCATCTAGTTGAAAGATGACGATACTGCTCTTGCCATATCTATTTCTCGCTTCATAGTTACTTGCAATTAATTCTACTATCCACAAGAAGGAGAGAATAAGCTATTAACTATGACAGCTCCTGAAGTAATTTAAGCGCGAATTAGGCTAAAGAGTCTAATTCAACACAATGCTCTCACGAGCCATGCGTCAAATTCTTAGAGTCATAACAACCTTGTCGGCCTTGACCTTTTCATTACTATGCTGCTATGTTTGCGCTTAATGGTAAACGTTATTAAAAAACGTTAGCCTAGCTAAGGAATCATACAAAAAAGCCCCTCCTCATGTCTCACACCCAAGTGTGGAAACAGTAAGTGTCTAGACTTAGACAAGTTGGCAATGCTAATAGATTTTGCAGCCACTAAGCGCTAATCTTTTCACTTAGTGTTAATAGATTTTGCAACTTCTAAGCGCTAATCTTTTCACTTAGTGTTAATAGATTTTGTAGCTTCTAAGCGCTAATCTTTTCACTTCACGTGATATTTCAACGCACACTATTATAGTGCATGAAATTTTGCTCCATCCACTCTCAATTAATTGGGTAGAGAGCAAAACATTGCCTATACTGGCTACTCGTCTTACACTTAATGACTAATTTATTTAAGCTCGCATTTCTTGGATGACGTGACTCTTGAATGTTACTTCATCCAATGATGTAACATTATTTACAAGTCAAATTACAAAGTCAATCCGGGCAGCTCAATAGTCAAGATCATATACAGATCTATTGAGGGCTTACTAATTTCATAACTCCAAAACTCGCCAATCAAAACTACGTAGTGTGCCGCTAACCATAGCGCACACATCAAATTTTGTTGTGCCAACCAAGGCAACAAAACCAGGGCGACTTTGAGTTATGTTTCCTTACTTTGGCTCAATTAAGGTCTGACCTAAAGTCTCCAAGACTTTTGCTCATCTAAAGAATAGGATTATATTGTTCACATTTGAATATCTCTACTAAGTCTAGGTCAACCAATTAACTTCCATAAGCTAAGTCAATTTAGAGAGAAATTCGCATTGGGATTAATTTGATTAGCATAATTTAATTTTACCGCAAAAATCTAAATTAAATAGTGACAATATTACACAAGTCGCAAGATCGAAAATCCGCTATGCTCGTAATCATCTCTTGCGCCACTGGTGACAATTATCCAAAATTTAATTTAATTCATGCGCAAAATATTGGTTTTCGGGAGTAAATCTACAAAGATTTCTCTCAACCGAACAACCTCCCACTAACTATGACATGTCTAAAAGCATGATAAAAAAAAAATTCTAATTCCATACAACAGCATCATAATGTAGATTCACAATCAATACATGCTATGTTACATTTAATAACGGAATTAAAATAAAAAATAATTAATCATGCTATTCTAATTACAACAATTTAGAAATTCTAGGCAAAAAACAACAACATGCTGTATTTAATATTCAAATTATGCCATAACAGAAAGTATATCACTTCTGAAATTTTCTGGAATTTTCTAGTATTTTCTGGAATTTTAAATAACTAATAAACACACATAAAATTAGAAATAAAAAATCCAGAAACTGATAAACTGAAACAATATTCAGATTATGCCATAATTAAAATGTACATCATTCTGAAATTTTCTGGATTTTTTCTGAAATATTCTGGAATTTTAAATAACTAATAAACACCAATAAAATTAGAAATAAAAAATCCAGAAACTGATAAACTGAGACAATATTACCAGTAAATAGTAAAACATTTCAGAAGTCCACAATAAAAATTTCAACCCCAGAAAATTATTTATGCAATACCAGAACCATTTTAAAGCATAAAAAATGAATTATTAACACAGAAAAAATATTTTTTATTGTCGTAAAATTTTCAAGATTTTACAGAATATAGAAAAATTAATTCTGAGTCTAACAGTACAAACCACGCATAAAACAAATATGTAATGAATTAATAATGACCATTTAACGCGATACAGAATTAAAAAACAGAACAAACAATGCCTTAGGCATCAGCAGCCAAGCCGCCGGAGGAAAACGGCGCGGCTCAGCACACGGCTCGGACGCGGCTTGGCGCACGGCTCAGACGCGGCTCGGCGCGCAGCTCAGCACGCGGCGCGCGTGTGTGACGCGGACGGCGCGCGCGTGGACAGCGTCACTGACACGCGCGTGAGGGCGCGTCGGCAAGGCGTCTGGCGCGTGGGAGCGCGTGGAAGCGGCTCACTGCGTCGGGTGGCGCGTGCATACCACGCGCCGCGCTTCCAGGGTGTTTTCTGGTCCCATTTTTGTACTGCCAGACTCCATTTTCCAAAATAAAATCATTTATGGTCTTAAAAATGACATTAATGATCATAAAAAAGAAATATTTTGGATCTTTTCCTCTTTTATGAACATTCATGTATATATTGTACACACATATATATATATATATATAAAATATACACATGATTAAAGAAAAAACACGAAAAAACCCATTCATGCTCTGATACCAATGTAAAGAAAGTATAACGCAGCGGAATAAAAAGTTAATAATGGTGATACCTTTCAAACAGAGTCTGAATTGAAGGATCTCGTGGGTAAATCACGTGCTTCCTGAATCTGGTCAATCAACTCAGCAATGGGGTGATATTACAATAGTGAATATCACCCACACAAACCACAATGCAAATGGCTTTTTTTGATCGTTGTTTTTTGGGAGAGAGTCAGTATATAGGTAAAACTCAGATCATACGTTGTTTCACTCTTAATCACCCATAACCCATATATCAGATATATAATGTGTTATTATTATCTATCCATATCAGTTAATGGAGATAATATCTGTATCTTGAGTGGTTATCCTAAATAGGTTTGAATTCAAATTCAAAACCTATTTGGATAAGGTTCAAATTCAAATTTAAATGGTCATGCCACATGGGCGCTCATTTCTAACACATTACAATAAAAGGAGTGGTTATGGATTTAATTAACAATAATCAGAGTTACAGAAATTGGGGCGTTACAGTGGGTATCAATCTATACACTTTGATAATTTGAAATTTTCAGAAAACAAAAAATATAACTAGTAAAGCTAAGTAAGTACCAAAATTTGTGCATAAATAGAATCCTATCGAGATTATATAATGTGAAGAAGCTCATCTCAAACTTCAAATTTCAAATTCAAGTAATTTTCAAATCATCAAACTCTTAGATAGTAATTCCTAGCTCCAAACTCTCCAATTGAAGTTCAAACTTCATAACTAAAGAAATATGTTAATGTAGTGATTGCCGATTTTCGATTATGCAAAAGTCAAAACCAAAATAACACAATCAAACAAGCATGTATAGACTCAAAAAAATGGTCAAAATCAAGGGTAATAGAAATCAATACACACCTTCGGCATTACTAGAGACATGTAGTAACCGACAAATCACTAGAAAAAAGGCAAAGAAGAGCTGAGGCCGAGATCGCAGAGACAGCTCGATCCATGAGAAGAAGCTAAAAACCTAGATTCCTCATCAACTTTTTACTCAACTAGAAACACTACCAAATTGAACACTCCGTTAAGAAAAACTATAAATAAATAATAAAAAAAGCCCTAATTCGGTAATAGAGGAGCTCATTAAACGGGAGAAAACTGGAAGCCGTCATCATTGTGGAGAGAGATTATAAGAAAAGACCCGAGCTAACTTTGAATGGAAGGTAGTTGTTGGAATTTTCTATCACTTTCTCAAGAAAATTAATGAGGTCAGAATGCCGACGAGGGAGAGATATATGGAGAGGAGGGAGGGGAGGTGGAGTAGTCGTGGGTTGGGGGGTGCTAAGTCAAAGGTTCACTCTCTTTCTCTGTGTCTTTGTCGCTGCCGTCGCTCGAGGCCGTCGTCTGTCGCTGCTCGTCGTCGCTCGATGCCGTTGTCTGCCGCTGCTCAGTCGCGAGAGAGAGAGAGTCGTAAGAAGAGATGGGTTGGTTCAAAAGATTAGGGGTTTGAGATTAGGGATTTTTGGTTGAGGGGGGAAAAACGAGCGCGAATCAGATTTTGGGGTTTTTTTTTTTTTTGCGACAAGTTTCATCGTCACAAATTAAAATTTAAGGCAACGATTGGTAACGTTTACGTTTTTTGTTTATGTTTACAAAAGTTTTATAAACTAATTTTTTATTTTTATTTTTAAAAAAACATAAACTACAAACGCGTTAGGTTTGAACAAAATGTTTGAAAAAATTTAAAAACATAAACTAAAAAATATGTTTGTTCAGGCTCAAAATATTTATATTTAATATTTATATTTATTTTTTATTATTTATGACAACAGGATCATACACATTATAATTGAAAAAAATAATTAATTAAAAAAATTAATTGGAAAACAAATTATTTGAAAAAAAAGTAATTGAAAATAAAATTAATTGAAAAAAAAAGTATTTGAAAAAAAAATAATTTGAAAAAAAAATTAATTGGAAAAAATAAAATTTGTTAGTCAAATTCCTAAATTTTTGTTTAAAAATCAATGAAAACTCATTTTTTGAGTTTACGTTTTTTCTTCAAATTTGCAAACTGGGACAACCATTTATAACAAAAAAAATTATCAAACAAGTTTTTATGACAGTTTTTAAAATTTTTGTAAATATAAATTGAAACAGAAAAAAGAGAAAAACAAGAGGTGATCAGCGAGCGAGCGAGAGAGAGAGAGAGAGAGAGAGAGAGCGAAAAGAGATGAACGAAAGAGATATATAGACAGACATTAAAAGAGAGAGAAGAGAGATGAGTAAGAGAGACAAAGAAAGAGATGAGAGAGAGTGAGAGATGAGCAAGAGACACAGAGAGAGCCATTTTATTTTTTGACTTTTTCCTCTTTCAACAATAATGGGCTATAAAGAGTGTGATTGAGAGAAATGAGTGACTGAAAGAGAAGAGAGATGAATGAGAAAAAGAGAGACAGACAAAAAGAGAGAGAGAGAGAAAAAAAGAGAGAGAGAGAAATAATATGAGCGAGAGATAGACAAAAAGAGAGAGAAAGAGAGCAAAAAGAGATGAACAAGATATATATATATATATATAGAGAGAGAGAGAGAGAGAGAGAGAAGAAAGATAAGTAGGAGAGATAGAGAATGAAGAGAGATAAGAGAGCCAGAGAGAAAAGTGATGAGTGTGAGAGAGAGAGAGATGAGAGATAAAGAGAGAGAGAGAGAGATGAGCGAGAGACACAGAGAGAGAGGCCCATTTCATTTTTTGACTTTTTCCTCTTTCGACAAGTGATTAAGAGAAATGAGAGATGAGCGATTGAAAGAGAAGAGAGAGAGAGAGAGAGAAAAAAAGAGATTGATAAATCGAAAGGGAGATCGGTAAATCGAGAAGAGGGGAGGGAGAGAGTGAGTAACGCGAACACAGTGTGTGAGAGAGAGAGAAAGACACAGACAGACAGACAAACGAAGAATGATAGAGAAAGAGAAGAGAGATGAGCGAGAGAGAGAGAGAGAGATAGAGAGACAGAAAAATGAAAAAATGAAAAAAAAGAGAATGTTATATCAAAACAATATTGCTTTTTCTATTTTTTTAATTTTAAATTTTTTTTTTTGCGACGACACCTATTGCAGTCGCAAAAAACTCTCTTATTTCATGCCGTTGCAAAAGCAGCTATATTTGTGACAGCAGCGGTTACTGTCGCAAAAAATGCTTATTATTTGCGATTGCAGTTGTTGCCGTCGCAAAAAGTTACTTTTTTGTGACAGGAAGTGGTGCCGTCGCTAAAAACTCATTTATTGGTGACGGCAAGTGGAATCGTCACAAAAAATCACTTTTTGCAACGGTAATAGATACCGTCACAAATGCTTCCGTGTTATATAATCTCTTTTCCTGTAGTGTGATCTAACTCATTATGCAATTTTCATTTTTCCGATAGGCATTGGTAGATATAATAAAGCCAAAAACTGCATGAGGTGAGGAGTGGAGTGACGCTTTGCTTGAAGTAGTAATCTAACTAATTAACCCGCTAAAAAAAAAAAACCCACAGTAAACTACCTGAGTTTGGGGGAACATATCTGTTGGACTGTGTCAAAAGTTGCAAAAGGGCTAGTCGGAACCAGACCGTGTTTTTGTTATAGGCTTATAAAATGGGTTTTGAGTCCTGATGGACACGGGCTTTTGGAATACGAGGCCAGGCTTTTGTACACAAACTCGAAGTTCATCAGAGAAGATTGAGCGAGATGCGGTTTTGTTTTAGCCAATTAGCCGTTTGGGGACTTACCTTTTTAGCCAATTAGCCAAAAAGTTACTAAATTAGCCAAAAAGCCAACCACTCATACCAAAAAGTCAAAGATTCTCTTTTCTCTCTACTTTTTGCACATCTTTTCGTAATTAGCCAAAAAGTCATCCCAAACATACAAGTTTTTTTTACCTAGCTTTTTAGCTAAATAGCCAAAAAGTTACTAAATTAGCCTGTTCCCAAACGAGGCCTTAATCTTAGTTTGAAAATTTATTGTTAAATGTGTTTAGTGTAATTTTTTTTTTAATTAAAGTTTACGAGATAGAAATAACTTAAAGATGTTAAGTAACTGACTATTGAAAAGTTATAAGAGATTTTTATTTTATTGTCAATTTTCTCACTTTATGACGTTGTTAACCCAAGTAACTATCATTATTGTATTGTTTCATATTTTCTTGTCTCTTATCTCAATCTTGCTCTTTATCATACGATTGGAGTCTTATCATTGTTGTATTCGGTAAATAATTCACAACATGATTTTGGTATTGGGACTCAAAGCGAACTTTCAAATTGAGACCTTAATATCTCACCCCCTCAAAATAAAAATAAAAAATGGTAATGAAATAGTAAATATTCAAAAAATTTTATTTTTTATTTTTATAGTATCCACATAAAATTTGTTGAATATAATCAATAAAATATAAAGAAATCATTACAAAGATTAAAAAAAATAAAATCTGATTTTGTTGCTTTATTATTTAGCAAAATTCAATTTACAAAAAAATAAAAGTAAAACAAAATATAATGCCATAATACCAAAAACAATTTATCCAAACAACAATGATTCATCCTACTAAAAACACCACCACTAATAGCACTAATGCATTAAAAAAGTAAAAAAAAAAAAAAAAAATACAACTCCAAGACCAAAACATCACATCATTACTGATGGGACCCACTGCCACCTAATTAGTGGGAGCACTAATTAGTGCTCCCACTCATTTTCCTTATCCAAATACAGCAAAGTGATTTCTCATTTCGCGGCATTTTGGAATGTTGTTGTTGATAGTGGGCCCTCTCTTAAGAGGAAAAATTTTGGCATTTGCTTTTGATTTGGGCCCTTTCGCCTTTAGTTTGGGCCTTTCTAGTCATGTTTTAATGTTGGACTATGTATTAGTGGGGTGATTCGATTTACATCCAAATAGTAATTCAGTACGTTTAATTAAAATTTTAAAATTATAGTTCTTATTATATCATAATATAAATTTATTAATAAAGACAATACACACTAAATCCTAAAAGCAAATATTATTTTTTTCTCATATATATCCTAATCACTTATATATATTTTTCATGTTCAAATTTTTTCATCTTCTTTCCAAGTTTGAATCCTCTTTCATTTTGAGACGCATGAATGATTGCTTGTAGCAGTTTTTTCCCTTTCTTGATTTGTTTGTTTATATTGATTGCTTGTTCAATACAAGAACAAGGAAGGATTCAATTGTATATCTCCCTCTAATTGCACAATAAAACATCTGAGTTTGTAGAATTTTTTTGTTAAGTTCTTCCAAGCCAACCACATCAAAACCAGAGGACCGAATTGTTACAGAGGAGAGAAAATCCTCTTCCATTATCAATCCAATCAAACATGAACCCTAGGCCAAGTAATGTGAACCCTAGGCCAAGTAATGTGAACCCTAGGCTTCATTTGTTGCTTATAACACTACTTGAATCAGGATGCTAAGCCAGGTAAGTTGAACGAAAAGAAGAAGATGGGGATGAAGATGAAGAAAAAGAAAGATTTTATCTTGAAGGATAATTTGAGTTAATTTATTTATTATTTGGGTGTACCACAAATTATGATTTTATCTTGAAGGGCAATTTGTGAAAAAACATAGAGGCCATATGTTTGTTTGGGCGGACTAGATTAAGTTGGATTAGCATTCCCATGGCTAATAGTCCTAGGACTACGAATCCCTTTAGATTATGTATCCTATCTTATGTTTGGATTGAGTTAGGATCATAGGGAGAGACTAATAGTCCAGACTTTGGCTTAATCCTTCAATTTATATCCCACATCCCTCTGTGGGATTAAATAGTCCGTCATACGTGGGATACCATATCCAGATGGATTGTTAATCCGTTTTTCAATTGTTTAACTAAACATTAGATTAATAATTTTATTGGACTATTAGTCCAATCCCAAGCTCACGTGCATCCAAACAAACATAGCAGTGTATTGAGAATAAATTATAATTCTAAATAATTTAAGAGAGAGCACTGAGAAATTGAGTGCACTAAATAATTTTTTAAGTGCAAATAGAATCACCTGTGTAAGTGTTGCAATTATTTTGAGTCCTAATTTTAGACTATTTTCTAGGAGCCCAAGCATTACTTTCTTGGCTTATGCCTAGAGTCAGCCCTGTCCCTATTCATATTGACACCAAAATAATATCCAAAATGAGATGGACATGATTAAGGGCAATAAAAATATTTTGTCGAATTAGCTTTGATTATTTTAATGACTTCCAAATCTATAAGGTGCTTTGTGTCTACCCTACTTTGTCTTTTTTTTTTTTTAATTTTTTTAAATTTTTTTATTTATAAATTTAAATTTTAATTAATTATCATTTGTTTAATGAATTAATGGATAGTAGGTTAAAAAATATTGATATTCCACAAATCTCATGGGTATGGCCAGGCAGTGCCACTCACAGTTTGTGGTTGACAAATGCAGTGGGGGTTCATCATTTTATATTGGTGCGGTGATTATGGAAATAACAGTAAACATGACATTTTGTTGTCACATCACGTAATGTTTATGAATACTGTTTAGTATATTTATAATTATACATATAAATTTTTTGCTGTCTTTAATCGAAGGTACTGTTGAAAAATAAACATAAATACTTCAAAACTGCTAAACAATTACATGTGTGGGTTTAGAGGGGCACTATTCAGTGTTGATAGCCGCATCTCATATCAATTACAAGGGATTGAAAGTTTTCATAATTAAAAAAACTATCTTTCTGAATAAGTGACCCGGGCTCGACTATATACATATATATCTTATATGATGTTCTTACTATAATAATAATAATAATAATAATAATAATAAAGCATTTAGGCATTCATAATATTCCTTTCCTGGGGCATTAGGTACGCCAATGGAGCCCTTAAAGATGGTGACATAGCCTTTCATATGTAGTACGTGTCAACTGGCTGGATCATAACCACATTAAAAATTGACAATTAAAATATTTGCATTTTTTAGAGATAAGGATGAGAATTTTTATGATGTTTGAATTATGGATGTCGGCGGAGATTTAAAGAGGAAAATAGAAAATGTAAGTGAAATGTACTTATATTTTAAATTCATATTTCACCTATTTTTTTTATTTTTTTTTATTTTTTTCAAATCTCTATCCAAATTTATAATTGAAAATACAGCTTAAGAGTGGATGTTATGACGGAAGCTTAGCAATGGGAGAGCGACAGGATGCAAGACAGGGTAGCTAGATTCCAGTGATTCATCCGAGGAAGAGTGGTGGAGCACATAGCAATGAGAGGATTAGTAATGGGTTATTCAATGTCTTCGTGGATAATCTACCATCTTCAAGGGATGCAAAAGCCTTGTTTAAACTGTTTATGAAGTTTGGAGTTGTTAAGGGCGTGTTCATTCACTTTAAAAGGAGGAAAGTAACAAAGTCAAGGTTTGGATTTGTTAGATTCGATTGTTACGTTGCAGCGAATTTTGCAATCCAGAAAGCCAACGAATTGTGGGTTGATGATAGGAGTTTACAAGTGAAGCTTGCTGCTTATGATAGAAGCAAAAAGCAAGAGTTGTCGAGGAGACCACAACATGTTGTTTTGAGGATTAATGGTTGAGGGACAGAGATCGAGAAGCGATCTTTTGTGGAGGCATTGAAAGGTAATAAAAACATGACTGTGGAGAAAACGAGATTGACTATCCCTGTGAATGAAGATGGACATGGGTGGTTGCTAGAAAGTGTGATTATGAGGTTGAAGATTGAGGGTTCAATCCATAGCATTCAAAAGGTGTTGAGCGATAAAGGTTTAGGTCAAACAACGGTAAGGTGTGGCGGAGGAAGGGATGTTGTGTTAACATTCAAGTCTCAAGAGATCATGAAGGAAAGTTTTGGACTCATTAAGGAATGGTTTGATGAATGGTGTGAGTCGATTGTTGTCTGGAAACTAGGTCTGCATCTTCAGCAAGAGAGGTGTGTCTAGCTTAGGTGCTTTGGTGTTCCTCTTAATGTATGGAACATATCCACTTTTAATCAAGTTGGGAACATATGGGGGAATGTTATCGGGTTGGAGGATGATATTTGTCAACCCTCTTCATTTTGTTATGGGAAGGTCTGTGTTGTTACAAATTGTATGGAGTATATTAACACTACCATTAATCTTGAATATAAAGGTAGATGTTATCCAATTTTGGTATGTGAAGAACAAATAGTTGATAAAGCAACTATTAGCAACATGAGTGTCACGACTCAAACCCGCCCCTGTAGGTTTAGCACCGTAACCAGCCAGTAATCCGTGGATTACCAAAGGCCTCTGAAGAGATTAGCACATAATAAGGGGCTGCGGAAGCAATAATACAAAATAGACAAGGTTCAATAAGCTGTGATGACGTACATGGGACAGAACATTTCAAAATTTATTTATCGATGTATAAACATGCCAGTCCAGATACACAATATTTACAAACATTTACAGAAGTGAACTTCCCAAGATCTGACTTTACAAACAGTTACAGAGACTAGCATGGAAACAAAAACAGCCATGGCATTAGACTTCGATCGGAACCTCATCGGGAGGCACAACGGTTGGCTGACAAAACAGTACGAAAGGCCGTCGATTCTGGCCCTGATCATGTGCCGACTCACCTACATACATAATATAAACTGTGAGCGAAAGCCCAGTGAATAATAACAAAGTAAAGGGGTTATATGAATGATGTCCATCACAAGTTAGAATCTAGTATTTAAATCAGAACACAATCCGGTTTCAAAACAGAATAACTTCAGATATATACTCATGTTCATATTCAGATTTTGCATAAGTTTATACGTGGTACACCCATTAGCTATTAGATCAGATTGGTCCAGAGACCCACATACATAGTTGGTACCAACGACCATAAAGGTCCATATCTTGCGTGCAAGTAGCCATGGTATTGTTACCCTCAGGCAGGGCCACGTGCAGATCGGCCGCGGTATTGTTACCCCCGGGTGAGGGCCACGTGCAGATTGGCCTCGGTATTGTTACCCCGGGGCAAGGGCCACGTGAACTAAGGGTGCCACCAATACTTTTCAGAAAATTGGACATTCATTCATCATTCGTAAGATAGCATTTCAAAAAACAGATTATACCGTACCAGTTAGAAAATATATAGGTTAAACATAACTTTACAAAGTTATTACTCACAGTGGGCTTGGAGACAGACAGATAGAGCAAATCGATCAGAGAGAACGTGGCACGTGACCTACACGACACATAACGGACACACACTTGAAACATACGTTCTAATTGCACAAAACTTACGTCGTTAGTTCTTAGTGTGTTTCTGACCTTAAATCCTCACTATAGAGTCTTAAATATGGCTTAGGAATGCCTAGGATGGAATGAGAATGCAAAAATGCACTTTAAGACACTTTTCAAAATTTTGCTGAAACAGGGGTCCCGCTCGAGCGTGGCTTTATCCGCTCGAGCGGACATGCAAACAAAAGGTATCCGCTCGAGCGTGTATTCCTCCACTCGAGCGGACTGTAAACTACAGTAAAAGTACTGGATACACGAAATTCCCGCTCGAGCATCACTTTGCCCCCCTCGAGCGGATTTCATGAACTCAGCGTGTACGCTCGAGCGTGGAGTTCCCCGCTCGAGCGTGAGTCCAAAATCTGGAATTTCCAGATTTGAACCTCAAGCTCAAAACTCAACTTCAAAGCATCAAATTCGATCATCTTGGGCTAATTTTCTAGAAAACTCTTCAAAACCCATAATATTACATGTTTCAAAGATCAATTTGAGAAATCAAAGCCCAAAGGTAGTTCAATTAAACACAATTTCATTTGAAACTTCAAGAACATGATCAAACATAACATGCATGTATTCAACTTAATTCAAAGCTCCAAATACATGATCAAATGCAAGTTTTAGCTCAAGAACATGGTGAATTCATGAACTATAACAAAAATGTGGACATGCATGCAAGAATTTCCAAGAAAACAACTTCAAACTTCATGATATGCACATGCATGCATGGTATGGCCCATTTATAGTACAATTCCCATATGAATTCACTTAGTTCACTAATGATCTTGTTGAATCTAACTCAATTACTCAAAGGAGAGTTTAGTTTCTTACCTAGAGGCTCCAATCTACAAAATTAAGGTTGAGGCTCTACAAATCTTCTTTAATTGTCACCAATCTTTAGCACCTCCTTGAATTTGAGCTAAATCTCCAAATCTTGGACCAATTCTTCTACTCTCACGTTTTTGGGTCTAAGAGGACTCAAGAGTGTATGTAAAATGAAGAAGTGAGTGAGTGGGGGGGTTATTGTGCTCAAAAGGGCCACTAAGGCTCTAATTAGGCCATTAAACGAAATATGCTTAGCAAGGTTGATTAGTGGCATTAATTTAATCAAATTTAATTGTTCTGAACCGAATTTTAATTAGACCTACCATAAAATTCTATAAATTCTAACTAGCACATATATCAAGTCAATTTCGAAATCGGGCGCCGATAAGGCTTTCAATTCGCAGTTTAAAGTCAAAGACATGAACAGATCATTATGTCGCAAACAGATAGAAACACATAAATAATGCAATTCAAATGCAAATTAATACCAGATTCCTTCTAAATTACTGTTAGGCGTAATTAATCATGATTTAGCATTAATCAGAGGTCGGGGTTATTACAGTCTTCCCCCCTTAAAAGAGTTTGGTCCTCCAAACTCGAATTACCTTCGTTAGGAACCAACATTGGGTCCAACGGGAACAAATCCGGATATCTCTTCATCATGTCTTCCTTGGTTTCCTAAGTTACATAGGTTCCTCCGTGGTTTTGCTAATCAACTTTTACCAACGGTATCTCTTTATTTCTCAACCTTTTGATCTGGCGGTTCACAATCTGAATAGGTCTTTCTTCATAAGTGTAGTTATCTTTCAGCAGTACATGTGTCGGTTCGATGACGTGGAATGGATCCCTCAAATATTCCTGAAGCATCGATACATGAAAGACGTTATGCATGTGCTCCATTACTGGAGGTAAAGCTACCCGATATGATACCGGATTGATCTTTTCGAGAACTTCATAAGGTCCAACATATCTTGGCGCCAATTTTCCCTTAACACCACACCGAGTTTGACCCTTCATCGGGGTCGCCTTGATAAACACATGGTCCCTAACTTCATATTCTCTATCTCTTCTTCGGACATCAGTATAGCTTTTCTGCCGAGTCTGTGCAGTTTTCAGGCGTTGTTGGATCAGTTTCACTTTCTCGGTTGTTTCTTGCACGAGTTCCGGTCCTAACAAAGGTCTATCACCAACTTCAGTACAACATAACGGAGAACGACACTTTCTTCCATACAAAGCTTCGTAATGAGCCATTTCAATGCTTGAATGGTAACTGTTGTTGTACACAAATTCAGCTAATGGTAAGTAGGTCTCCCAATTCCCTTGGAAGTCTAACACACACATTCTGAGCATATCCTCCAGAGTTTGGTTCGTTCGTTCAGTTTGGCCATCTGTCTGTGGGTGATAGGCACTGCTCAGTCTCAATTCAGTTCCCAAAGCCTGTTGTAAACTCTGCCAAAATCTCGATACAAACTTTGAGTCCCTGTCAGATACAATAGACACTGGCACTCCATGCAATCTCACAATTTCAGTCATATAGATATTGGCTAATTTATCAGCGTTATAAATAGTTTTGACAGGCAGAAAATGGGCAGTCTTAGTTAAATGGTCAACTATAACCCAGATAGAGTCCATACCTCGAGAAGAACGAGGCAATCCCACAATGAAGTCCATGGTAATGTGCTCCTATTTCCATTCTGGTATTGGGAGTGGTTGTAGCAAACCAGCGGGTCGTTGATGCTCAGCTTTAACCTGTTGGCAATGTAGACATCTAGCCACAAAGTCTGCTATACTCTTTTTCATTCCAGGCCACAAAAAATTCTGTTTCAAATTGTGATACATCTTCGTGTTCCCCGGATGCATAGCAAGCTTACTACTGTGAGCTTCGGTCATAACACGTTTTCTCAAATCATTACAATTGGGTACACAAAGACGGTTCTGAAACTTCAGCACATCATTTTCAAACATAAATCCTGGCCTTGGCTTCGAATCAAATTCCTCTATGATCTTTTTCAAGTATTCATCTTCACATTGTTTTTGTTTGATCTCATCAAGAATAACAGGTTGAGCAAAAATAGCAGTTGACAGCCCAACTTGTTCTAGGTCATTCGGCAATTCTTTTCGGTTGGACAACAAACATGACAAACTTGCACCGGATTTTCAGCTCAAGGCATCTGCTACGGTATTGGCCTTTCCTGGATGATAAAAGATTTGCAAATCATAATCCTTGATTAGTTCTAACTATCGTCTCTGTCTCATGTTCAATTCTTTTTGGGTGAAGAAATATTTCAAACTTTTATAGTCTGTATACACCTCGCAAGTTACCCCATACAAATAGTGACGCCATATTTTCAAAGCAAACACCATAGCCGCTAATTCCAGATCATGTGTTGGATAATTCTTTTCATGAGGTCGGAGTTGTCTAGAAGCATAGGCAATCACCCTTCCGTTTTGCATTAGTACACATCCCAAGCCTTTATAGGAAGCATCACTGTATACTTGAAACCCATCAGTACCATTAGGCAAGGTTAGGATTGGTGCAGTCACCAACTTGGTTTTCAACTCTTGGAAAGCTGCCTCTCTTTGTTCATTCCAGTCAAATGGCACATTTTTCTGAGTTAATTGAGTCAATGGCAGGGCAAGCTTGGAAAAGTCTTTCACAAACCTCCTGTAGTAACCTGTAAGTCCCAAAAAGCTTTGGACTTCTATCACATTTGTCGGTTTAGGCCAATCCACGACGGCTTCAATTTTCTGAGGGTCAACAGAAACTCCATCCTTGTTGATCACATGTCCCAAAAATGCCACACTGTTAAGCTAGAATTCACACTTGGACAATTTAGCATACAATCTCTTTTCTCTCAAGATCTGCAAGGTGGTTCTCAGATGGTTCTCATGTTCTTCCCTGTCTTTAGAGTAAATCAAAATGTCATCAATAAATACAACAATGAAGTCATCCAGATATGATTTAAACACCTTATTCATAAGATCCATGAAAGCTGCAGGTGCATTGGTCATCCCAAACGGCATTACTAAAAATTCATAATGTCCATACCTAGTTTGGAATGCAGTTTTCTCTATGTCTTCAGCTCTAACTTTAATTGATGATACCCGGACCTGAGGTCAATTTTGGAAAACACCTGGGCACCCTGAAGTTGATCAAACAAGTCATCTATTCGGGGTAGAGGGTATTTATTCTTGATAGTTACTTTTTTCAGTTCTCAGTAGTTTATACACAATCTCAAAGACCCATCATTCTTTTTGACAAACAAAACTGGAGCACCCCAAGGTGAAGTACTTGGATGGATAAATTTCTTATCTAACAGTTCCTGAAGTTGAGTTTTCAATTCTTTCAATTCAGAGGTAGACATTCTATAGGGAGTCTTGGAGATAGGTTGTGTCCCCGGAAACACTTCAACAGTGAATTCAATCTCTCTATCAACTAAATCCCCAGGTAAGTCAGTTGGAAACACATCAGAAAATTCACAAACAACAGGGATTGTTTCTACAGTAGTACTGTCAGATGGTGCAGTCAGTATGCAACACAAATAACCCCTACATCCTTTCCTAAGGAGTTTTACAGTTTTCATAGCCGAAATCAAATATGGGGGATGAACTACCCCATTTCCAATAAAAGTAAATTCAGGCATCCCCGGTGTTCTAAACACAACAGTTTTATTTGCACAGTCAATGGTAGCACAGTATTTCGTCAACCAGTCCATCCCCAAAATACAATCAAAATGATTAATGTCCAAGGGTAGTAAGTCCACATATAACATCATATCGCCAATCATAATATCACATGCCGGATAAACATGAGTACACATCATAGAATCCCTAGACGGTGTGGATACAGATAACACATACGTCATACGTTCTAGTGGTCTAGTCAATTTTTGAGAGAAAGCATGCGATACAAAGGAATGTGTAGAACCTGAATCTATCAGTACACATGCATTTTGAGAACATACAGAGAGTGTACCTGACACCACAGTATAGGTGTTGGGTACGTCACTAGGCACTAAGGCGAACACTTTCTATTGCCTTAATGATTCATTGTTTACATTCCCTCTAACATCGGCCTTTGCATTTGGTCTTGCCGCGGAAACAGACCCGGTGGAACTTGTCATAGGACGGTTAACCTTGTTGGATCTCATCGGGCAATCCCTCACCATGTGGCCAGTCTTGCCACAGCGAAAACACGCACCTGATGCTCGATAACAAGCACCTCTGTGCTTCTTCCCGCAGTCGGGGCAGTTTGGAGTAGATCCACTACTTTGACTAGAGCTGCTGGAGGATCCTGTATATTGCCTCTTCAAAATTGACCGGCCTTTCTTGAAACTGAACTCGGTCCTCTTCCCTCTCCATTCTGTTGTTGGTGTTGTAGTTTGTTTCTTAGCTGCTATTGTAGCTTTTGCCATCAATGCCCTGTCGAGTACTTCCACATAAGTAGGTAATTTTAGGACACCCACTCGGTCAAATATTTCCAAGTCCAGCCCTCCCTCAAATTTCCATGCTTTCTTGTAATCAGTATCCACCATATGTGGAGCAAAACGTGCCAACTCGGTGAATTTGGCTTCATATTCTGCTCCAGCCATTCTTCCCTGTTTAAGTTCTTGAAATTCAGACACTTTCCGATCCCTGAAACATTGGGGAAAGTACTTTTCGTAGAAGATAGCATTAAACTGTGCCCATATCATATTTCCATTGCCATTTTGGATCAGTAACCACCACCTGCGGGCTTCATCTTTCAAAGTGTAGGTGGCTAGGAGGACTTTCTGAGTTTCAGTACAAGGGAACACTTCATACAATTTTTCCATCTCAAGCAACCACGTCTCAGCTTTCAAAGGTTCAATTCCACCATAGAACGTCGGCGGTTTCATTTTCATGAATTTCTGTGTCAGATTGATGATGTCATTATTATCTGCTTCGGCTTGTGCTGGTGGAGGCGGAGGGGGCAAAGGTTGTTGTCTCTGTTGTTGTATCAAGGTTTCAGTCAATGCCGCTAACATCTGTTCCATTCGGCCCATGCGAGCCTCTGAAGATTCGCTTTCACCACTTCCCATTGCATTCTCCATCTTACTATACAGACATCAAATGATAATAAACACAGGCATAATCTTATTCGTTTCCTTCAATTCATTTGATTCCAAATGTACATTCAGTTTTCATATTCAGTTGTATTACCACACACTCACACATGCAGATGGGATGCCCCTAACTCTTACTAGGACACCCTAAGCTCATACGGACTTGTGTGTGCGGTAGAACACGTGCTCTGATACCACTCTGTCACGACCTAAACCCGCCCCTGTAGGTTTAGCACCGTAACTGGCCAGTAATCCGTGGATTACCAAAGGCCTCTGAAAAGATTAGCACATAATAAGGGGCTGCGGAAGCAATAATACAAAATAGACAAGGTCCAATGAGCTGTGATGACGTACATAGGACAGAACATTTCAAAATTTATTTATCGATGTATAAACATGCCAGTCCAGATATACAATATTTACAGATATTTACAGAAGTGAACTTCCCAAGATCTGACTTTACAAACAGTTACAGAGACAAGCATGGAAACAAAAACAGCCATGGCATTAGACTTCGATCGGAACCTCCTCGGGAGACACAACGGTTGGCTGACAAAACAGTACGAAAGGCCGTCAACTCTGGCCCTGGTCATGTGCCGGCTCACCTACATACATAATATAAACTGTGAGCGAAAGCCCAGTGAATAATAACAGAGTAAAGGGGTTATATGAATGATGTCCATCACAAGTTAGAATCTAGTATTTAAATCAGAACACAATCCGATTTCAAAACAGAATAGCTTTGGATATATACTCATGTTCATATTCAGATTTTGCATAAGTTCATACGTGGTACACCCATTAGCTATCAGATCAGATTGGTCCAGAGACCCATATACATAGTTGGTACCAACGACCATAAAGGTCCATATCTTGCGCGCAAGTAGCCATGGTATTGTTACCCCCAGGCAGGGCCACGTGCAGATCGGCCGTGGTATTGTTACCCCCGGGCGAGGGCCACATGCAGATTGGCCTTGGTATTGTTACCCCCAGGCGAGGGCCACGTGAACTAAGGGTGCCACCAATACTTTTCAGAAAATTGGACATTCATTCATCATTCATAAGATAGCATTTCAGAAAACAGATTACACCGTGCCAGTCAGAAAATATATAGGTTAAACATAACTTTACAAAGTTATTACTCACAGTGGGCTTGGAGACAGACAGACAGAGCAGATCGATTAGACAGGACGTGGCACGTGACCTACACGACACATAACGGACACACACTTGAAACGTACGTTCTAATTGCACAAAACTTATGTCGTTAGTTCTTAGTGTGTTTCTGACCTTAAATCCTCACTATAGAGTCTTAAACATGGCCTAGGAATGCCTAGGATGGAATGAGGATGCAAAGATGCACTTTAAGACACTTTTCAAAATTTTGCTGAAACAGGGGTCCCGCTCGAGCGGACATGCAAACAAAAGGTATCCGCTCGAGCGTGTATTCCTCCGCTCGAGCGGACTGTAAACTACAGTAAAAGTACTGGATACATGAAATTCTCGCTCGAGCGGACTTCATGAACTCAGCGTGTACTGTCACGACCCAAACCCGGCCCTATGGGTTTAGCACCGTAACTGGCCAGTAATTCGAGATTACCACAGGCTTGCTGAACAGTAATACAGTAAAACAGAGTACAGGGCCTGGCGGAAGCCAATACAGTAAATAACTAGTGTCCATTGAGCTGTGAAAATCTGTATGCCAAAAACATTTTTCATGCATTCGTACAGTTCAGAACAGTACAGTCTATACAATCATTTACAATCATTCAGTACGGGGACTTAATCCCTCGATAACAGTACGGTCAAACAGTAAACAGTTTATACAATAAACAAAACAGTCAAGAGACAGGTGGGGGACACAAAAACACCCCAAGCCATAGCATGGCGTCTCGGAACCTCGCAGTGAGGCACATAGGCTGGCTTGACAAAACTGGGGGCAATCCCACGCTCCTAGCTCCGGTCTGGCTGCTGAGAACCTACATATATATATAAACCGTGAGCTAAAGCCCAGTGAATAACATAATGTGTAAAGGGGTTATGAATGAATGTCCTTACAGTAATGAAATCAATTCATTATACAGTATTTCAATCTTTCAGTATTTCAATCAATCAGTATTTCAATCAATCAGTCATATGTGGTACATCCATTAGCCTATAAACAGTAGGTCCAAAAGGACCGGGCCTTAACAGACCCAACAATAATGATGGCCATCAATCGATAAACAATATGGTTCCACAAGGAAACCGACAGAGCTCTGTAACAGTCAATAACAGTAGGTGCTAAGGATGCCACAGTACAGTTCAGAAATAAAGGACATACATTCATTCAATAAACAATATCAGTTCAATAAACAGTTCAGTTCAGTATTCAAAATATAACCATTTTGAACATATCTTTACACAATCTGTTACTCACAGAGATTGGGCTAATAGCAGCTAGAGCGCGTCCCCGAGAGCCAACCCTAAACAGTCAATAAATAGAGAACACACACTAAGTTCACAATCGGGAAGGATAATAATCAACCCTAAATTTCCTCGGTGTGGTTCTATGTCTAAATCCTCATTAAGATGCCTTAAACTAGGCCTAAGAATGCCTAGGATGGGATAAGGATGCAAAAATACACTTGGAAGGCATTTTTCAAAAGTTGCTGAAAATAGGAGCCTCGCTCGAGCGAGCCTTCCTTCGCTCGAGCGAGCTTCCAAAATCAAAGGATTCGCTCGAGCGAGAAATCCTTCGCTCGAGCGAGCTGCATGAACAGTAAAAGTACTGGATGCTCGATTTTTACGCGCGATACCACGCTCGATGCTCGCTCGAGCGGAGCCCTGGATAAAGGTGCTCGCTCGAGCGAGGAATCCTTCGCTCGAGCGAAGAAGCCAAATCTGGAATTTCCAGATTTGCCTTCCAAGCTCAAACCAAGCATTCAAACACTCTAAACTCGACCTCTTGGGCCCAAATTCTGGAAAACACATCCCAAAACAATGAATAACAAGTTTCAAAAGCCAATTTGTGAATTCAAGCCCCAAAGGTGAGTCAATTAAATACAAATTCAAACCCATTTTCAAGAACAATATGTAAACATGCAATGCATGAGTTTTAAACCAAATTCAAGCTTCAATTCTTGCTCTAAAGAGCTCAATAGTTGGAAAACACTTTGAAAACATGGACTATAATATAAACATGGACATGCATGTACAATCTACCATGAATTCAACTTCAAATTACACTAAAATGGCCATGCATGCATGAATTCAAACATATTTCAACCTCTATGCACTAAAACATGGCTTGATTCTACAATGGAGCCTAGAACATGCAAGATGAAGCTCAAGACAACAAGAAGAAGATGAATTCACTTACGTAGAGTTTCAATTACAAGTCTTGCTAGCTCAATTTGCCAATCTATGTTACAAATCTTCAAGATTCAAGCTAACTTCCCAAAGTTGAGTTCAAATCTCTTCCTCTCTCTCTAATTCTCTTCTAGGACGGTAGGAACAAGAGGAATGGCTGATCAAAATGTGTCTCTAAGTGTATAAGGCACAATAGAATTGAATAAACAAAGGTCCACTATAGGTGGCAAAATGGTAATTACGACAAACTCTTTAATTGGCTTAATTCAATCTAATTTAATCATTCCTAATCAATTTTCAAATAAATATACCATAAAATCACAAATATTCTACTGATTCCAAAACTCCAAACGGTTCCTAATTCGGCCGCTGATAAGGCCTTCAATTAGCAGTTTAAACATATGAATTCAAACAGATAATCAATCGATCGAATAAATGCAACATGCAACTCAATAGATAAACTTATTCAATTTCAGTTTCAATTTCAATCAGTTCATTCAGTACTTCAGTTAATCCAATTATCAGTCATTATCAGTTCAGTTTAACAGTAATCAGTACGTAATTCAGTGGGTTATCGATAATCAGTACGAGGGTTGTTACATGTACGCTCGAGTGTGGAATTCCCCGCTCGAGCGTGAGTCCAAAATCTGAAATTTTCAGATTTGAACCTCAAGCTCAAAACTCAACTTCAAAGCATCAAATTCGATCCTCTTGGGCTAATTTTCTAGAAAACTCTTGAAAACCCATAATATTACATGTTTCAAAGATCAATTTGAGAAATCAAAGTCCAAAGGTAGTTCAATTAAACACAATTTCATTTAAAACTTCAAGAACATGATCAAACATAGCATGCATGTATTCAACTTAATTTAAAGCTCCAAATACATGATCAAATGCAAGTTTTAGCTCAAGAACATGGTGAATTCATGAACTATAACAAAAATGTGGACATGCATGCAAGAATTTCCATGAAAACAACTTCAAACTTCATGATATGCACATGCATGCATGGTATGGCCCATTTATAGTACAATTCCCATATGAATTCATTTAGTTCACTAATGATCTTGTTGAATCTAACTCAATTACTCAAAGGAGAGTTTAGTTTCTTACCTAGAGGCTCCAATCTACAAAATTAAGGTTGAGGCTCTACAAATCTTCTTTAATTGTTACCAATCCTTAGCACTTCCTTGAATTTGAGCTAAATCTCCAAATCTTGGACCAATTCTTCTGCTCTCATGTTTTTGGGTCTAAGAGGACTCAAGAGTGTATGTAAAATGAAGAAGAGAGTGAGTGGGGGTGTTATTGTGCTCAAAAGGGCCACTAAGGCTCTAATTAGGCCATTAAACAAAATATGCTTAGCAAGGTTGATTAGTGGCATTAATTTAATCAAATTTAATCGTTCTGAACTGAATTTTAATTAGACCTACCATAAAATTTTATAAATCCTAACTAGCACATATATCAAGTCAATTTCGAAAATCGGGCGCCGATAAGACTTTCAATTCGCAGTTTAAAGTCAAAGACATGAACAGATCATTATGTCGCAAACAGACAGAAACACATAAATAATGCAATTCAAATGCAAATTAATACCAGATTCCTTCTAAATTACTGTTAGGTGTAATTAATCATGATTTAGCATTAATCGGAGGTCGGGGTTATTACAATGAGTCTTTCAAGGTGTATGAATGGTTGCTGCTCAAATATGGTTGTTAGTTTGAAGTCTATTGCTGATTACATGGGCTATGAGGAGGGTGAAACAGCGAAGGTATGGAGCAAAATAGAAGATAACAATGGAGGCCAGGGTATGGTGAAAATTGAACCAGCAAACGACATCAGCAGAATAGAAGATGGTGCTGATCTGGAAGCAAGACAGATTAGGTGTGGTGCTGAGTTAGTAGAGTCTGAGGAGGTGGCTAACATTCAATTGGCTAATGTTAATAATGTGCGTAATGAGGTAGACATAGTTGTGAAGGAGACAACCAATGTCATGGGAAACAGTAATGATGAGGCAGCTGGGGTGCAGGTCTCAAGTATGAAGGGGGTGGCTGAGTTAGTCTCTCCATATGTCAATATTAATGCCCAGAAGCAGGTTCTTGAAAAAGACGTTATCAACCCAAGTGTTTTGAAAAGTCTTAGTGGCATAGAGGTGGATAGGCCAGGAGTTCATCTGGTGGTGAATAGTGTAGAGGCCCATTTGAGTGGGCCATTAACTAGGCCCATTATCTCCAATTTTTGTGAAGGGTGTGTATTGGGTCATAAAGGTGTTGAAGCCAAAAGTCATGTTGGGCTTCGATTATGTGATAACCCTGTTCCATATTATGCTAATTGGTCCTTATTATGAATGTGATTATGTGTTTGATATGATTTTGTGTGCCAATTATGTGAAAATATGTGATTTTGAAATTCTATCTGTTCACCGTAGAAATATCTGTTTGATTATCTGCTTTGGAATTTAAATTGAAGGCCCTATTGGCCACAGAAACCGAAATTGACTGCGCCATTGTGATTGGCGTAATTTTTGGAGCCTACGGTGAAATTTAATTGAAAATTGATTCGGATCAAATTAATTAGATTAAACTAGTGGTGTAGTGCTCAAATTATTTAATATTAATAATTGTGATTAGTGGAACTTATGTAAAGAGGGGCACTATGCACTCAATTCTTTTACTTGAGCTCAAAATCAGATTTTGTGCCTTAGAAAGAGAGAGGGTCGACTAAAGAAGAGAGAGGGTGAAGGAAATGAAAGATTTGAGCAAGAAACTTGAGTAAATTGAAGACCAACTTAAGATTTGGCCATAAATTAGGAAGATTGGGCTTCTAGGTAAGCAATTGGCATTCTCTTTAATCTCCTCAATCAAGGCTGGTTGAGCAGAAATAGCAGCTAAGGTTCCATCTTGTTCCTTCAAAACAATTTCAATTTCAGACTTTTCAAGATCACAAAGCAGCTCTTTCTGTCCAGTCAGCAAACAGGCTAGGTTCCCAATCGATTTTCGGCTCAAAGCATCGGCAACGGTGTTGGCTTTTCCCGGATGGTACAAAATCTGTAGGTCATAATCTTTTATCAGTTCAAGCCATCTCCGCTGTCTCATATTCAGTTCTTTCTGTGTGAAGAAATATTTCAAACTCTTGTGGTCGGTATACACTTCACATGTCGCTCCATACAAATAGTGACGCCAGATTTTCAATGCAAATACCACTGCAGCAAGTTCTAAGTCATGGGTCGGGTAGTTCTTTTCATGTGGTCTCAACTGTCGGGAAGCATAAGCAATAACTCTCCCATTCTGCATTAAAACACACCCCAAACCCTTATGAGAAGCATCACTAAATACAGTATAACCATCCGTACCTGAAGGTAAAGTAAGAATTGGTGCAGTCACAAGTCTAGTTTTCAACTCCTGAAATGCTGATTCCCGTTGGTCAGTCCAGTCAAATAATATCCCTTTCTGTGTCAACTGAGTCAGAGGTAAGGCAATTTTGGAGAAGTCTTTGACAAATCTTCTGTAATATCCAGCCAATCCCAAAAAGCTTCGGACTTCAGTCACATTTGTTGGTCTAGGCCAGTTTACTACAGCTTCAATTTTCTGCGGATCAACAGAAATTCCATCTTTGCTAACAACATGCCCCAAAAACATAACATGGTCAAGCCAGAATTCACATTTAGACAGTTTACCATACAGTTTCTGTTCTCTTAAGGTTTGCAGGGCAAGTCTCAGATGGTGTTCATGTTCTTCTACAGTCTTAGAATAGATCAGTATGTCATCAATGAATACCACAATAAAATCATCAAGGTATGGTTTAAAAATCCTGTTCATGAGGTCCATAAATGCAGCAGGGGCATTCGTGACTCCGAATGGCATAACTAAAAATTCATAGTGGCCATACCTCGTTCTAAAAGCAGTTTTATCAATGTCTTCTGGTTTAACTTTCAGTTGATGGTATCCCGATCTGAGATCAATCTTGGAAAACACTTGTGCACCCTGTAACTGGTCAAATAAATCATCAATACGCGGTAGTGGATATTTGTTCTTTACAGTTACCTTGTTCAATTCGCGGTAGTCAATGCACAGTCTCAGTGAGCCATCTTTCTTCTTTACAAACAGAACAGGTGCACCCCACGGTGAAGTACTGGGTCTGATAAACTTCTTGTCTAACAGTTCCTGTAATTGTACTTTCAATTCTTTCAGTTCAGTTGGAGCCATTCTGTAGGGAGCTTTAGACACTGGCTGTGTACCCGGAATTACATCAACGGTGAATTCAATCTCCCTATCAATCAAATCCCCTGGCAAATCATCTGGAAATACATCTGGGAATTCTCTGACTATAGGAGTACAATTCACATCAGTTTTAGCACAATCATCAGTAGATACAGTCAGTACGGAACACAAATATCCTTTACACCCCTTCCTAATCAGTTTAACAGCCTTCACAGAAGAAATCAAATACGGAGGAGGTACTACTCCACTCCCATTAAACACAAATTCAGGCAAACCAGGTGGACGGAAAACTACTTGTTTTGTTACACAATCTATAGTGGCATGATATTTTTGTAGCCAATCCATCCCCAATATCACATCAAAATGATCTATGTTCAACGGTAGTAAGTCAATAAACAGATGCATATCCCCAACAATAATTTCACAAGCAGGATACATATATGCACATGTCATGGATCCTCCAACAGGTGATGATACAGCTAACAAGTAATTCATAGGTTCTAAGGGTCTATTCAATTTCCGTGAAAAAGCATGCGACACATAAGAATGTGTAGACCCCGAATCAATCAATACATATGCATTTTGAGCACAAATAGAGAGGATACCTGACACAACGGTCTCAGTATTCTGAACATCTCCCGGTACTAGGGCAAATACTCGGCCCTGCCTCATAGGCTCTTTCCCGGTAGCTTTGGGGTTAGGCTTTGGTGCTACATTTGATGCTGCTGCACTTGGTGCAGCTTTACTACTGGCTGGTGGAGCAGAAGGGCAGTCTTTAATTCTGTGGCCCACCTTGCCACATCTGAAGCAAGCTCCTGAAATCTGGTAGCAAACCCCTTTGTGCTTATTGCCACATACGGAGCAGGGTGGAATAAATCCACTCCCTTGGCTGGGGCTAGTAGTTGACCCCGTATTCTGTTTCTTGTTTGCAGAGTTATGTTTGCCTTTCTTGAATTTGAAACCCTGTCTTTTACCATGCCATTCAATTGTTGGTGTTTCAGATTGTTTCACTGCTGCAATATTTGATTCGGCCATCAAGGCCCGATCAAGAACACCCACAAAAGTTGGCATTTTCAAAACATTTATTCGGTCCTGTATAGCAGCACTAAGGCCTCCTTCAAACCTTCTGGCCTTCTTATATTCGGTATCCACCATATGTGGTGCATACCTGGCAAATTCGGTGAATTTCTTCTCGTACTCGGCAACAGACATATTGCCCTGTCTCAGCTGTTCAAACTCAGTGACTTTTCTGTCCCTGATGCACTGGGGAAAATACTTTTCAAAGAAGGACTCCTTGAACTGAGTCCAAGTCACAATAGTATTCGCATCACGGGTCAACATCCACCACCTTCTTGCTTCTTCCTGAAGGGTGAAGGTTGCTAACAGTACTTTGTTGGCTTCGGAGCACGGAAACATTTCAAACAATTTCTCAGTCTCAAGAACCCAAGCTTCAGCCTTTAACGGTTCTAAGCCTCCCTGAAAGGACGGCGGTTTCATCTTGCTGAATTTATGAGTCAGTGCGATAATGTCCACCTCATTAGCATTCACATTTGCGTTTTGTACATTTTGTTCCGGTTGCACCGGAGGAGGAGGAGGAGGAGGAGGTGGGGGCTGTTGGTTCTGTTGTTGATCTAGTCTTTCAATTACCAGTCCCATCAGTTGTTCAAGTCTGGCCATTCTGGCCTCAGAGGATGATGATTCAGGTTCATTTGCATTATCCATTCCGCTATAAGCAGTTATAACAGTTATCATTATAAGCAGTTGTACACTTAAACAGTTCAACACTTTAACATATATCCAGTCAATCATAAGCACACACTTTTCAAGTTCATGAGATGCCCTAATCACTTTTCTAGGACACCCTATAGCTCATTTGGACACGTGTGTGCGGTATAACTCGTGGTTAAGTATCGCTCTGATACCACTATGTCACGACCCAAACCCGGCCCTATGGGTTTAGCACCGTAACTGGCCAGTAATCCGAGATTACCGAAGGCCTGCAGAACAGTAATACAGTAAAACAGAGTACAGGGCCTGGCGGAAGCCAATACAGTAAATAACTAGTGTCCATTGAGCTGTGAAAATCTGTATGCCAAAAACATTTTTCATGCATTCATTCAGTTCAAACAGTACAGTCTATATACAATCATATACAACATTCAGTACGGGAATCAAATCCCTCGATAACAGTACCGTAAACAGTAGACGGTCTATACAGTAGGGGACACAAAAACACCCCAAGCCATAACATGGCATCACGGAACCTCGCGGTGAGGCACATAGGCTGGCTTGACAAAACTGGGGGACTAACCCACACTCTTAGCTCCGGTCTGGCTGCTGAGAACCTACATATATATAAAAACAGTGAGCTAAAGCCCAGTGAATAACAATAAGTGTAAAGAGGTTATGAATGAATGTCCTTACAATAATGAAAACAGTTCATTAAACAGTATTTCAGTCTTTCAGTATGTCAGTCAATCAATCATATGTGGTACATCCATTAGCCTATAAACAGTAGGTCCAAAAGGACCGGGCCTCAACGGACCCAACAGTAGTGATGGCCATCAGTCAGTAAACAGTATGGTTCCACAAGGGAACCGACAGAGCTCTGTAACAGTAACAGTCAATGCTAAGGATGCCACAATACAGTTCACAATACAGGACATACATTCATTCAATAAACAATATCAGTTCAATAAACAATTCAGTTCAGTATTCAAAAGATAACCATTTTGAACATATCTTTACACAATCTGTTACTCACAGAGATTGGGCTACAGTATGCTAGAGCGCGTCCCCGAGTGCCAACCCTAAACAGTAAACAAATCGAACACACTCTAAGTTTAACAGTTGGGGAAGTACAATAATTAACTTCCTATTATGCCTCGGTGTGTTCTACATCTAAATCCTCATTAAGATGTCTTAAACTAGGCCTAAGAATGCCTAGGATGGAATGAGGATACAAAGATGTATACAGAAAACATTTTCAGAATTTTCAGAAAAAGGGAGCCACGCTCGAGCGTACACATCCCCGCTCGAGCGTACAGGCAAAAACGTTCCCCGCTCGAGCGTGAGCCCTTCCGCTCGAGCGGTCTGCAAAATATACTGGATGCTCGCAAAACACGCTCGAGCGTAAATATTTCCGCTCGAGCGGACAACACAAAATTTGCAAAACTGCTGGGGACTTGATTTCTGCGCTCGAGCTCACAACCCTCCGCTCGAGCGTACACCAGAAATCTGGAAAACCCAGAATTGTGCTCTGAATTTGGAAACTCAAGTTTGGAACACAAAAATCGATCCTCTTGGGCCCTTTTCCTGAAAAACTCATGAAAACACATAGTATTACTAGGTTCAAAGCTCAATTTGTAAAATCAAAGCCCAAGGGAAGTTTAATCAAGCTCATTTCCAAACCAATTTTCAAGAACATGCATGAACAACATTCAAATATGACATGCATGAGTTTCAAACCAATTTCAAGCTTCAAATCTTGCTCTCAAGAGCTCAATAGTTAGAAAACAAAGTGAAAACATGGACTTTAACTTAAACATGGACATGCATGTACAAGCCATCAAGAATTTAACTTCAAATGCACCAAAATGGGCATGCATGCATGATATATGCTCCAAATCAACATTATAGAACTAATTCATGGTTCAACTCTCACATTTGGCATGAATCATGCAAGAATCAACCTTAAATACACAATCAAAGAGATGGATTCCTACCTTAAGTCTTGTATTCAAGGTTTAGGAGTTCAACTATGCAATCAACCTTCCAAATCTACAAGTCTCCCAGCAAAATGAGATGAAATCAAGCCTTCCCCTCACTTACACTCTCTAATTTCGGTGGGGACTAAGGAAAAGGCTGAGAAGAAGCTTTGATTCAATGTATGCAAGGCTCAAATAATATTAAACAATGGGTCCACTATGGTTGGCAATGTGGTAAATAAGTCAATCTTGGTAATTGACTCGTTTTAATCTAATTTAATCATTCCTAATCAGTTTTCAGATAAATATCCATAAAATCACAAATGTTCCACTGATTCCAAAACACTAAACGGTTCCTAATTCGGCCGCCGATAAGGCCTTCAATTAGCAGATTAAACATATAATTTCAAACAGATATTCAATCAATCAAACAGATGCAATATGCAATTCAATAGATAACATATTCAATTTCAGTTTCGACTTCAATCAGTTCATTCAGTACTTCAGTTAATCGAATTATCAGTCATTATCAGTTCGGTTTAACAGAAATCAGTACGTAATTCAGTAATCAGTACGAGGGTTGTTACAATAATGTTGTAATTTGGTGTTTGTACCATGTTAGTACATGTTTGCTGTGCTTGGGAACCAAAATTATGAGTTTTGAACCCTTGGAGGTCGAGTTTGAGCTCAAGAACAAGTTTTGGAAAACCCAGAATTCTTGACGTCCGCTCGAGCGGGGGAACCCATGCTTGAGCGTAAAATACGAGCTCCTAGAATATTTTGCAGACATGATGTCCGCTCAAGCGGGGGAAGTTCACGCTCGAGCGGGGAGCTATGTGGGATGACCTTCAGCTCGAGCGTCTGAGTTCACGCTCGAGTGTAGAAACGAGGCAACCAGTACTTTTGCAGACCTAAAGGGTCCGCTCGCGCGGGGAAGTCCACGCTCGAGCGGGGAACCCCTGTTTCTGAAATTTTGAAAATGCGTTCTGTGTTTCGTTTTTCATTCTCTTTCACTTCTAAGTACTCTTAGGCATGCATTGAGCATTATGAATGAATTAAAGGAATAAATGTCACGACCCAAACCTGCCCCTATGTGTTTAGCACCATAACCGGCCAGTAATCCGTGATTACCGAAGGCCTGCTTAACAGTAGAACAGTAAAACAGAGTACAGGGGCTGGCGGAAGCCAAAACAGTAATTTAAACAATGTCCAATGAGCTGTGACAGTCTGTATCCAAAAAGACTTTTCATACATATATACAATCAATGCAAAACAGTATGTACAACATTTACAATCATTCAGGACAGGGACTTAATCCTTGTTAAAGTAGTACAGTAACAGTCTATACAGTCTATACAAAACAGAACAGAAGGGGGGGAAAACTAAAACACCCCAAAGCCGTAGCTTGAACGGGCTCGGAACCTCGCAGTGAGGCACAGTAGTTGGCTTTGACAAAAAGGAGTCTAACCCACGCCCCTAGCTCCGGTCTGGTGCCTGAACACCTACATATATATATGAGCAGTGAGCTAAAGCCCAGTGAATAACATAATGCGTAAAGAAGTTAAGAATGAATGTCCTTACAGTAATGAAAACAGTTCATTAACTCAGTATTTTAGTCATTCAGTCATAACAGTCATATGTGGTACATCCATTAGCATAGCAGTACAGTAAACAGTAGGTCTTAAAAGACCGAACAGTCAGTGATGGCCATTATAACAGTAAACAGAAGTTCCAAGATAGGAACTGACAGAGATCTCTATAACAGTAACAGTAACAGTAACAGTAACAGTAACAGTAGTTGCTAAGGATGCCACAATACAGTTCAGAAGAGAGGACATACATTCATTCAGTTAACAGTACAATTTAACCATTCAGAAGATACTCGTATTTGAACATATCTTTACACAGTTGTTACTCACAGAGTTCTGGGCTACAGTTAAGTTAGAGCGCGTCCTCAGATGCTAACCCTACACAGTTACAGATTAAACACACACTAAGCTACATAGTTGGGAAAATAATAACTTAATCCCTAATTTGCCTCGGTGTGGTTCTACATCTATATCCTCATTAAGATGCTTAAACTAGGCCTAAGAATGCCTAGAATGGGATGAGGATGCAAAGATGCACTTTAAAAGCATTTTTAGAATTTTCAGAAAACAGGGGTCCCGCTCGAGCGTAGGTTACTCCGCTCGAGCAGACATGCAGACAAAGGTTTCCGCTCGAGCGTATACTTACCCGCTCGAGCGTACTGCAAAACAGTCAAAAGTGCTGGATAGGTGAAATTCACGCTCGATTGGGCGTACGACACCCGCTCGAGCGTAAGACACAATGTCTCGCTCGAGCGTAAATTACCCCGCTCGAGCGGACTGCAAAACACAACAAAATTCTAGGAGCACGATTTTCACGCTTGAGCGCTAGTCACCTCGCTCGAGCATGAGTCCAAAATCTGGAATTTCCATATTTGAATTTCAAGCTCAAAATCAAGTTACAATGTATCAAATTCGATTCCTTTGGGCCTAATTTCTGGAAAACACTTGTAAATACATAGTATGACATGATTTAAAGCTCAATTTGTAAAATCAAGGCCCAAAGGTGAGGGAATTAAACCCAATTTCAAACCAACTTTCATGAACAAGATGAACATTGAACATGCATGAATTTAAACACTTCAAAGCTTCAGATGCTAGCTCAATTGAGCCAATTCTTTCTAAAATATGATGAAATCATGGACTATACCAATAATATGAACATGCATGTACCAAATTCTATGAAAACAATTTTAAACTCATCAATATAGGCATGCATGCATGGAATGAGCTTTAATTCAACATTATAAGGCTCAATCTAGGCTTAGATCACTAAGGACACAAGAACCATGCATGAATCAATTCAAAAACAAGTTCAAGAAGGTGGATGTTCTACCTTAAGTCTTGAATACAAGATGTACAAGCTTAATTTGGCAAAGAACCCTTCAATTCCTATAATCTCCAAGCAAATCTCCAAGTTGAACTCAATTCCTCTCACTCTCTCACTCTAGTTGGCTAGAACAAGGAAATTGGCTGAGGAAAATGTTGTGTGAATGTATACTAAGGCTTCAATATGTGTCGGCTAAGTGGCCCACTCAATGGCAAGGTTGTAAATAAACCTAACTTATGTAATTTAGCTCATTTTAATCTAATTTAATCATACCAAATCACATTTCAGATAAATACGCCATAAAATCGCATAAATTATAATTAACACAAAACACCAATTAATTTCAGATTTGGCCACCGATAAGGCCTTCAATTTGCAGTTTAAAGTATAAAACATGGACAGATAATTTAACAGTCAAACAGATAGAAATGCATTTAAACTAGTACATTCAATCAGTCAGTTCAGTATTTCAGTCGATTCAATTATTTATCATAAGCAGTCTCAGTTTAGCAGTAATCAGTGGTTAACCAGTAATCAGTGGTGAGGGTTGTTACAATAAGAAAGAAGCCTAAAGAGGAATGTGTGAATTATAGACGGATTGAATCGTTTATGACCCATATGTGTTATGTACTGTGTAGGGTCAAACTCCAGGGCAAATCAACCAGCCGATCACTGTGAGTAATATCTTAATAAAGATATTTGAAATATGTCGTTTGTCCAATTACTTATTTCGCTATAAGCTTTATGAGTCTGTTGATTTGAATTGTGGGCAAATGTTTGCTATGTCATATGGTTGGGCCTAAGGCCGTTCGCTATGAGAGAATGAATGGGCCAGAGGCCAGTTTGACATGAATGAGAGAATGAATGGGCCAGAGGCCAGTTTGACATGAATGAAAGAATGAATGGGCCAAAGGCCAATCTGATATGAATGGAAGAATGAATGGGCCAAAGACCAGTTTGAGATGAATGATACGAATGAATGGGCCAAAGGCCGTATGACATGTATGATACGAATGAATTGGGCCTGAGGCCGTATGATGTGTTTGAAACCGCAGTCACTTGACCTATATTTATATATATATATGCTAGATAGAAATACGAATTGGGCCCAAGGCCGTTTGAAGCACGTTGTTCTAAATACCGTTTGTGTAACTTCTTTATTTGATATTATTCACTAGGCTTTCGCTCACGCTCATTCATGTGTCTGTAGGTGAGCCGGAGGAGGTCCAAACCCAGCCTTAGTGAAGTTTGTGAGAAACAGCCAAAGTTTTAAAGAGTCAGCCATACGTCTCACGCACGAGACTCGTCTTCGCCCTTTTGCTATCTTGTTTTATTTTGTCATGTTGGCGAGGACTTTGGATACGTTTGTATATAGTTTTGATTGGCTGACCTAGACTTGAATGATCCTATATGTACAGAACTTGTGTTAGTACATATTTTGATGTGAGTTATTAACATGTATATGTATGGATTGTTATGACGTGCCATATAAGCACAACTCTATGGACATAAGTTTGAAATTGCTTCCGTTTGGCCCCTTTACTCTATTGAGTTATGGCCGGAATGGTTTGTGGCCGGAATGGTTTGAGGCCGTAGGTAATCTCAAGATTACTGGCCGGTTATGTCCTTAACCCATAGGGGCGAATTCAGGTCATGGCAGATTAGGTCCAACATCTAGTCTTATGGGTATTGTGGTTATTAAGGGAGAGGGTTTCAGTCAGAAAAAGAGGAGCAAAGTAAGGGAAAGGAAAAGATTGTCAATGGCTGATTAAAAATGGATTCGTAGGTTGACAAGCGGTGCTGGTTTGGCAAGAAAAAAGGGACTAGTTCCTATGGGAAGCTGGAATAAAGGAGCGGTTTGCAAAGCAACAATGGTAGCGTTGTCATTATCCATCTTAAGCAGCCGATCTCAGACTCGTGGATGTCTAATGCATAGGGAGGCACAAGCGACAATGCAGATTCGTAATGCACTGGGTATGCAGTGTGAGGGTTGTGAAGAGGATTTATTACTTAAATGTGTGGAATTGGAGAAGAATGATTCAGATCGGGCTATTTAGGGGGTGGGGGTGAATTGGCCTTAAATACCTGAAGTTGGAGATTTGGGAGTTAGATTGTTTGTATTTGCTCACATGGAATATTAGAGGGCTTGAAAGGCTGAGAAATGACGAAAGATAAAGAAGGTGCTCAATGAAAAGAAAGTGGATATGGTGTTTTTTCAAGAGATAAAGAGAGCAGAAATTTCAGAGGAAGTAGTGCGTTCATTATGGCCAGGGGTGGAGATGGACTTTGTGGTGGTAGATTTGGATAGGTATTCTAGTGGCCTGTTGTGTATATGGAAGCCATCAGTTTTTGCGTTGTCAAGATGCTGTTGCAACCGGAATTTCATCTTGTTGTTAGGTACTATTGCTCCATCTTTTCTGTGTGTGCTGATGAATGTATATGCACCAAATGAGGTTTCTAGGAGGGGTTTAGTATGGGAGTCCATCACAAGGTTAAAGTCCATTTTCCAATTTCCTTGGTTTCTAGAGGGGGATTTTAACGAGATTAGGAATATTGAAGAAATGAAAGGTTATTCTAGAAGGGAGAGAGGAATAAAGAATTTCAATGATTTCATTGATCGGATGGAGCTTACTGAATTAGATATGCTTGGAAAAAAGTATACTTGGTGTAATGCTATAGAGGGAGAAAAGTGGAGCAAAATTGATAGGTTTCTTTTGTCCCCCCGAGTGGATGTTAATGTTTAAGTTCAAAGTTTGGGGGTTGCCTAGAAGAGTCTCTGATTATTGCCCAGTGGTTCTAATGGAGGATACAAGAGATCGAGGTCCAAGATCATTTAGGTTTATTAACGCTTGGGTTTTGCATCCTCAGTTGACCTCCGTAGTTAAAAAAGCTTGGGAGGATATAGTGGTATCAGGTTGGGCTGGTTATAAAATTTTTGCCAAGTTAAAAGCAGTCAAGGCATCCTTGAAGCAATGGAATATGGAAGTGTTTGGAAATGTTAATCATAAACTTAAAGTTTCTGAGGATGAATTACATGAGTTGGATCTAATTGCTGAAAGTAGAGATCTTGATGATGGTGAGTTAGTAAGAAAAATGGAGCTTAGAGGGGAAGTGCTGAAGTGGAGTAAAAGAAAGGAATGGTTGTGGCTTCAAAATTCGTGATTGTCATGGACATTGAATAGGGATAAGAACACCAAGTTCTTTCATTCCATCACCTCTTGTCGTCAAAATAAGAATTCGTTAAATTCGTTGACTGTTAATGACAATATGATTGAGGATCTGGTGATTATCAAGGAAGAAGTTTATAGACACTTCAAATGTTTATTTTTAGAATCTTGGAAGGTCAGGCCTAAGCTTGGAGGAGTCTTTAAATCAATTGGGAGTAATGATACTAAGGTTGAGTTGGAAGCTGTCTTTTCTAAAACTGAAATATGGGCAGCGGTTAAGGAGTTCGATGGGAATAAGGCTCCCGGGCTAGATGGGTTTAATCTGTTATGTTTTCAAAAGTGTTGGAAGGTGTTTAAGGTGGAGATTGTTCAATTTTTCAATGACTTCCATTGTTATGGTAGATTGGCTAAGTGTCTTACTAGTTCCTTTGTTACTTTAGTTCCAAAAAAAGATTGTCCAGCGGGCCTTACTGATTTTTTACCAATAAGTCTTATTGGGGTAGTTTATAAGATCTTATCTAAAGTTCTTGCCCATAGATTGAAGAGGGTAATACCTATGGTGGTTAGTGAGGCACAATATGCTTTTCTGAAGGGGAGAAATATTTTCGATGGGGTGTTGATAGCGAATGAAATTGTGGACTGGTGGAAGTGGTCGCATAAGAAAGGGGTGATTCTTAAGTTGGATTTTGAAAAAGTGTATGATTCGGTCAACTGGTATTTCTTATTCTTAATGCTTGGAAACTTTGGCTTTGGAAGGAAATGGATTGGTTGGATGCAGAAGTGTGTTACTACAGCACGAGTTTCAGTCCTTGTTAATGGGTCTCTAACTCCAGAATTTTTTCTAGAGAAGGGACTTAGACAAGGTGATCCCTTTTCACCTTTTCTTTTTAATATTGTTATTGAAGGTCTTAATGTTATGCTTACTAGAGCTAAGGATTTGGGACTAGTTAGAGGGGTAAAGGTTAGGGCCAGTGATGAAGTCATATCTCATCTATAATTTGCTGATGATACCATCATCTTTTGTGAGGCAGATTGGGTGGAAGTGCTCACTATCAAGAGAATTCTAAGATGCTTCGAATTAATGTCTGGTCTAAAGATAAATTTCCATAAAAGCTATGTCTACGAGGTAGGTGTAGAAGAGGGGCTTTTGGAGGATTTTGGAGGATTTTGCTGCTAGACTGCATTGCAAGTCTAGCAAATTACCTTTTACTTACTTAGGCTTGCCATTAGGGACTAGTCCAAGGGGATTACTAACTTGGAAACCTGTTGTTGTTAAGTTCAAGTCTAAGCTAGTAGGGTGGAAAAGGAAAATGCTATCATTCGGTGGACGCCTAACTTTAATTATATCAGTGTTATCAAGTCTGCTTTTGTTTTATCTATCTTTGTTTAAAATTGCAGAGGGAGTGGCAAAGGTTATTGATAAGGTTTAGGCTACTTTTCTGTAGGGAGGTTCAGATTTAAGATGGAAATTACATTTGGTGAAATGGAAGGAGGTTACTAAAAGTAAGGATCATGGAGAGTTGGGAATAAAGAGGATCAGAGATATTAATGATTGTTTGCTCTCTAAGTGGTGGTGGAGGTTTGCGATTGAAGATAAGCTCTTATGGAAAAGGGTAATATGTTCAAAATATCCAATGTCTGGTGGAAGATGATTCTCATTTATGGAGAATTCAATCAGATTATCAAAGGTTTGGGGTGACATTCTTGGAGTAGCAAATTGCAACCCCTATCTCAGGAACTTTTTTTTCAAATGTGGACTTTGTTATTGGCAATGGAAATAGAATTGAGTTTTGGGAGGACAAGTGGCTAGATAATCAATGCCTCAAAGAGACTTTTCCAAGATTGTTTGGATTGGTTACTAACAGTAATGTTTTATTGTGAGGAATGTTGATTCAAAGGGGTGCTTCTGTAGAGTGGTGTTTTCAATTTAGAAGATCTTTAAGGGAATGAGAGATGGCTGAGGTGGGTGCATTCTTTTCAAAACTTAACACTACTCCGATTGTTTTGACCAATGTTGTTGATTGCCTTAAATGGAAAGCACTTCCTTCCGGGCAGTTTAGTGTGGCTTCAGTCTGTAATAGACAGGAGGTTGGAGCTGTCTCAGTTGCTCTGTCTATTATTTGGAAAAATGTTTCTCCTCCAAAAGTAAAATTTTTTGGTTGGCTAGCTTGGAAGGGTAGAATTAAATTAGCAGATTTTTTACAATGAATTGGTGTGATTAGTGAGGAAACGAGTACTTTATGTGTGTTTTGTAAATCTGAAGGGGAGTTTTTGAATCATGTGATGCTGTGGTGTCTAGAGGTGTGGAGATTATGGTCATATATTGTAGAATGGTGGGGTCTTCAGTGGGTACTGCCTGGTTCAGTTGAGGGGTTGTTGTGTTGGTGGGCTGGCTTTAAGTTCAAGAAATTTCATGGGATGTTGTGGAAATCTATCCCTTGTGCTCTCATGTGGTCCTTATGGAAAGCAATAAATGAATGTGTATTTAATAACCCCATCTGGATGAGCTGTGTGATCTAGTTAAAGTTTGAATTATTTTGTGGTCGAAATCTCACTTTCCAAAGTGTGCGTACACTATTCATGAACTTGTAAACAATTTGTAGCAGATCAGGAACTCTATTTTTTTGTTGAAATACTAGTGCTGCTATTATGTTGGTGCATAGCTGCTGGTGTTACTGCATTTTTGGTGCTGTTGCTACTAGTTGTTGCTAGTTGTGCTACTGCTGCAATTTGGTGTTGTTGCTGCATTTTGATTGCTGGTTGTTGATGTCTGATGGTGCTAATGTATATTACTGTTGTTGCTGTTTGGTGGTTGCTGGGTTGAAAAGTGCTAGTGCTGCTGAGTGATGGGTGGTGGTCCTAGTTGCAAGTAGTAGTAGTTTGTTTTGTGTGGATGTTGGTGTCTAATTTTTGTTGCTTGTTTTGTATTTTGCTTTTGCTCTGTATGTTGATTTCTTACCAACTTGGAGTTTGGAGCTTGTGCTAATAGATGATTTAGTGTTTATCTTGGTGCCAACCTAGTTAGGATTTTGACAGTTCACTGTGATGCTTTTGCACTTTTCTCTTTTTGATGTACTTTGTTTGTTCAGTTTTCATCAATAATTTTTTTTTTTTGCTAATCAAAAAAAAAAAAAAAAAAAAAGGACATGACAACAACAACTCATCACATTGATATAGTAGATATACGTCCTTTAACAAATTAAAGTTTTAAAGATAAAAGTTTAGAGACAAAATATTTTAATTATTACAAATATGATTGTTTTGTTTTTAATGGCAAAATTAAACATTTAGTAATGAAATATTATCTTTTTAGAATTATTATTATTATTTTGTTTAAAAAAGTCAACTTTTTTGACAAGAAATTGTAATACATTTATTATAGGAACATTTTCAAATTTTGTCGCTAAATATCATTTTTGTAACTAATTTTTTGTACAACTCACCTAATGACTCAAATTGGTCTATTATTTTTTGTAACAAAGTTTTTACTTTTGAGAACAAAGATGTTTAGTCCCGAAAACTCTTGTATAGTTTATATATGTTAGAATGTTTAGTGCAATTTTTACTTATAATTTATAAAGCTGAAATATCGTATATAAGTTATGAAAAAATTATTATAAAGCAAGAAAATAATACTTTTAATTTCTAATATCTAATTATAAACTTTTAATTTATAAGAAAAAGTTATACCCAAAACATATCTATAGTATGTCAATGTTAAAACATAGTAATTGATTCACTGCAAGTGTTAGGAAAATGTGAAACTAGTGTAGCTAAACGAATTAACCTACACAAATTCGACTTATGTTTGGGTTGTTAAAGACTCTTTTGACATCGAATAAAATTTTAATTATGTATTTATTTTAATATAATTCTTTTCATATATATAATTAATCTTCAACTAATGAAAAAAGACAAAAGAAAAAAAAAAAAGATTTAGCTTCTTAGCACAATCTTAAATCAAAATTTTATTTTGATAAATAATTTCAATTGAATAAAAAAAAGAGTATTATCTATAACCCATTTTTTATTATTATTTTATTTCACAACATGCATGACAAGTTTTGTCCTATTTTGTTTGTTGATTTTGGTAACACCAAATCGATCACATGCATCTACAGAGGGTGGAACAAAGCGATAAACAAGAATTACAGGATGTTTCATATAAAATAAAATGATTTAATATTTTTCATTTTTTTGACTTTTGTTATATGCATTTATATGCTTTTTATATCCAATTTTATATTCGAAGTATTGTGGAATATGTAAAATAAATAAGAAAATAATGACAAAAATATAAACAAACTCTTTTTACATATACAAAATTCGATTAAAAAGATTATTTATACAAGTGAGGTTCATATCTTGACTGCATATATATAAAAAGATTGTATAAAATTTTATAATTTGTCAACGTGGACACGCAAAGACATAATTGAAACGAAAGAGAAATATCATGGATATGCAAAGACAAAAGCAACATTAGTAGTCACAATTACACCAAACAAACGTACAAAGATTATTTGAAACCTACACAAAGACAAAGACCCTGCAAAACTCAAAAGAATAAACTAAAGACACTTTGCAAAGCTTACATAACAATCACCAAACAAGACAGAAAGAGACTACACACAAAAGAGATAAAAACCAACACACTACAAACATAAATTGTTTTGTCCATACATAATCCCCTGGGGCATGTTTGGTTGGTAGATAAACAGAGTTTTCTTTCTGGTCTTTTCTCTTATTATTATTATTATTCCCATACTTAAACTTCTTCACATCTCCAATCCTAACGTCGTCGTTCTGGTGTCCAATGCGGCGCAGATGGGCTAAAATGCGCCGACATCACTCTCGAGTCCAAGAGTTCCATGATGGGTGTGAAGCTAACACACCTCGGAACCTTATACTGATTGATAGAGGCTCCTCTCGAAATCGCATAGTCCATTAGCTCCTCAAACGTACCGGTTTTCACTACCCGGATTTCGAGGGGTCCGATTGAGTTGTCCGCGACCCGACCCTGTCGATAAACCGAGTTCATCGACTCTTCCATAGCCAAGCAACATTGGTCCAGGACTTCCCGGGTCGGGGAATTGTACGGGTCTTTCACCATCAATTCCCAATAAATCACGTAGTGACCAGGGATAGTTTTCGTATCGGCGTAGCTGGTGTACTCGACGATACTCGTATTGAATTCTCGGAGCAGAATCGAAGCGTTTTCAATGCCTTTTTGGAGCTCTGCTTCGTCGGTTTTATCAGAATCGATGCTCAGCAACACGTTCTTCCTCCGAATGAACTTGAATTGCGGGGCCGAGTTGTAAAACCCGGTGACCCGGAGGATATCGCCGACTCGGTACCGGTTCAACCCGGAATATGTAGTGATCACCAGCTCGTACTCTTTTCCTTCTTCCACGTCGGCCAGGTCGACGAGCCGCGGCGGCGAGTCGAGTGTGAGAGGCGGGGCCGCCGCGTCGTGGGGGATGAACTCGAAGTACGCCATGTTCGGCATGATGGTGTAGGAAACCTCGGAGGGTTTCGAAATCGGCTTCAGGTTGAGACCGAAATACGACTCCGACGATGCGTACATGGTACAAGCAAGTGGCAATTCACCGCCGCTGTAAAAATCGAGAGTGGGAATGTACTGAGCCATTGCACCTGTGACAATCACGTCGAGGTACTTTGTGTTGGGCCAAATTCTGATAATAATACCCTCCCATTTCTCATCTTCACATTCCTTTGTTATGAATTGTGAAAGTTCTGGGTTCGGCTTGAGAATATTTGACATGCATTGTCGAAGAGAAGGGTCGTTGATTTTAGGGTTTAGATATCCGGTTTGGATATCATCCGCCAGTTGTTTCCAATTGAGTTGGAGGAAGCGGATGGCGCGGATGAGGCCCGAGGCGAAGACCGCACCCACACGGAGGACTTGCTCCCGCATGAGGAGGCCGCAGAGCATTTGGGTGTACATGCTCTGGAATGAGTCAGCGCAGAGAATTGCCTCGTTAGGGCTCGTGTAGACATTGTATGGATCGTATGGCCGGGTCTTGAAGTGCTCACTCTTGTAGTAACTAGTGAGAACTGGACGGGCTAGTAGCCCGCCTGGGGTCTTTGTTTCGGCCTTCACGAACAAAAAGTACAGGCCCTTTCCTTTGTCGAGTCCCGGAACATAACTGTTACAATTCAAAATTCATATAAGTTCTTGAACAAAAAATAAGTAAATATGAGTACTGTATCCAATATTTTGGTGATAGTGGCAGTGTTGTTGTTATCGAACTGGGTTGTGCGCATTAGCTACCAAGTATATTGTATGTATCATATGATTGTACACTTATTGGAAACAATTAAAGGAAGAATGAAAAAAATGGTAAGTCCTTACAGGTTCATGACTGGCATGAGAAGGCTGTACAGTAGCTGCCTTCGGTCCAAATCTTCATGAATTGTTGGCATGAGTTTTCTTTCACCCGCAGACGTTCCCGAGCTGAAAATCCCAAGCTCCATAATCAATACATAATAATGACATAACCATATTTTTTTATTATAAATATATGTTGTAAATTGTATGTAAAAATTTAGAAATCTTTTCCAAATTTTTTAGTTTTTGGAGATATCATATTACGAGATTCATTGCTAATATAACATTACCGTCCAATAAATCTATCACACATAAAATAAACGAAACTTATATTTAAATATAATATATAAATAAAGTGTTCTCGTAAAAAAAAATTCACATTACAAATAGTAAGGCCGATATTAATAAATTTACGTAAAATCTATTGGTAAGTGAATCTCATAAGAATTGTTTTCTTACTATAAATAAATATAAAGGAGGTCGACATGAATACACATGAAATTTATGTAATTGTACCTTACGGTAAGTAAATTTGAAAGTTCATTTATAACATTTTTCTCTAAATGTAGTTACAATTTAACACAATCTAATAATTATTAATAATTAAAAAATTCAATATATTCACATGATAATTTATTGTCAAATAATAATATCAATTCTCAATAACAATAGGGTTTCACCATAGCATCGATTTTTTCCCGTGTTTGTGATTATATATATATACAAATGATTGATGCATGGTTTTTACCTAGTGAGGAATTCCGAGATAGGGTGGGAAGAGAAGATTGGAGAGCGGTCGCCATTAGCGACACGTTGGATCTCCGGCTGAAGATCCTCGTATGTCACCACCGGCACTCTTGACTTGAACGTGTCTCTGTCGGTGGCACCACCAAGTCCGAACCGCTGGAGATACTCAGTGTCGGCGTTCCGGCTCAGAATCTCCCCCAGAACCTTCTCTTGGACCGTGTCGGCGTTCCTCGTCATCTCTTCAATGAACTGAAGAGCCTTCGCGTCCTTCTCCGTTGCCGGATGACCGAGAGGCAATGACAAACTGGAATCAATGGCCATTTTCGTAAATCGGATTGCACTGTTAATTAATGATTGAAGATTTACCAAAATGTTTGCTGTGGTTTGAGCAATGAGAGCAAGAGAATTTATAGTGAGCGCAATGACTCAAGGGAGCTCTTTTTTAAAAGTTGTTACGTCAGGTGGCACGTAAGGAAAAATTATTATTGACATTCTCTGTGTTGTAATTTCAGAAATAGCAATATGTATTAATATTCCAAAAAAATAATTGAGTAAAAAAATAAATTATTTATAGTGTTTGATTGCCTGAGATCTTCCTCCGACGCCGAGAAATCGGTCAAGCGGGGGCTACCCTCGACTCATCTCTCTCTCTATAAAAAAAAACCCCTCCCCAGAGGAGATATATAGTAATGTAAAAGATATTTAGTACTTAAAGATATGTATAGAGTGATGCTATACATAATTTTATTTTATTCATTTGTATTTAGGAGTGAGAAATGAGATAGAAAAATATGATTATTTTTAATCATGTGAATATGTAATATTACATAATATTATGGAAATATTGTTGAAAAATGTAAGCTTGCTTCTGAAGGAGTTTCATGATGATTCAAATTCAAACTCTATTCTTGATCCAAAAAAGAAAAAAGATTCAAACACTATTGTTTCGGAGGCTGCCAAATTCAAGATGATTAAGCAAAGAGAGTTCTGCAAATGGAAGGATGGAGAAGCTCTGAATTGTTGCAAAAGATTTCAAGCTAGAATTGTATTGTTTTGTTCTTATTTGTTCAGATTTAGAGTTTCTCCTCTGTTTTGTTTCAAAATTGTTTGATTGAAGTAGCAGTTTGTTTTTCCGCATTTTAAATCCTTTCTTTGTGTTTGTTTGTAAACTCCATTCCCACCAACAAATATGTAATATTATGAGAGTAGTATTATATATCTTGTAAGATATAATTTGTGGTCAAATTAGTATAACCTCTATATATCCTAATCAAACATTTTTATTTCTTAACTACTCAATAAAAATATTGTTAAAAAAACAAAAAAGTCTAATAAAAATGAATTAATATTCTTACAAAAATTAAAGGTATAATAATATTAATTTGAAGATACAATAATGTTAATAATCACTTTAAAAAAAATTCAACCGTACAAAAACTTATTCTAAAATTGTTCTACGAAAAATCGTTGTAGAAGATCTGCAATAAAAAAATAAAAAATGTTTAGTAATTCAAATTCGTATGTTTTGAATGGCTTGAATATATTAAGGTGGTGTTTGGTTTTTATTTTTGGCTAAATAATCACAAAAAGATAAAAAAAGGTCAAAATTTCATAAAAAGACAAAAAAAAATTTACTTTTCCAAAGCTAAAAAGCTAATTAAGAATGCCAAACGAATAAAAAAGTCTCAGGTTAAAAAAGTTAAAAAATTAAAAAATCAATTAAAAAAGTCATTATCTAACAAAAGCTAAAATGACATCATTTTATTTTTAGAATGATATTATTTTGAAACATTCAAACTATTTAAATCATGAAAATTTAAATTATCAAACATTATTTGTTATAAAAAAATATGGGGGAAATTGCTGCAAAACTCCAAAAAAAAACTCCAAATAACTTCTGGTTGAGTAGGGTACTTGTTGTCTGGAGAAGAGGGGACACATGGGCCCACTGCTCTGTCAGCTTTGCCTTATAAGCCAGGGGACATGTGGGGCCAGCATGTAGGCCATGTCAGCAGGGTATAGGTTTGGAATATTTGTCCTGGCCCGGACCACACGGCTCTTTTCGGGTGACCCTGTTGGTGATGGACAACGATGGAGTACTTCCATAGACATAAGACTATCTCCGATTCATATTCAATTTTTTTTATTAAATTTAAATTTAATAAAAAATTGATAAATATTTTAACTGTTTTAGTGAAGGGCATTGATTTAGACTCCCTTAAAACACCCATCCCTACAACCCCCTCATACACATGGAGGTTGGGGATTGGGTGAGAAGAAAAAAAAAAAAAAAAAAGAAAAGTTGACCAATCAAAACTAAAGGGGTGACCCCCAAAGGGGGTCTCAACCTTTATTCTATAGTAAATTGGTATTAAATGGAAAAAGTTTAACTTTTTTCATCAAATTAAAGAAGCGTTTAATTTTTCATTAAATCTCGCAGGTGACTGTTGATGGACGACTGGCCAATCAACAAGGTAAAAGAGTGGCTGAACAACTGGGTGGACGACCACATTGAAAAAAAATTGAAGAAAATTTATACTAGGTCGAACGATCATCCGAACATCCTTCCGATCGTCTTTTTAGTTAACCGGTTATTTGATGAAAATTAAAAATTTAACGTTGAAACGTTTGGAATTGGATGAAACTTTTAACTTAAATCTCTACTCGAATTTGATAATAATAATAAAAAAAGAATAAGCGTTGGAGATACTTTAAGACCTCGTTTGGCAATATCACTTTTTAGTCTAAAAATCAAAAAGTCACTAAAAATACTAAAAAGCCAACAGCCTATATCAAAAAGTCAAAAATTCTCTTTTCTTTCTATTTTTTGCATATCTTTTCGTAAAAAACAAAAAAAATTATCTCAAACATATTAATTTTTTTTAATATTATATTTTAACCAAAAAGTCAAAAAATTAATAAAAAACTTGCTCCCAAAGTAACCCACCGGAGACACCCTTCGATGATCTGCTTAATATATAATTATGGTGCTCACAACTAGTTAATTAAATTAAATTATTTAGCAACAATTCCAGTTCGGCTTGTTTTTCTTAGTTTATTTACAAAAGGAAAGGATATGTCAACCCAGAAGAGCCATATCTAATGACTGATAACTCCTAATTTTATATTAGAAATTTATTTTTGTCATTTTTATATGGTAAAATTTGTTGTGATTTGATTTTGAAACAATTTTCTCCCCTGTTATAAAAAAAAAAAAACAATCAAAGATCCCCATCTTCATCTTCATTCCATTTCAAAACCTTAATCCTAAAACATCTACCACCGTTTCTTGGACCCATGCAAAAAATCAAATGTGGGTGAAAAAATCCAATAGAGGACTTCCGAAGGATTACAGAAAGAGGAAGCATTTTGGCTTGGAGAACTGTTTTAGATAAGAGTGCTAGTTGGGAAACCACACATTCTGACAGAGAATCCTCCATTCTAAAGAGCCTTCTCTGATCGGATTGTCGGATTGGGACTTAATGGACATAAATTCTCTGCTATATACCAATCTGCAATGACAGCAACAAGGGCTGTACAAGTGTGTACATACAAATATGAATATATCAATATATGACAAAAGAGAGGGAAAGAAATGATGGAAGAAGGGCACTAATGTCAATTTACACCTACAGCTAACAGAGTAAGGCCAAGTTTGGGAACACCCAAAAAAGTCAAAAAGCCAAAAAGTTACTTAAAAAGTCAAAAAGTTATCACTATTCACCAAAAGTCAACAATTACGACTGCATAACTCCCAATTCTAATTTTCTCTTACAAATCAATTTTTACAATTTTTTATTACACATTTTTCCATAAAAAGTCAAAAAGTTAACCCAAACATTCATATTTTCAACCTCAACTTTTTAGTCTAAAAAGACAAAAAGTACACTTATTTAGGACACCCCAAACAACCCCTTAGGTATTGCATTTTGATGGGCCTCCTCGGTTATTTTTGAACAACTGGGGTAAAGTATTTCTGACCAAACTCCAACGTATAAAATTAATATTATTATGCAATATTTAAAGTAGTTGAGAACCATCTCAAATACATGGTGGGAATATTCATGAAATAGAAGGTCAAAAAAAAAATTTTAAATTTTTTTTTTTTTTGAAGACCATTCTCATATACATAATAGAAATACTCATAAAATAAAAGATTAATAGAAGATTTTGAAAACTTATATAGAGAGATCAAGGTGATAACTTTATCATGTATATATATAGAGAACGATTTTAGAGAGAGAAAGGAGGGGAGGAGAGGGGGGACAGCAAGTGCAATGCAAATTCGTATTGTGTACTTATCAGTGTTTTAATTTTTTTTATATGTTTGTGACAATTAAAATTAAATTTTATAAAATTATTTAGGAATTATCAACCTACTTCAGGTGAAAAGAAATTTTTTTTTTTTGTGCGTGGATATCCTCGGTGTTGTCATGTTTATGTAAGTTAGAATTTGTATTTTGGACTTGTCTTTCCTTATGTAGATGGTAATAGTATATGATTAAGTAAGAATACATTTTCGTATTTTTTTTTTTATCGTAATGGTAGTTCCATCACCATGCCATTGTTTTCGTCACCTTCTCTTCAGTGGCAATATAAAAATTAGATTAATCCTAAGATGTTTTTTTTGAGGTGACAACATGTGGTGTGTAATGTCGGGTAAATCTAGGGTAGAATTGCTTTGGATAATTTGGTCTCGTATTAGGTTTAACTTTCTGTAAAAAGTCTAAGGTTGATAGCAATTGTGACAATAATATTATTTGAATAAAAAAAAAAAATGTAGGAACGAGAGAAGAAACAAGCGTCAATATATAAAATAAATTAATTTTAAGATGTTTGGTTTGAGTTGACAACATATGATGTGTAATGTTGAGTAACTTTCTGGTGCAATTGTTTGGGATAATATAGTTTCATATTAGGTTAAACTTGAATAAAAAACGTGAAAGTTAAAAGCCTTGTGAACTCATTTGTATGAAGAAAAAAAATAAGAGAGTCCAAAAATTTTATGTGACAGCCAAATAAATCAAGAAAAATGTCAAGTTCACCAAAGAGAGACATATGGCTACATTTTATCATATTTTTGTGTGACTTTACATTTTTGTTACAAATTGTAGCAGCAGTGAAAATTGGGCCGAATTGAGAATAATCAAATAGTTTAAAGACTAAAGGGTTGTTTGGTAGGATGAATATAAGTGCACTTATTTAGATAAATATATTTATTTGAGTCACATCATCTCTTTATTTTTCTATACATTTTTAAAAAAAAAAATCAAAAAATATACTTATTTAGATCATCTTAAATAATCTCTAAATTAAAATAAAAAATCAACTTTAATACTATACGAAAGTAAAGTGTAATTTACCTTAAATGAGGGAGTGATTGTGTACCAAGGGTTTTAGACTAATCTCATATCATTTTGGAAAATGATATATAAATCTGCTTTTTAGACTCATTTCTAATTCTTTAGTCTGAATAGCAATGCTATTTTTAGAGAGAATTTTACTAGGAAAGTGGATAAGGATTTCAAAGCTAGATGATAACTTTCCCACAAGAGAGCAACTAGCTCTTGCAAATTATCTAGATGATTGTTCACTTTTGGTGATTGAACGGTTGTAGTCAATGAAAGATGGCTCTCCATAGCTCATTTGAACCAGCCAAAAATAAAAAATAAAAAAGGTATAAAAGCTATGAATATTGTAGTTGAGGTGAAAATTCAATGCATTAATTTTCACGTCATTTTCTTTTCCCATGGGACATGGCAGTCATGATTGGGTTTTTATGGAAGTTGAATTAATTGAAATATTGACTTCCAAACTACTATGAAAGCGATTATTCTACACCTAAAGTTGGAAAGCCTTTATGGGTTGTCCATGGATGCATGCACTGAATTGGTATTTCAAGTCCTAATACGAAAATATCCATAAGCTTACTTATACATGTTTAAATAAATGTATTAATTTCATGTAATTGTTATATTTGACGTATTATAATCAAAATGTTCTTCAACGTAATTGACTTTTACCTTTTTGTTGGGTGCAAAGGAGCATGCTCAAGCATGCTGGCCTTGACTAATTTGGTTTATAAGATTGGTAATACTGAAAAAATTATTAGATGCTTTTAGAATAATGTTTAACACCAATTATTATTTCCTAAAAACCCATAAAAGTATGGCTCTAAATGAGTTGAGGAAGGCTGAGTGGTTGGTTTTTTTAAGTTTGATCAGAAAGTTTAATAAATAAGTTTAAATATGTGTCTCATCAATAAAGTTTTCTTTTTGGCAATCAAAAAAAAAAAAAAAAAAAAAAATTTAAATATGAATCGAACTCAAGTAACTTGGTTGTTTTGAGTAGTAGGTTGTTTAAGTTTAAATTAAAAACTTAATAAGATTTACAATGTATTTAAATTTGACTTATTTACATAATATATTGATTTCGAGCAAATTTTTAATAAATTAAACTTAAATAACTTAATTCATTTTTCGTAACGTATTGGTTCTTACTATCTAAACGAAAAACTATCAAGTTGAATCACCATCACCAATAACTTCACAGTTGGAAATAAGATGCATATACGGTTCCGAAACCTTAGGTGCATAATAGTTAGCCTAATGCTTTCAAGCTATGCCTTGTAATCAACAAATTTAAAAATGTTGAATGAGGTATTCAAACCTTTTTATTTTATTTTAATAATTGATTTGATATTCAACAGGCAAATTTTTATTTGCAAATCAGTTGAATTATTTGTTTATTTTTTTAGATTTTTAGTTTAACGTATCTGATAATAAGATTTTATATGATAAAGGACAAGTACTATTTTTATAATAGCTGGGATCTCTCAGTATTTTCATAAAGAAATTTCTCTTCACAAAGAAATTTTTTCTATCACAGAGAAATTTTAGATCTTCACAAATAAACGAATTAAAATTTCTCTAATAATATTATTGAGCGACATTAACTAATAAGAAAAAACATATTTGACCTATCTTATTATTCAAAGTTGGAGAGGGATGTTTTACTAATATATATATATATATATATATTTTTACCTCTAATGTGATTTTTTTTTTTTTTTTTTTTTTTAAATATGATATTTGTGGTGTGAATCCACTTAAAACTTAAAAAGTGAAAAAAGGAAGAAATTTTACTATGTTTTAGCATATATAGGTTATCCATCTGTCTTCCCTCAAGAAATTAAATAGTCGGTGGTGTTAAAAAGTAAAGATTATAATAGTGATATATATCACAACATCACTAACACACATTATCTAAGGTTATTTGGTGTAGTTAATCTGTTCTATTTATATTTTTTTTCTTCTTTTTTTATGAGTTTCTGTTAAATTATTTAGTATAACTTTTATATATAATTTATTAGATAGAATAATTTAAATAAATCAATTATTTCAAAAATGAGAGAGCGGTGTATTTGACATCTGTTTTTTAATTTTTAACTTCTAATTTATTGTACCAAACAAGTCTAGTATTTAATTTTTACTATTCATCACCAAACAAACAAGGAATAAGAAAGGACAGAGACGCATTTGGTGGTTGATCGATGTACCAATTAATGCAAGAGTTAAAGGGTGGTGGTCCATGTGGAAGTACGAGTAGTGGGGAATCAGCATGAGGCCTCGTCCCCTCTCTGTTTTGCCCTTAAAATCCATCAAGTTCTAAAATAACAAACATATATATAGTTTGGTTCATCAAGTTCTATTAGAACAATTCGTTCAAAAAAAAATAAAAATAAAAATAAAATTCTACCATAAGAACAAGCATCTATTCAGTTAGGCGGCTAACTCTATATAAAACAAGGACCTTACTACGGCCTCTTAAAAACACCTCCCTTAATTTCCTTAATTTTCATATCAAGTAAAAAAAGAAAAAAGAAAAAAGAAAACAGTTGCCCAAATTAGAAATTAGGGGGATTAGGGGGGGTGTTTTTAGGGCTCCAAATCATTTTCCATAACAACAATGATTCATCCCCCCTTTGACCCCCCCTCTCTCTCTCATTGGTTACTTTTTTTTTTTTTTTTTTTTTTTTTTTTTTTTTTTTCTGCTCCTCCAATCACCCCCCGCCGCGTGGCAAAGGGGGGTGAGAGGGTGACCCCCAAAAGGGGGTCCCAAGCATTATTTTTTCCATAAAACAATATATTCAGTAGAATTTCTTTTTCAGTTAGGCGGCTAACTCTAATATCATGTGAAAGTCAAGTTTTAAAGCAATATTAGGAATATAGAGATTAAACACACCGAACGATATATAAAAATTAATCGTATAATGAGACACAAATTGTATAAGATATTTGTGTCATATTCTTGTCTAATTTTTTATGTACTTAAGTGTATTGTAGTGTCAATTACAATTATATATAACACGGTGTTGATTATAATTTGAGTAGTGATGGAGTTGGACTACTATTAGATTCAATTGCGTTGATATTGATTACGATTCAAAATAATATTAAAAGGGATTTTGTTAATTTATGCATTTAGTATGTGCTCTAAGAAAACATTAACAAAATTTGATTAAAATTATGCCTATAACTGATATTGATTAGGTTCCAAAATGACATATGATATGCATTCAAAAGGGTACGGTAAGACAACCCATGCACTGAGTTAAATATATTTAGATAGAAAAAGTTATGTTCATACAAAAATTATTCTAAAAATAAAATTAGTGGTGTAGATTTAAATTTAGGAAAATTCTATAACCAACACATCATTTTGGAGCATGTACTATGTACTTTAAATATGACATTTGTGTTTTATGATTATTATTTATTGTAGTATTAGTTATAATTGATATTAATTATGACTTATTATAATTATTATTTTAATTATAAACAAAAAAAAAAAAATTATGATTTATGTGGTATTTGATTATGACTCATTATTTTTATTAGTTATGATTAAAAATAATTTAGGAAAATTTACTCATAAATATCATATAGAGTAATGTTGATCAATTTTTAGTTCTAAGAGTTTTCTTATAAACCAATTAGTCTTTTTTTGTTTTGAAAAGTTGTATTTATTTGATTTGGTTTTATTTGAGTTTAAGTGAATGTCCTTTTATGATTCATTTTTCTAATTTTTTGATTCATTTTTGGGATGGAAATGGAGAGGTAAAGTGTGAAAGATTCTTTTTAGAGGGATTGGTGACTAAAGTGTTGGTTGTCGAGCATAGAAATCTACATTTTTGTTAGTGTGATTTTCTGACATTACATTGGAGTGCTACATTTAGAAAAAGTACACTGTGAAAATAAGGTTTGGAAATATTCTTTGGATCTAGTAGGACGCTCCTGATCCTCAGCTAATCACCTGAAAAGAAATGAACGCTCCGGTCGGGGGTGCCAAAATTAGCACTCCGATGGATAAATTAGTGTATACTCTCTAGGTTGCTTATACCTCAACTTAATTTTACTTTTTCTCACATACCTTTTCTTAGCTGGTGTTCTTCTTATTTATAGTCGTCCTTGTTGTTGATGGTTGGGCCCACCTTTCGTCCAACGAACAATCGCTCATTCAGCTATCTGTTCATATTCGGCTCGGTTTACACCTGACTCTTCGACCGATCTGGTTATTCGGCCTGTCCCTCCGGGATAGAGCCGTATAGTACATGACTTGATTTCCTTCTTTAAATTATTCGGCTTACCTACGTAATAACATATTCGGCCCCCACAATTGCCCTCCAAACATCTTCCTAATGTCAGTTAGTCGGCATGTTTGGTTTTGGACTTAGAGGGTCAAAAAATACGGTGGTTTCCCTTATTCCAATGCAAGCGTCAGAATGCCTACTCTTTTTAGGCATGATTACAGTTTCCCGCCCCTTCGTACGCTTCATTTATTTAATACGATTTGAAACCGTGTTGTCTCTTCGTTTGTATGTTTTTTCGAATGCACAAGATTTCTCGTTGCCTGTCAGTTCACCTCCCTTGCTTCACGCTCTCTGCAACTTCTTTCCGTTCTTCATTGTCCTCCTTATTTCTTGTAAGTTTCTCTCTTCCATTTCGACTCCTTTTCTTTGTTTGTTTGCTGTTTAGAGTGTCCACTTTAACTACTATGATGGCGAAACATTTGAGAGCCCTTCTTTCCGCTGATCGAGTCTTTGGTTTCTATTGCCATTTTTCTATTCCTGACAACGTCTATCTGTCATTCTTGGCAGAGAACGTGATTGACACGGAGAGGACCGACGAGAGTACAATCGTCTTTCCTCTCCTATCAATTGCTAAGGGCGGAGTCTATTTGCCCTTTCATCCACTTTTGAGGGTTGTCCTTCGCTATTGGGGTTTAATCCATTCTCAGCCGAAAGTAAATTTTTGCCGAATAATAATGGGGATTGTAGAACTAAACCGATGCCTTAGGCTTAACTTTGAATCCCTACCATTCAGCATTGTTATGCCTTGGCCAAATCCTCTGGCCGGTGGGGGCACTATTTCCTCAGGGCCAAGGATACCGACCATCATCTGGTGACAATGCTTGCCAGCTCTGGCAAGCGCGTTGATGATGTTATGGTCATTGTCCGTAGCAACTGGGAATTCGGCGAGGGCGAAGATCGTCAAGATCCAGTGCCCAGGCGAAGGGGCGAAGCAGGTGGCCGTTTAATCCCCCACGAATTTTTATTAAATATTTAGTTGGTTCAAATCCTACGTACTTACCGTTTTATTTGTGCAGGAAACGATTTGAAAAAAGTTCTCGTTTCAGCCGACGACGCTATACTTGCGCAGATCAGAGCCGTACTCCAGTTCTTTGGCCGTTTGAATCTCTAGAAACAAGGGAGGGCGGCCCACATTCTTTTGAGATACGAGCCGACCTACATTACTTTTTCGGCCGCAGATAACATTCTGATTTCGAGGAGTGAACAGCACCTTACGGCGCTTGTTTTTTCGAGCTTCAAGAACCTTAGACAGATTGGTTTTGAGGCTTTAGACTCAGAGCCAGCGGACGAACAAGCAGCCGAAGGGGTCGTTGAGCAGCCGAATCAACCATCCCAGGATGGGTCCGACGGATTAGAAGAGGAGGTTGACGCGGCACTAAATTTGGCTTTTGAAGAAGCCGGCCTTAATCCTCCATCCACTTCTGGCCGAGCGGACGTGTCCTTCGAAGATGTTTTCACTGACTTAGGGGATTTACCCGGCTCGTATCCCGACAGCATGGCTGGTGAGTCGCTCACTCAAATGGCCAGGTGGAAAAATGCAGAGAGGATGGCTGCTCGTAGGAGAGCCGAAGTTGAGCGGCATGAACCTCCCCCCCCTCCACCCGAAGTTAGGGCAGAAACTCCACCTGCTCCTATTGAGGAGGCGGCTCAAACTGATGTGGCCAAAACGGAGCCTGTTATCGATCAACAGGAGGGCCAAGTGACGGAGCAAAGGGGGGAAAAACATCCGGCGGAACAAGAAGCCAGTTATTCGGAAGACCTAATGGATAAACGGCCACGAATGGAAGAGTCGGACCTAGTCGTGTCGTTTATAATACAACCAAGGGTAAGGAACACGCCGGTTGCTTCCGATGCATTGACTGTAAAAGACCCAGCTGTGGCCTTGAGCTTGGCCTCCTCAATTTCTTTGCCAGTTGACAGAGCAACGTTCAGGGTGGAGCACGATCTGCTGTCCATCGCATTAGCTGCTCAATCGGCGATATTGGTACGTGATCCTTGTTTGTAATTTTGCAAGGCTAACCAAAAGAAAATTTTACGTTGGCTTACCGATTTCTTATTTTGTAGGCGACGGGAAGGATAACTGAGATTGGTCATCGCTAACATGACGCTATCGAATAGAGCGGCTTTCTGACAACTGAGGTGGAAAACGAGAAGGGGAAGGCAGCAGAGGCCTCCCTCAGAGCCGAATCTGAGTCCATGAAAGCGGCGGCAGAGAAAGCGAGGGCCGATGTCGAAGCAGATAAGGCCAAGACTGCTGACCAGCTGAGATTGGCCGCCGAGGAGAGGGCGAATGCCAGTGAAGAAGCGCTCAAATTGGCCAACGAGACAATTGCCAAGCTGGAGGCTGATTTGGAAGAGTCGAAGAGGGCGATGGCAAACGCCAAATCTGAGATTTCCAAATCATTCCAAGCTGGCAAGGATGTGGCCTTGGAGAATTATGTAGAAGAAGTGCCAAAGTTCGAGAACAGGGGGTTCAAACACGGCTGGCTCAAAGCCTTAGCTGCCGCTAACGTGGTATCGGAGCAGCCGATTTCGTATGAGCAGGTAGACGTTGAGCCGCTGGCGTCTGACCCTGAAGACTGACCTAGAGTCCAAGTATTTTTTGTTTTGTTTTGGTATCCTGTGTATGTAGGTTTTGTTAGATTTTGTTAGATGTTTGACTATTTATTTTTGTGAGAAGCTGACGTAGGGTAGTTTTCATTTGTAAAATGACTTCTGTTTGTGCTCAATTTATGAATGAAAATTGCTTTTGCCTTTCTGCCTAATGCATGTACTTGTTAACGGCTAAGTAAGATGTAAAAACATGAAGTGAATGGAACAAACTATTGAATTAATCCAGCGCAAAAATAATTGTAGAGCACTGCGACTTAACCGAATATATTAGTGAATATGCCCTTGCCCCAACAAGTTGATGAACAGGACCACCGAAAAATGGCAGTTCGGGGATTTGCTGGGGCACACGAACGTCTTAACGCATAGCTCTGATATTTAGGGCGAATAGATTGATGAATCTGCCTTTTCCCCAGCAAAATTGACGAACAGGACAGCCTAAAAACGGCAGTTCAAGGACTGGCTGGGGCACAATGTCAATTCGGCTAGGAGCTTTGATATTTAGGCCGAATAGATTGATGAATCTGCCCTTGCCCTAATAAGCTGATGAACAGGATCGCCTAAAAATGGTAGTTCAAGGATTGGCTGGGGCACAACGACAATTCGGCTAGGAGCTCTGATATTTAGGTCGAATAGATTAGTGAATCTGCCCTTATCCCAGTAAGCTGATGAACACGGCCGCCAAAGTAAAGAACAAGACCGCTGATCCACGTTAGCTCGTGGCGCAGAGCATTGAAGGGAATGCTTTGGGAACACTGCACTCGTGATTAATAAGGAGGGTGGGGGCTGCGTTCGTTTAGGGTCCATATTAGTGTCCAAATTTGGCAGATCACAGGAGGGAGAAGAGTAGTGGGTTTGAACTAGATATCGAGAAGGCTATTTTTCAACAGCAGAAGAGATGGTAAGACACTGGTTGAGCTGGATTCAGCGATGAATCGAGATGGCAAACCGTTGTGAACGGGAAGAAGGATGTCGGGAGAGCGCGAAAGGCAAGTCACCTAGGAAGGAAAGGCAACAGCAGGCGAACTCCCTTCGCTCGCGCAGTGAGACCAGTAGGGCACTGCGCCCGCTGAGCTTTTCAATCTTCATAGGTAATAAACCGATGACAGAGGCGGATTCGATCATTCGCGATCCAAACGTGGCAGTAGAATTCGCTCGATAGATTTTTCCGCCGGAAGTCTAGCAGTTGATGGTTGGGTGACTTGATTTTGAAGTTTTTCGGGAGGGCGTCCATGAAACGGTGAAGGGACTTTACACTTCATATGAAATCGGCATGCGCCTGCATACCGCGTGAAGAGAGATAGAGCAAAGGATGCTCGCATTCAGAGCTTACTAGCCCGCGCGGAGAGGGCCGAAAATGAGTTGAAGAAGCTTAGCACCTCTAGGACTAATTCGGTGAGTGATGTGAATTCGATTGTTGTGGAGCGAGTAAACCACCGAATTTTGGATCATGCGATCACCGACCGAGACACGGCCAGTATGTTCACAATCGAATCGGCGAAGGCTAGGTCCTAATAAAAGGCTTCCATGACGGTCGCAAAATTGGAATAGACAAGACGAAGGAAAAGCTAGCGGAGGAGGTTTGTCGATGTGAAAATCGCAGATTTAAACATGCATGGACAAAGGCACTCCAGGCTGCGGGTGTTGATCCGGCGTCACCCTTATACCAGAGTTACACATTTCCGTTCGAGGCCTTTGAAGCTGAGAAGACTGACGATGAGGGCGGCGCCGAATAATTTTGATGTATTATTGTTATTATTATTATTATTTTTTTTTTAAAAAAGCGTGCACTTATGATCTGTTGAATAAAGCACGTTATTCTAAATGTAGACATGTAACTTCGATTAATGCTTACAGATTTACTACTTTACGCCGTTTACGATGACCACGAAAGGCGCTCCGAATTCAGAGACTTATTTGGCCCAGATGTGTCATTCATGTTGGGCGCTCCGAATTCGGAGTCTTTTGTGTTGGCCGATCGACATTCATGAAGGGCGCTCTGAATTCGAAGACTTTATTCGGCCCTAACATGTCATTCACGAGATGCACTCCGAATTCAGAGTCTTTTGTGTCGGCCAATCGTGTCATTCACGAGGGGCACTCCGAATTCGGAGTCTTTCGTGTTGGCCAATTGTGTCATTCACGAAGGGCGCTCCGAATTCGGAGGCTTTGCTCGGCCCTAACGTGTCATTTACGAGGGGCGCTTCAAATTCGGAGGCTGTATTCGGCCTTAACGTGTCATTCACGAGGGGGGCTCCGAATTCAGAGTCTTTTTTGTCGACCAATCGTGTCGTTCACGAGGGGCGCTCCGAATTTGGAGGCTTTATTCGGCCCTAACGTGTCATTCACGAAGGGGGCTCCGAATTCGAAGTCTTTTGTGTCGGCCAATCGTGTCATTCATGAAGGGCGCTCCGAATTCGGAGGCTTTGTTAAACAATCAGAGCTAACTCGGTAAGGGCAAGATGACATTATATTGAAAAAAGATAGATACATATGGCGTGAAATCAAAACAGGTTGTCGTGTTGTACAAGTTAATGATAAAATTTGCGCAAGTGTGTGGAATTCCACGGGCGCGGCAAGCTTCTTCCATCCATGTCTTTAAGCCAATATGCCCCCGTTTTTGCGATTGAATCAATTTGATAGGAGCCATCCCAGTTAGGACCCAATTTTCCGTCAGCCGGATTCTTGGCAGCGGGAAACACTTTTTTGAGGACCAATTCTCCTGGTGTATAACGGCGCAACTGAACACATTGGTTATATGACTTAGTGAGCTGTTGCTGGTACCGTGCCATGGATGCAAGGGCACAGTCTCGGCGTTCCTCAATCAGAATCAAGTGCAAAGCCAACACCATGTTATTTTGGCCCATATCGAAAACTTTCAATTTCAAGGTTAGGAGGCCGATCTCCAAGGGGATGATTGCCTAGGTTCCGAAACATAAAGCAAACGGCGTTTCTTTGGTGGATCGCCTCAGAGTAGTGCGATGAGCCCATAACACATTGGGCAGCTCTTCAACCTATCTACCTTTAGCCTTCTCCAGCCTCTTCTTGATGTCGTCCAAAATAACCTTGTTGTTGGTTTCCGCTTGACCATTGCTCTGGGGGTAAGCCGGCGAAGAAAAGTAACGCCGGATACCATAAGTGTTGCACAATTTTCGATACACGCCACAATCAAACTAGGTACCGTTGTCAGAAACAAGTGCTCGAGGTATGCCGAATCTCGTTATGATGTTTTTCCATACAAAACGCTTTACATTGGAGTCTCGAATATGTGTTAGTGCCTCCGCTTCGACCCATTTTGTGAAATAATCTGCTGCGACAATTAGGAATCGCCTGTTGTCTGGCGCCCGTAGTAATGGTCCAACTATATCAAGGCCCCATTGAGAGAACGGCCAAGGGCTAGTGATAGAATTTAACTTCTCGGCTGGCAAGTGACTTAAAGGGGAGAACTTCTGGTATTGACCACATTTCTTCACACAACACTCGGCGTCACTTCGCATTGTCGGCCAATAGTATCCTTGCGATACAACGCGGTAAGCCAGAGAGCGTCCGCCTGAATGGGCACCACAACTACCCTCATGTATTTCAGTCAAAAGTTCATTGACTTTATCCGGGTGAACACACTCTAAGTACGGCCCAGAGAGAGATTTCTTGTAGAGCTTCCCCTGCGGATCCAAATAGTATCAGAGAGCTTTGTTTCAGAGTTTGTGTGCTTTTTTGTTATTCGTCGGGAGCTGTTCTGAAGATAGGAATGCAGTGATAGGGTCCATCCAACTCGGACCTAGTTCGATAACATTGACCTGAACTGGTTCTGAAGAGGCAATGCTTGGCTCGGGGACAAACCCTACTTCAATTGTCCGTTTGATTTCTGAGTTGATAGCAGAGGCTAGGCAAGCCAGGGTGTCTGCATGCGTGTTCTGATCCCGGGTTATTTGATTTAATTCATGATGGTGGAATTTTGCCAGCAAAGAATTCGCCATTTTCATGTAAGCTGCCATACGGTCAGTTTTGGCTGCGTATTTCTCCTTCAATTGATTGATGACTAGTTTTAAGTCGCAGAAGATAAGCAGACACCGAGCACCAAGAAGAAGGGCATTTCGCAAGTCGGTTAACAATGCTTCGTATTCGGACTCATTGTTCGATGCTTCGAAACCCAGTTTGGCAGCCTACTCGATTATTGCCCCGTTCGGAGTCATGATCACTACGCCCGCCCCACTGCCACGTTGGTTGGATGACCTGTCACAATACAACTACCAAATGCCCCCAACGTAAATTCTCCAGTTCGGCTTAGGTTGAATTTGATCAGACTTAAAGTCGGCGAGACAACTAGTGAATTCGGCCACAAAGTCGGCGAGCACGTGCCCCTTGATTGAGGTTCTGGGTAGAAATTGGATATCGTACTGGCCGAGTTTGAGAGCCATTTTGAAACACAGCCTGACGCTTCCGCGCTACGGAGCATTGATCGGAGGGGGTAGTCCGTTAGTACTTCGATGGCATGCCCCTGTAAGTAATGCACCAGTTTTCTTGCTGCCATGATGAGAGCAAGGACGAGTTTTTCCAACGGAAGATAGAGTGTTTCGGCGTTAGTCATTGCCTTGCTCACATAATAAACTGGCTGCTGCTCTCCTAGTTCTTCCTTTATCAATACGGCGCTGACCGCGCGGTCGGAAACTGCCAGATGTAAAATGAGCGGATCACCTGCCGAAGGCATTGTCAAGAGAGGAACTGATCAGAGGTAAGTCTTCAAACCGTTCAAAGCGGCTTCGTACTCGGGGGTCCATTCAAAAACTTTACCCTGCCGAAGGGTATGAAAGAATTGTCGACAGCGATCTGTGGAACGACTGATGAATCTATTGAGTGCAGCGACCATTCCCATCAATTTCTGAACCTCTTTGACCGACCGAGGAGAGCCGAGTTCAAGAATTACTGTGATTTACCTCGGGTTGGCTTTGATTCCGCGATGGTTAACAATGAAGCCAAGGAATTTGCCGAATCCGATGCTGAATGCACATTTGGAAGCGTTCAGCTTCACTTTGTATTTGCGAAGAACACCAAATGTTTCTTCCAGATTGGCTAGATGAGTTTGCTCTTCTTTGGACTTCACCACCATATCGTCGATGTATACTTCCATGGTACGGCCGAGTTGTTCCTTGAACATGGCAGTCACTAGTCTTTGGTAGGTTGCCTCTACATTCTTCAACCTGAAAGGCATAACCTTATAGCAATAGGTTCCTCTTGGGGTGAGAAATGTAGTTTTTTCCTGGTCTTCTAGATGCATGGCAGTTTGATGGTAGCCTCTGTAGGCATCCAGGAAGCTCATACGTTTGTGATGTGCCGTTGCATCTACGAGTTGGTCTATTCTGGGAAGGGGAAAGCAATCCTTGGGACAAGCTTTATTTAAGTCCGTGAAATCCACACAAACGGGCCAAGTTCCGTTTTTTTTCTTCATAACTACAGTATTTTACAGCTATGTGGGATAGGTTACTTCGCGGATTGCCCCGGCATCAAGCAACCGATCAACTTCTCCAACAACGACAGTAGTGTGTTCCGCGGCAGACCGCCGGATTTTTTGAATAATTGGCTTACATTTGGGATCAACGTTTAAGCGGTGCTGGGACACTGATGGATCCACCCCCGGCATCTCATAAGGTGACCATGCAAATACATCAAGGTTGCCGAGTAAGAAGGATATTAGCTTTTATTTGTCGACTTTATTCAGGGAAGCGCCGACCGTGAAGAACTTGTCAGGATTCTCGTTAATTTCTTCCTGATCCAGGGCTCCGGTTGCCTTTTCACCTGGGAGCTACCCAACGTTGTCGAGGTTTTCCTAATCTGACACCTCAATTGAATTCACTTCCAGCTCCTTTGGTTTCTTTGCAGCAAGAAGATAACACGTCTACGCCGATTTCTGAGAACCTCGAATTTGCTCTATGCCACGTTCAGTTGGAAAGCGAAGTAGTTGATGATATGTGCTTGGCACGGCCTGTATGGTATGTAACCAAGTTTGTCCCATGATGAGATTATACAGTGAAGGAAGCTTGACAACTAGAAATTCTACATCCATTGATCAGGAGCCCGCCCGAACTGGTAGTGTGATTTTGCCCAATGGATATTCCGGATTAGCGTTGAAGTTGAATAATGGATAATCAGCCGGAGACAGGTCCGACTTAGTAAAGCCGAGTTTAACGAAGGTCTTGTAATACATTACTTCCGAAGTACTTCCCTGGTCAATGAGAACACGTTCAATGGTGAATCAGTTTACGCGTAATTCGATGACTAGGGGATCAGTATAAGGAAGCGTTACGCTAACCAAATCAGAATCATCGAAAGTAATACTCGTAGCTTTATGGGGCCGTTTCGCTGGTGTGATTTACTTTTGGGGATCAGGATGCAACTGAATTGTATGTACCGCTGATGCCGTCGGCAAGCTGTATATCATATGAATTACGTCAAGTGATGGTGAATCCTGTCGTATAGCTACCGTTTTTGTTGAATTGTTCTTTCGGATGTATTGCATAAGCCGACCGTCTTGTACCAACTCCTCAAGGTGGTTCTTCAACGCATAACAACTATCGGTATCATAACCATGGTCTTTGTGATACTCGCACCGCCTATCTTGTCTCTTCGTGTCGGGAGGTCCCATCATCTTGGGTGGCCATTTAAAGAAGGGAAGGTGTTGAACTTTAGACATAACCGCACTGATCGACTCCGTTAACTCTGTATATTTCTTGTCCACGCACTTTATGCGTCTGTTATCCACTTGAAGTTGTTCATTAGCTCGATGTGAACACTGGTCATTTGATCAGCGCGAGTCTCGTCTTTTGTCTCGTCTAGCCCGATTCTGTGGTTCAGGGCTCCGTGTTGGTACAGAGTTTATCGGCTGAACAATTTCAGATGGGGCCATCTTGTTGGCCTTGTGTCCGGCTTTGATCCATAGGGTATCGTCTTCCACTTTGCAGTATTCCTCGACTTTCTTCATTAATGACTAGACTGTTTTGGGGGACCGTCTGGTCAACGAGCTGCGGAGGGTACTATCAGGATGCAAACCCATCTTAAAGGCGGTGATAGCCATGGAGTCATTGCAAGCATTATCTACTAGATTAAAGCATTCCCAATAGCGCCGAATATACACGAAGGGTTTCTCCTGGTTAAATTTGCATTGCCCAGACAGAATCGACATGCTTCAGCTGGACCTCATTGGTGATGAACCTTGCCCAGAAGGATTTTTGGAGTTGGTGGAAGCTCTTAATCGATGCCGGTTCCAATTTCTAATAGCATCTGACGGCCAATGGTCCCAAACTGCTCAGAAATATTCGACACATGAGGGCCTCGTCGTCTGCATAAAGCGTCATGGCTTGCTTATAATGACAGATATGATCAGTGGGGTCCAATTTTCCATCGTATAGGGTGAACGATGGAGCTTTGAACTTTTTGGGTAGCACTGCCCTGGCGATCGTACAAAGGGGTCGTGTTGATCCTCTTCGTCTGAATCATTTTGTTTTCGCTTGTTTTGCACAAGCGGACTTTCTTCGGAAGAACTAGAGACTTCGACTTGTCCCTTCTTTTTGGATTCTGGGGACGATGAATCAGAATCACTGTTACTATCATGTCTCCGAGTTCGAGGTCGTCGACCATCCTTTCTCAAAGGTCGTCTCCGATCTTGGCACGCGGCCTGTCGGGATTTTGCCACCTCCAGGGCCAAATCCTATCAAAGGCGCTCGTTCTCAGCCATCAAGTTTTTTTAACCTTTGTTCGTTTTGCTTGGCCTGATCCATAATCGCTTGCATTGTCTTATGTGCTGATGTCGAGGGTGAGGTCTGGGCAACTGAGTCGAAGTTCAAGGCCCTTCGTGCGGCAATGTTCTCTGGCCCAAGCATGTTTCTCAGGGTGGTATCATCTTTTGGCGTAAGGTCGTTAGCGACTACCAGAGGATTTTCTTTCACGCCCGCCATGGATGTGCTTGAGTATTCCCATAAACGGCGCCAATTGTGGAGATAAGGTTTGGAAATACTCTCTAGATCCAATAGGAAGCTCTTAATCCTCAGCTAATTACCTAAAAAGAAATGAACGCTCCGGTCGGGGGTGCCGAAATTAGCACTTCGACGGATAAATCAATGTATACTCTCTAGGTTTCTTATACCTCAAGTTAATCTTACATTTTGTCACATACCTTTTCTTAGCTGGTGCTCTTCTTATTTATAGTCATCCTTGATGTTGATGGTTGTGCCCACCTTTCGTCCAACAAACAATCGCTCATTCGGCTACCTGTTCATATTCGGCTTGGTTTACACCTGACTCTTCGGCCGATCTGGTTATTCAGCCTGTCCCTCCGGGATAAAGCCGTATAGTACATGACTTGATTTCCTTCTTTAAATTATTCGTCTTACCTACGTAATAACATATTCGGCCCCCACATACACTAAAGAGTTTTTGTGCGTTACATTGATTGGAATGTTACGTTTAAAAAAATACACTAATGAGTTTTTTTGAAATGTTACGTTATTACGTTTGAGGAAAGTATATTAAGGAGTTTTTTAGTGTGTTACACTAAAGTGTTATGTTTGAAAAAAATACACTAAGGAGTTTTTGTGTGTTACATTAATTGGAATGTTATGTTTGGGAAAAGTATGAAAATGGGTTGTTTTGAAATGTTACGTTGTTACTTTTGATAAAAGTATATTAATAAATTTTTTAGTGTGTTACATTAGAGTGTTATGTTAGGAAAAAAAATATACTAATTAAGGAATTTTTTACTGTTACATTGATTAGAGTGTTATGTTTGAAAAAAGTACACTAAGGAGTTTTTGTGGAATGTTATGTTGTTACGTTTGAAAAAAATATACTAATGAATTTTTTAGTGTGTTATATTAAAATGTTAAGCTTTCAGAGTGTTATATTAGAGTATTATGTTTGGGAAAAGTACACTAAAGAGTTTGTTTTGAAATGTTACGTTTAGTAATTTCAAGATTATGAGAAAAATCATATTTGTCTCTCAACACATAACACACGAGCATTTATGTTTGTCCTTTTATGTAATTTACACTTAAAATGAGACCTTTGGGTCCATAAAAAAAAAAAAAAAAGTTCCAAACAATTTATAAGATCACTATTTAAAATTTATTGGTGCTTCACCCAATAATTTAATCATTATATTTGTGACAATTAACTGTACAAAAATATCATATTTACATATGATACATACATTTTTCAACATTTGTACTCTGAAAGACTAGTTAATTATAAATGAAATCATATAATATATATATATATATATAAAGTAGAAGCTTTAGAAAGATACCATGTGTCACTTTTAGGGTATGTTTGATTGATAAGATTATAACATGAGATTGAGATTATTAATTTGTGGGTTTAATAATTCTGTGTTTGTTTTGAAATTTTGTTTTAAGAATATTAATCCAATGGATAATTAATCCAATAAATTTGTAGGATTATTAGTAATGAGGTAAGGGTGAGATTATATATCCTAAGTTGGGAAATAAAATAAAAAAACTATTTGACCCTTGACTAAATAAGCAAAAATGTAAGCCCAAATCAAAGAACCCTAGTCATTTCTACACAACAGCTTTGCTGAGAGAAAAGCAACGATGAAAAACTCTTTTACGTTTATTGGTTTTTATGATAATATAATATAGGCTTGTGTTTAATTACCATTTGATTTCTATTTACAAGCATCTTTTATGTGATGTATTCGAAAGAGATTTGATCACTTTTAGTGCTTTTTTTTATTTTTTTATTTTAATAGGGAAATCATATTTGTGCATGTGTGTTTGGTTTGGTTTTCGTAAACTTGTTTCTGAATTGTTTTGAAAATTAATTTGATGAAAGAAATAAAAAAAAATTAAAACACTTATTTTTTTTTATATAATTTTATATTTTAGAAGGCTAAAAATAATTTTTTAAATTTAAAAAATATTTTTTGATATTTATTTTATCAAATTAGTTTATATTTTAAAAAACATGTAAAAGCAAACAAAACATGGCCTTTGTATTTTGTATTTTTATTTTGCTTTTATTTATTTATTTATAATTTTTTCAAAACCACGTTTATGAAGAAATTTTGAGAAAGTAAAAATTGTGAAGAAACATTGATGGAGGATAAAATTGGAAAAGAAAATGAATATAGTTGTTGTGTGAGTCGATTTCTGACCACACTGCCAAACTAGTATTCCGCTAGAGAACACTGACAGAATAGATTAAGCGCAAACGACTTGTTACAAAAAGAAGAGATTTCGGCGGTGGTTCGTCCACCCAGGGGCACTCCGACGATCAAGTCAGTTATCTCTCAAAGATAGCAAAAGTGTTTAACTCACTTATTTAGAACGTAAAAAGCGTACCTTAGACCCATGAGGGTGCCTTTCTTTTATAGCCAACACAAACCTAATCCTATTAGAAGCCTAGCTCCAATGGATTCTGTCTCAATGTTAATCTTGGACTCCCAGTTAGATTAGGATAAACTCTCTATGAGTCTTATCTTTATCCACACTGAAATCCTCCCCAATTCTTGGACTCTTGTCCATTATTCATTTATCCCGGATTCCGGTATTCTCGTAGATAACCTCTGCCTAGCCGAGATTACCTTGGCATCATGTCCAGGACACGTGGCACATCGGCTGACACTTCGGTGCCACTTTGGCCACGTATTGCCATTCAGAATTTATGTCCCCACAACTGCCCTCTAGGTTTTATTACCTCGGCATTCCGAAGTGATGGAACCTATATCATTTCTTAACACGTCGGCTAAGCTCGCTTTAACCTTCATTACCGAGGTCATCATTCGTCGCCCTCATATGACCAAGACCTATGATCTGTTTTCATCAATGCCTTAGAACAAACAACCAAGTCTGTTCAAATTATTTAGCCGAGATCATCCTTATAGCTGAGGTCTTTGCTTCATTAAACCAAGAACTTCAAGAGTTTCAACACGCGTGTGAGCTGTCACGTACAATACTTTAACCGTTTCTGCCATGCGTCTTTCCCTTACTGGATCGTACTTGACACGCGCCTTTAAGTCGCCTTTCGTCTGCGTGCGCCGTCTGACAAGCACGTCGCCCTAGGCAAATTGATTGCAATTTTGCCGCCATTTCATGGTTTTGATCAAAACCACTTTTCTCTCTCTGTCTTTTCACTTTTGCATCCTCAACTTCGTGCTAACTCTCTCTCTCTACTCTCCCAAATCCACCATTGTTTCAAGTTCTCAAGCTCTGCAACCACTCCGTTTACCTCCTTCGGCGAAATTTCTGTTGCTCTTCTCTAGTCACTGCCATCATCTGACTCCAACGTACTCAACACTGGCTTCATTCTCTTCGGTGAGTTATTTCTGTCCCATTTGTTTCAATTTCTTATTTGTACTTTAAACTGTTGCGTCCATATACTGTTACTATGACTCTATTCATGTTCTTGAATCTCTTTTATGTTGCAAATTTTCTTTGTTTGTAATTTGTTCATGAAAATACACATGTATACACAATTTGTTTTGTACACTTGGTTTTTTGCCACTGTTCTTGGTCTCACACCCTTGTACATACTTTGTTACAGTGTTCTTGATAGTTCACTATTATTTTTGATTCTGAATCATTGTTCTTGTTTTTGTTTTCTGTGTCTTTTCCAGATTCTTACCTTCAATCTTTGTTTGCCTAGACTTAGGTTTGGGATTTGTCGTAGAACTCATGAATCTTAAGGAAAACTGGAACGAATTCCCTTTAGATCCTCACAAATTCTTACCACAGCATACGTTTAGGTTCTAGCCGAGGTCCTTCAAGCCCTCACAAAACCCTTCTTTCTGAAATCCAACACTTTCCCTCAAGCTGACATCATGGGTATGTGGAGGTATAGGGTTGACACCCCAACTAAGTTAGAATATTTCAAGCAGGAGTTTTTCATCCCTACTGATGTCCATCTCAGGTTGGCTGGGGAGGATGACTCCATCATGCCCACAGTCGACTCCATGTCCTTCCCAGTTGTAGCTTTCATAGAGTGTGGACTTAGGCTTCCTCTCAATATCGTTTTCCGAGAAATCCTTCACTATTGCAAACTCAACCCAATGCAATTAGTTATTAATTCTTACAGAGTCATCAATGGTATCATAGCCTTAGCCAGCTGAGAAAACGCTAGGGTAACTTTAGTCGACATCCAATACTGCTACACCATGTGTGGCCTCAAATTAAAAAAAAGTTACATCTACTACCTCAAACCGAGGTCCACAGAATACAAACTTGTTATCGACCTCCTAGACTCCAACAAGGGAGCCAGGGACAATTACTTCATTGTCTCGGGCAACTGGGAGTTCGCTCCAGATGAGGACCTTCACCTCTACCCTTTTAGCCGAACAGTATTCATTGAGGGTAATGGTAAGAGCCAAGTGTTACACTTACTTGTTTTTCAAGTCTTCAATATTTTGTTCTTTCTATATGTTCTAATTGTCTGTTTTTCTTGCAGTTCTTCCACAGCCGGCGAAAGACTTCCGTAAGTCCTTCTTTCCTAGCAAGGACCTCAAGAAGCTGTTGGATCTGCCAGTTCAGAGGCAGAGAGCTCCTTTCTTACTCAACTACATCCCGACTTACAAGTCGGTTCTTCCCGACGTCCCGAAGAAGAAGAGCAAGTCTCCTCTTTCCGCCACAACTCCTCCAACAACTTCATCACCTCGGCTAGATCAGGGATTAACTTTCGATCTAGCTGAGTAACTATCAGCCTCAGCTCCATATTTGATCCCTCTATCTCAACACAAACGTCGACGACGAATTGCAATCGCTGCCGAGATGGGTCGCAAGAAAGCAGTTGCGGATGATCTTCTGGCCGACATCCTCGACACTATCAACGCTCAACCAGTACAATCACGGCCTCAACCAAAGCCAAAGCCCAAAAGACTGAAAAAGGCCCAGCCTAAGTGTAATAACCCCTACCTCTGATTAATACTAATCCATGATTAGTTATGCCTAACAGTAATTTAGAAAGAATTCGGAATTAATTTGCATGTGTTTGCGTTTCTATCTGTTTGCCATAAAATGATCTGTTCATGTTTAGACTTTGAACTGCGAATTGAAAGCCTTATCGGTGTCCGATTTTGAAATTGATTAGTGTTTCATACTAGTTACAATATATGTGATTTTATGGTAGATTTAATTAAAATATGATTTGGTATGATTAAATTAGATTAAATTGCATTGGTTAGGTTTATTACCAAATTGCCATTGAGTGGCCCATTACCTAAGGCAACTTTGAGACTTGATTCATACATTTGGTTGCATCTTTTTATCATCCATTGAGAGACCAAACCGTAGGAGAGAGAGAGAGTAGGAGAACAAGATTGAGTTCATCTAGACTTTTGCTTGAACTTAGAAGAATTGAAGGCAACTTGGAAGATTAGGCTACTAAGCTTGAAATTGAAGACCTAAAGGTAGAGAATTCCTCCTTTTAATTATGAATGTGAGTTGTTCTTGCTAGGGTCGTGGTGAAATTGGTATTTAAAGTCAAGATTTAGCTCAAAGTGTGGTTTTGAGAGTCCATCCATGCATGCATGCATAAATTTCCATGCTTTGAGTTTGAATCCTAAGATTTCTTCCATGCATGTGTTAATTTCACTCACATTATGGTCATTCAACTTGTTTTCCATCAAATTATCAAGTTTGATTATGTTTTGGAGGGTTTGAATTCAAAGAGGCTATTGCATGTTGAATTAATAGCATATTCACAAAGTTCATGTTGATTTTGCACAAATTGGGTTGCTCTTGGGCTATGATTTCTTGAAATGATTTTTAATACATGTTGGTTTATGAGTTATTATATGTTTCCTCAAATATTGGCCCAGAAAAATGAGTTTTGAAGGCTTAAAGGTTGAGTTTTATGCTTGGAGGTCAATTTGGATTTTCCAGAAATTTGACCCACGCTCGAGCGAGGACTTTCACGCTCGAGCGTGAAGCCTGAGTACATGCACTTTCGCTCAAGCGGCGAGAGTCACGCTCGAGCGTGAAATGCGTATACCCAAAAGTTTGTGTGTTTTGCAGTCCGCTCGAGCGGGGGAAGCCACACTCGAGCGAGGGTCTGTGTCACACGCTCGAGCGGGGGTCGAGCGCCCGTCGAGCGTGAATTTCATACATCCAGCACTTTTTCATAAGTTTGTAGTCCGCTCGAGCAGGGAAGTCCACGCTTGAGCGGAGCTTCATTGTCTGCATGTCTGCTCGAGCGAGGAAAACCACGCTCGAACGTGGACCTTATCTTCAGCAAAATTTGAGAAATGGTTTTCAATGCATTTTTGCGTCCTCATTCCATCCTAGGCATTCCTAGGCCATGTTTAAGACCCCATAATGAGGATAAGAGATTAGAAACACACTAAGAGCCCATGAAATAAGTTTTGTACAATTAGAACGTGTGTTTCAAGTGTGTATCTGTTATGTGTTGTGTAGGTCACGTGCCACGTACCATTTGACCAAGTTTACTCCGTCTGTCTGTCTCAAGGCCCACTGTGAGTAATAACTCTGTAAAGTTATGTTTAACTTTAAGTATTTTCTGATTGATATGATACGATCTGTTTTCTGAAATGCTATTTTATGAATTATGAATGAATGTCCAATTTTCTGAAATGTATTTGTGGCACCCTTAGTTCACGTGGCCCTCGCCCGGCGGTAACAATACCGTGGCCAATCTGCATGTGGCCCTTACCCGGGGGTAACAATACCGCAGCCAATCTGCACGTGGCCCTTGCCTAGGGATAACAATACCATGGCTGCTTGCGCGCAAGATATGGACCTTTATGGTCGTTGGTACTAACTATACATGTGGGTTTCTGGACCAAATTAATCTGATAGCTAATGGGTGTACTACGTATGATCTTATGCAAAATCTGAATATGAACATGAGCATGTATCTAATTCTATTTCTGTTTTGAAGTCTGAATATGTTCTGATTTAAATACTGGAGCCTAACTTGTGCTGGACATCATTCATAAAACCCCTTTACTCCGTTATTATTCACTGGGCTTCCGCTCACAGTTTATATTATGTATATAGGTGAGCCGGCGGACGACCAGGGCCAGAGTTGACGGCCTTCTGTTCTGTTTTGGTCAGCCAACCGTTGTGCCTCCTGAGGAGGTTCCGATTGAATGTTTTTGTATTCACGCTAGTCTCTGTGACTGTTTTGTAAAGTCAGGTCTTGAGATGTGCACTTCTGTAAATACTTTGTAAATAGTGGCGTCCTTTGACTGGCATGCTTATGTATATATATAAGTTTTGAAATGTTCTGTCCCATGTACGTTATCACAGCTCATTGGACCTTGTCTATTTTGCATTATTGCTTCCGCTGCCCCTTATTATTTTCTAATCTGTTCAGAGGCCTTTGGTAATCCATGGATTACTGGCCGGTTATGGTGCTAAATCTACAGGGGCGGGTTTGGGTCGTGATAGAGTGGTATCAGAGCACGTGTTCTACCGCACACACAGGTCTGTATGAGCTTAGGATGTCCTAGTAAGCATTAGGGGCATTACATCTGCATGTGTGAGTGTGTGGTAATTCAACTGAATATGAAAATTGAACGTAATTTTGACCAAATAAATTGAAGGAAACGAATAAGATTACGTTTATGTTAATTACCATTTGATGTCCGTATAGTAAGATGGAGAATGCAAGGGGAAGTGGTGAAAGTGAATCTTCAGAGGCTCACATAGGCCGAATGGAATAGATGTTAGCAGCATTGACTGAAACCTTGACACAACAACAGAGACAACAACCTCTACCCCCTCCGCCTCCACCAGCATAGGCCGAAACAGATAACAATGACATCATCAATCTGACACAGAAATTCATGAAGATGAAACCGCCAACGTTCTATGGCAGAATTGAACCATTGAAAGTAGGGACGTGGCTACTTGAAATGGAGAAATTATATGAAGTGTTCCCTTGTTCTGAAATGCAGAAAGTCCTCCTAGCCACCTATACTCTGAAAGATGAAGCCCGAAGGTGGTGGTTACTGATTCGAAGTGGCAATGGGAATCTGACATGGGCACAGTTTAATGCAATCTTTTATGATAAATATTTTCCCCAATGCTTCAGGAATCGGAAGGTGTCCGAGTTTTAAGAACTTAAACAGGGAAGAATGTCTGTAGCAGAGTATGAAGCCAAATTCACCGAATTGGCACACTTTGCTCCACATATGGTGGATACTGATTACAAGAAAGCACGGAAGTTTGAGGAAGGTCTGGACCTGGAAATATTTGACCGAGTGGGTGTCCTAAAATTACCTACTTATGTGGAGGTACTCGACAGGGCATTGATGGCAGAAGCCACAATAGCAGCTAAGAAACAAACTACAACACCAACAATAGAATGGAGAGGAAAGAGGACCAGATTCAGTTTCAAGAAAGGCCAGTCAGTTTCGAAGAGGCAAAGTACAGGATCCTCCAGCAGCTCTAGCCAAAGTAGCGAATCTACTCCAAACTGCCCCGACTGCGAGGGGAAGCACAGAGGTGCTTGTTATCGAGCATTAGGTGCGTGTTTTCGCTGTAGCAAGACTGGCCACATGGTGAGGGATTGCCCGATGAGATCCAACGAGGTTAACCGTCCTATGACAAGTTCCACCGGGTTTGTTTCCGCAGCAAGACCAAATGCAAGGACCGATGTTAGAGGGAATGCAAATAATGAAACATTAAGGCAAGGGAGAGTGTTCGCCTTAGTGCCTAGTGACGTACCAAACACCTATATTGTGGTGTCAGGTACACTCTTTGTATGTTCTTAAAATGCATGTGTACTGATAGATTCTGGTTCTACACATTCCTTTGTATCGCATGCTTTCTCTCGAAAATTGACTAGGCCACTAGAACGTATGACATATGTGTTATCTGTATCCACACCGTCTAGGGATTCTATGATGTGTGCTCATTTTTATCCAGCATGTGATATTATGATTGGCGATGCGATGCTATATGTTGATTTATTACCCTTGAACATTGATCACTTTGATTGTATTTTAGGAATGGACTGGTTGACTAAATACTGTGCTACCATTGACTGTGCAAGTAAATCTGTTGTGTTTAGACCACCGGGTATGCCTGAATTTACTTTTACTGGGGATGGGGTAGTTCCTCCCCCATATCTGATTTCAGCTTTGAAAGCCATAAAACTACTTAGAAAGGGATGTAGAGGTTACTTGTGTTGTGTACTGAGTGCACCATCTGATGGAACTACAGTAGAAACTATCCCGGTTGCTTGTGAATTTCCCGATGTATTTCCAAATGACCTACCTGGGGACTTTATTGATAGGGAAATAGAATTCACCATTGATGTAACACCTGGAACACAGCCCATCTCCAAGACTCCATATAGGATGTCAACTTCTGAACTGAAAGAACTGAAAGCTCAACTACAGGAACTCTTAGACAAGAAATTCATTCGTTCGAGTACCTCACCTTGGGGTGCTCCAGTATTATTTGTCAAAAAGAAAGACGGGTCTTTGAGGTTATGTATCGATTACCGGGAATTGAACAAAGTGACCATTAAAAATAAATGTCCATTACCCCGAATAGATGATCTGTTTGATCAACTCCAAGGAGCCAAAGTGTTCTCTAAAATTGATCTCAGGTCAGGTTATCACCAGTTAAAAGTTAAGGCAAAAGACGTAGAGAAAACTGCATTCAGAACTAGATATGAACATTATGAATTCTTGGTAATGCCTTTTGGAGTAACAAATGCATCTGCAGCTTTTATGGACCTAATGAATAGGGTTTTCAAACAATATCTTGATGAATTCATTGTTGTGTTTATCGATGACATTCTGATTTTTTCTAAAGACAGAGAGGAACATAAGAACCACCTGAGGACTACCTTGCAGATTTTGAGGGAGAAGAGGCTGTATGCTAAATTGTCTAAATGTGAATTCTGGCTTGACAGTGTGGCATTCTTGGGCCATGTAATCAATGAGGATGGTGTTTCTGTTGACCCTCAGAAAATTGAAGCTATTGTAGATTGGCCTAGACCGACAAATGTAATGGAAGTTAGAAGTTTTCTGGGACTTACAGGTTACTACAGGAGATTTGTAAAAGACTTTTCTAAGCTGGCCATGCCATTGACCCAGTTAACTCAGAAAAGCGTGCCATTTGACTAGAACAAACAAAGAGAGGCAGCCTTTCAAGAACTGAAAACCAGGTTAGTGACTGCACCAATCTTAACTTTGCCTAATGGTATTGATGGGTTTCAAGTGTACAGTGATGCTTCCTACAAAGGTTTGGGGTGTGTATTAATGCAACACGGAAAAGTGATTGCCTATGCTTCTAGACAACTCCGACCTCATGAAAAGAATTACCCAACGCATGATCTTGAGTTAGCAGCTGTGGTGTTTGCTTTGAAAATCTGGCGTCACTACTTGTATGGGGTAACTTGTGAGGTGTATACCGACCATAAGAGCTTGAAATACTTCTTCACCCAAAAGGAGTTGAACATGAGACAGAGGCAATGGTTAGAGTTAATCAAAGATTACGATTTGCAGATCTTATACCACCCAAGGAAAGCTAATACCGTAGCGGATGCCTTGAGCCAAAAATCAATGGGAAATTTGTCATGTCTGTTATCCAACCGGAAAGAATTGCTGAATGACCTAGAACAAGTTGGGCTGTTAACTGCTATCTCCGCTCAACCTACAATTCTTGACAAGATCAAACAGAAACAGTGCGAGGATGAATACTTGAAAAAGATCACCGAGGAATTTGATTCAAAGCCGAGGCCAGGATTTGTGTTTGAGAATGATGTGCTAAAATTTCAGAACCATCTTTGTGTACCCGATTGTGGTGATTTGAGGAGACGTATTACGACCGAAGCTCACAGTAGTAAGTTTGCTATGCACCCAGGGAACACGAAAATGTACTGTAACAACGCCCGCGGGGGGCCTCGCTACAGCTCGGACTCGATTTTTGTTGCGGTTCCAAATCTCGAACCAAAGAGTCCAAATCCGGCAAATCGTTTTGAGAAAACAGATTTTTTGAAAGAAGTGCCAAACATGGACTGCTTTGCCAGATAACAGAGTCGCCACCTAAATATTTTTAAAATGGGAAATTTAGGAAACCCTGACTCGGTGCCAAAAGGCCACGTGTCCGTCATCACCAAAGTTGGCTCGGGAACTTGGGTACGATTAGGGAAGGTCACATCGTGAGCACCCCCTCTCGCCCGGTCGAAGACCGGCCTCTACTAATCATGATATCTGATTTTGAAAACATTGTATGCTCTTATTCCGGTTATTAAGCCTAGGTTACTATGTGATGCTCACAGCAAACAAGTATAGACTGAGTCGTCTGAATTGGAACTAGACACTTCATGTTTGTTTGTTTGAAAATGGTGTGATGGTGCTACCCGCAGGTAGGCTAAAATGCGGATTTGCCACCCTCAGGTGGGCTTAGAAAACAGTGATTTTGCCACTATCTAGTGGGCTTAAAACAAACAATCAGTGATTTGTCCCAGTTCAAATAACTCAACCTCCACCCACAGGCATTCAGGCAGTTATATCACATAAGCAAATAGCCTCATGGTAAGCATGCTATCATGGCAGTCACTCACACACATGCAAGGATGCTAAAGCATAAAACTTACAGAGTACTCCCAGCCAAAACAGAAACCGATTAGAAATCCATGCATGAATCCTAACTATGCTGAAATGCCTAATGCAACACATGCAAAATGCAACTATAGCAGGCTCGGCTATTCTAAACATGGCATGTGGAATGCTACAACTATCATGTACTCAATTTGGAATTGAAATACAGATGCAGTTTGTATGATGTGCCGAGCCCAATGCATGCAAAACAGATGAATGATGCAAACATGCTATCATACTGTATGCTAATTGAAATATGCCTTATATCTAACCATCCAAAGCGGGTAAATAAAAGGGAGAAAGAAATGGGGGTTGGAAGACATACATCACACTCACACACCCTTATTACAATTTTGCCCTCGCGCAGAGGGTCCGAATAAATATACAGTCCGAATAAAAGAATATACAGTCCGAAATAAATACAGTCCGAATATTACAAAATTCTAATTAATTAACAAATTAAACTAAGAAAGCTGTAAACTGGCGCGCAGGCCAGGGACTGCCTTGCTCTGATAGATGCCGCCTGTTGGGCTGCCTGGCGCGGAAATCCACTGAGATGCCCCAATCCGCCTCTGTTCGCAATATTTCTCGAAATATGCGCCGGACTCCGAAAAGTTGCTGTTCCTGGATTTTGCTGCAACAGAGAGCAGGAAAAGGGCATAGCAGTGTATTTCACAAATATATGCATGCCTCGATCCTCGTGCCACCAATCACGCATCTCGATGCATGATGGCCGAGGAGCCGAATTGCACAACTCAATATGGGATGAATGCAGATGAATGCTACAACAAAACCTAACTCCATCATGGGTAATCCGGAGTGTCGGTGACTTGGGAATTGAGACCCGTTCCGTTACTCGGGGTACAGAAACGCGCCTCGTTTCCCGTGCAATATGCATGATATGCATGAAATGCAACTAACATACAAGCCTAGCATGTACGATGCTATGAAAATGAGATGCCTCGAAATGCGCGCCCACTGGCACGCAAACCGAGGCGAGGACATAAAGGCACGAAATGCGATGATGGGCTTACACCAATATGAGAGGGCCTCAGCCACACTCACACGGGATGCCGGAATGATAGAAATGAGGTGCCTCGAAGTGCGTGCCCATTGGCACGCAAACCGAGGCAATGCAAAAATGATACAAATGGCATGGGAAATGATATGCAAGCATGGCAATGGAATTTCAGCACTTAAATAAAGGGGAAAACAGCCCCGAAACAGTTCAAAATGACACTCGAAGCATGCATTCATCCCGAAAATGTGAAATTAAGCCCCGAAATGGCCTATAGCCATGCTATACATGCAAAATATGATCATGGCAGCAAGAACAGTAGCAAGACAGTCCCAAAAATGGCATTTTTTCAGTAGTAAACATGGCCTAAATGCAAGCATAGGTAGATCAAACAAAGCATGCAAAGTTAGTGGCCAAAAGGGGGGGGTATTGAGACAAGTGATACATGCAAACCCCAAATGGACAAACTTTCTTCTACAACATTGAAGATGAGCTAAAAATAAGCACAATTGCAGAAGATGACATTCTCAAAATCAGATCACAAACATGCTAAAAGATCCATGCAAAAATAGGCTCCAAATATGCTATAACAAGAGACATGCAATGCACACACCAAATGACAAAACTTTCTTCATGGAATATGTAAAGGGGGTCAAAATAAGACCAAAGTCAGTAGGGGTCGAAGCCCCAAAAACAAATAGAGATAGGTCAAAATTGCATGCAAAAAAGTGGCACACTTGATGAATATTGAAGGAAGTGGTATATACAAAGGCCAAATGAAGCTGAGCCTATCTACAATGTTGTAGAGGGGCTCATTTTAAGCACAAAAGCTGTAGGGGTCGGACCCCCAAAAACCAACACAAATAGGTTAATTTTAGCATGCAAAAATGTTACCAACTTGAAGAATATTGAAGGAACTAGTGTATACAAACACCAAATGAAGTTGAGCCCTTCTACAAAGTTGTAGAGGGGCTCATTTTAAGCACAAAATCAGTAGGGGTCGGAGCCCCAATTCTCAACCAATTAGAGTATAAAAATGAACCAAGAAAAAGCCCTAAATGTTAGTTTTGAATACTCACCCTTGAAGACTTGTCTTTCTTTGATTCTTGGCCTTGATTTGTAGCTTCTCAACCTCTGAAATTCACTTCCTAGCTGCTGGAGTGGTAGTGTTGATGGTGGAGCTAAGGGTTGGTGAAGAAATGGCCTTGACACTTGAAGCTTTTTTTGAGTTTTGAGCTAAGGGAATGGAGGAATTTGGAGATGTGTTCTTCAAGGAAAATTTTCCAACCTTGAAGAAGGAGAGGGAGGGCCCTTCAAATAGGCAAGAAAATGGGGTGTAAAAGGGGAGGGAAAGCACCCAATCTTTCCCTCCCGAAATATCCCCGGATGCCCCGGGATATGCTGGAAGATATCCGGACAGCTGGGACAGGCTGGAAAGCAAGAATCTGGCCGGCCAGGTATTTTTTTGCAAGGTGGCCGGCCAGCCACCCTACATGGCCGGCCGGCCACCCCAAGAAAATGAACAGGAGATTCTCTGGCCGACCAGTATAGAAAGGTGTCCTCCAAGGTGTGTAGAATAAGGATCCAAGGTTTGAATTTGGCAACATTGAACCAAGAGTCACAACATAGAGCTTGAAGGAGAGGCCCAAAAATGAAACCCACAGTTTCTGGCCGACCACTATGCCAAAGTGTCCTCCAAGATGCCCTCATCACAGATATGTAGCTTTGGTTGGAAGAAAATGCCCCTAGGGTGTTCAACATTGGCCCGGAAGTGAGCAAAACGGGCTCCGGAGGAGCGAAACTGGTTATCTGGGATAATTGTTGGCCTCTCACCCCCCAGTGATCTTCCTGATGTTGAAACAGAGGTACCTGCCAAGTTTGAACAAAAACTAATGAGAAATGAACACTCGGAGCCAAAACCGAGCAGTTCGGAATCCCAAAAATGGGCTGCAGGTGCCGGAAGTGGTGTTCAGCAGCGAAGTGGGTATCTGCAACCCCAGTGTCCTCTGGAATGACGAAACAGAGATACCTGCCAAAAACCGGAGCAAATGGATGCGAAATGAATGCTCGGGACCAAAACACGCAGTTTGGGGTCCCGAAAACCGGCTACAGGTACCGGAAGTGGCACACAACCACGAAGTGGGCATCAGGGGCCCCAGGGTTCCTCGGAATATTAAAACAGAGGTCTCCGCTAAAAACCGGAGAAGGCTGATGCAAAAAGAATGCTCGGGGCCCAAATCACGCAGTTCGGGGTCCCGAAAAAGGGTCGCCGGGCACCGGAAGTGGTGTTCGGCTGCGAGGTGGGCATCAGGGGCCCCAGTGTTCCTCGGAACATTAAAACAGAGGTCTCCGCTAAAAACCGGAGAAGGCGGAGATGGTTGGGCGGTCCCGAGCCGAGGCACACGGCCTAACGGCCCCGAAAACCGGGAACCGGGCTCCGAAATGGGCAAAATGGCCTACGGCCACGAAAAGTAGCTCACGGCCACCGGGAGATAGTCTACAGGACCACTCCCTTCCCTTAGGAAAGAAAACAGAGAAAACCGGGTCTGGTTCGCAAACCGAGACAAAGCACAGGAGAGAATTCGGAAGTCCGGAGGCAGGGCGCACGGCCGCGACTCTGAGACTTCTGAACGAGCACAGCATGCAACATCACCGAGCGCTCAACTGGTGACGTCTGAGTCTTAAGGTCGGTCAAAAATGGGGTGTCTACAGTTGCCCCTCTTTGACAGAACTCGGAAGTCATAACAATGACGGGAGTGAATGTCAAAGCCCAGAGACGACCCATTTTTGACAAGGCCGAAGACTTAGACAATCAAACGAAATGAACAGAGATATGTGCCCGCAGGCGTGCCCGCAGGCAGGGGGCAAAATGCAAAACGACATGCACAGAGCCAGGTGATCATGCAAGTGCAACAAGCTGTAATGAAGCAGGTATTGACAAATAGATGCAACAGTTTTAAGCTAGAATGCAAGGCGAACAACTACATTTCATGCAGTTAAGAATGCGGAGAATCATTCAATTCTCGTCGCGTCTCACACGGAGAAGATACGATACCTGCGCGATTCGTCTGGTCGCACCAGCCTCAAATGAACCGTTCATACAATATCGTGCCTGCAAAAGAGAGAAATTCAACAAGAACAATATGCAACAACATATATTCCATGTGACTCCTGTAGTTCCAAAAGCTTGACACACACAGTGTCGATGAACGGATGCAACATAACGCGAGAAAAGTGCGTGCGTGTCAACGCGTGTTTAAGCACAAAAGTATGGCACATCAAGAAATCATGCGAAACATTCATGACAATGCAAATTATAAGCCCAATGAAGCACAACGAACATAAATCAGGATGCCCATTTGACATGAAATGATGAACCGGAAAATGCGCAGTTCGGTGACGGCAACTCAATCGCGGCCTCTGATTCAACTCCCGGAGAGTTCACAACATGTTTAGAAAGGATACACTCTGATTCTGATGAATAACGACGAGACACATGTCAGAAATTGCAGTTAAAGTTCCGGCGGAGCAATTCGGCGCCAGAAAGTGCACTTTTCTTCAACTTTTTCAGGTCCCGGGAACTCCGATTTTCCTCAAAATTTGCAGAGAGGTAGGGGAGGGGGTAGGGGACATGGTCGGCCAGGTGGTTGCCCTAGGAGAGGCCATCGGCCAGGGCAAAAAGGTAGAGGGGCCGGCCAGCCAGGTTAGGTGGCCGGCCGGCCACCTGCCAAAAGCAGGGGCAAAATGGTCATTTTGACCTTTTCTATATATATGCACCTCCATTCAATCCGAAATCACACCCCCAAGTGTGGAATTCTCTCCTCTTGCTCTCTAAGCCATTCTCTCTCTCAGATCTGCATTCTATACGCGCCCCTCGGCCTCCCACGCAAGTTGTTTTTGCGAAATCTTTCAGATTTAAGCACTTTGAAGCGACTAAATCTCGACTTTGGAGCTTCTCTTCTCATTTTCAACACTTGAGGTAATTTTGTTTCACTATTTGGAAAATTTTCCCGGGGGTTGACTTTTGTTGACTTTTTGTTTCCCGAGAGTTGACTTTTGTTGACTTTTTCCAACTTTGGCCCATTTTGCTCATTTTTGCTCCTCTTTGCAGATTTCTCGACATGGCGGGCCATTTCCCTCACGGCGGAGGTTTTCCCGGCGCCGGAGATGACTTTGACATTATGGCATTGCCTCCGAGAGTTCGCCCTTTCATTCCCGATCGATATGCCCCAGCGGTTCATAGGCTTCCGCGGGCCACTTTTCGTCATTTCACTGAGTTTAACGACCGAGTACCAAGGGATCTTCTCTTACGAGAGCCAGAGCAGCACCTCTCTTATGATGCAGAGGTATTTTACTTTAGTCTCTGTATTCCTCGTGCATTTCATTCCCCTGCCATGCTTAGACACATAGTTTAGCTTATGACATAGTACTTGCATCCTGAGCATGTGACTTAGCCACTTGAATTCCGTGAACACAGCTCATTGAATAATTGTGAACGCATAGTATACATTAGTTAGGAACTGAACACACGGCTCAAACATTGATTCGCCAAACACGCAGCCCGAAGTTGAAAATGAGCACACAGCACATACTGACTAAGAGTAGAACACACAGTCCCAAAACTCAGATTTTCTGAACACGCAGCCCAGATTTGAAAGTAGAACACACAGCCCTAAACTTTGATGCACTGAACACACAGCCCAGATTTGAAGCGAACACACAGCCCACTAATTGAGAGTAGAACACACAGTTCCAATTTGAAGCGAACGCACAGCCCACTGATGTTGAGTAGAACACACAGTCCCAATTTGAGGTGAACACACAGCCCACTGATGTTGAGTAGAACACACAGTCCCAATTTGAGGTGAACACACAGCCCACTGATGTTGAGTAGAACACACAGTCCCAATTTGAGGTGAACACACAGCCCACTGATGTTGAGTAGAACACACAGTCCCAATTTGAGGTGAACACGCAGCCCACTGATGTTGAGTAGAACACACAGTCCCAAAGCTCAGATTTCTGAACACGCAGCCCAGATTTGAAAGTAGAACACACAGCCCTAAACTTTGATGCACTGGACACACAGCCCAGATTCGAAGCGGACACACAGCCCACTAATTGAGAGTAGAACACACAGCCCCAAACTTGATGTACTGAACACACAGCCCAGATTTGAAGCGGACACACAGCCCACTGATGTTGAGTAGAACACACAGTTCCAATTTGAAGCGAACGCACAGCCCACTGATGTTGAGTAGAACACACAGTCCCAATTTGAAGCGAACACACAGCCCACTGATGTTGAGTAGAACACACAGTCCCAATTTGAAGCGAACACACAGCCCACTGATGTTGAGTAGAACACACAGTCCCAATTTGAAGCGAACACACAGCCCACTGATGTTGAGTAGAACACACAGTCCCAATTTGAAGCGAACACACAGCCCGCTGATGTTGAGTAGAACACACAGTCCCAATTTGAAGCGAACACACAGCCCACTGATGTTGAGTAGAACACACAGTCCCAATTTGAAGCGAACACACAGCCCACTGATGTTGAGTAGAACACACAGTCCCAATTTGAGGTGAACACACAGCCCACTGATGTTGAGTAGAACACACAGTCCCAATTTGAAGCGAACACACAGCCCGCTGATGTTGAGTAGAACACACAGTCCCAATTTGAAGCGAACACACAGCCCGTTTTCACTTCATTTGCACACAGCTCATTTTCACTTCATTTGCTGATCTATGCATTCATTCTAAATGCAGGTTCATTCTCGCACAGTGCGAGGATACGGTTCCGTCACCGCGAGGGAGTGGTATTTTGAGCTTCCGGAAGCTGTCCGGGGCTTGGTCGACCTCGCAGGATTTGGACCATTCTGCCGGGGACTATCTCGTTGCCTCATCAGTAGGACTCTATTCGCGGCTCTAGCAGAGAGGTGGTGGGACACCACCAATTCTTTCCATTTTTCTGCAGCCGGGGATATGACCATGACCCCGCTGGACTTCGCTATACTCACCGGCCTAGACGTAGGCGGTGTGCCCATTCCCTATGACGAGGATATGGGCCAGTGGGAGGCTGCTTGGATGCACCTATTGGGGACACACCCGCCGGTAGACAGAGGTTCGGGGAGAGTCCGATACTCCTGGTTTGCTTTGCACTTCCGGCGGCCACAGATGGAGCCCGGTACTCCTGAGGAGGCGGAGCAGTATGCCCGCGGTTTTCTCATGTATCTCCTCGGCACCACCTTGTTCGCCGATAGAGGGAACATGGTGGGATTATACCTCCTGAGTGCTTTGGTAGACCTATCACAGGTCAGCCAGTATGATTGGGGCGGCGCTAGCCTGGCTACCCTGTTCTGTTACATGAGCGCAGTCTCTCGCGGACGGGGAGATTTACTCGGCGGCTATTGGAGAGCCTGGGAGGTACATTCTGTCCTTTTGATTTACATTTTTTTGCTTCTCATTGCTTGTTCACTGCACACACGGCGCACTTTGCACTCGGTATTCTGCCTTTAGCACCTTGTATTTATATCCCGCACTGCTTTTCTCAGCTATGGGTATATGCATATTTTCCCACATTAGCCCCGGAGATGGAGGTGACAGGACCTCCTATGACCCCATATTCACTGATGTTTGAGGGCGAGCATTTGTCGAGGCCTCGAGAGACTCTCTTCTCTCTGCGGCAGTACTTTGACACTGTTCGAGCGACAGAGGTATTTTAGAACTCTCAGTTCCTTTTCCATTTTCATCTTTGATCTGCTTTGTATGTTCTGATTTCTGATTGACTTATGCACTGGTTATCCGCAGATCACCTGGCAGCCTTGGGCAATCTTCGGCGATGACCTCGAGGATCAGTACCCCGGGGGGTCGACTAGTTCCCAGTACAGGTTCCTGCTCGAGGGACCAGTGGGTAGAGTTTGGTTCCTGGGGGAACGCTTCCAGCGCCAGCTATGGGAGGGGAATTCTCAGGACCCTCCTGCTGTGCCTCCAGACACCATGCGGACTGCTGATAGATTATCTCCTGAGGAGGTCAGTAGTGCTATGCAGGGCAGTGATGCGTTATTACATCTTGTTGATGGGAGCTACTCCACCTACCGCCGTATATATTTGATGCCCCCCTTGACGGGAGTACGGGCTCCGGCACGGAGGCCCGCTGGCGCACCATCTTCGAGTCACGCTCGTGCTACAGACATCCCTTCTTCTAGCAGGGGTGGCACATCTAGAGGTAGAGGCAGTTCGATTCCTCCGATCCCTCCGACTCTTGATCACCCTGGATGGCCAGAGATGCCGACTGAGTTGACGTGTTGGCAGTATGGGGCTACCTCCCCGATTCCGATCCCCATGGAGCCTCCGGCGCCTGGTCACAGATACGTCAGTGATCCTGACTCACCACCGGTATGTTCTGCCATTTTTCATTTGTCACACAGACATTTTGACAGTTGCTTATCAATTGATGAATTGAGCTTGTATCTGCAGCCACCCCTGGATTACATAGATCAGATGCTCGGAGTGGTGGCCTCACTCGAGGGGATGGTCCTGCGCAGAGAGGCACAGATGTCCATCATGGGCTTCCAGGTACCCTTCATCTTTCTTGCACTTATCATATTTCTGTTAACGCTCTGGCTTTAAACATTCCATTGCACTGATAGGCTGTGTAGAACACATCTAGCACACACCCCACTCCCATACTGTACTTGCACCTGCTTTTTATGTTTGAACTGATGTATTGCACTTTGCATTTTCAGATGCCTCCAGTCTATGCTCCGACACAAGGTGGGCCTCCCGGGCCTTTTCAGAGAGGTAGAGGTACCGGGCCTCGAGGAGCTGGGCCATCTCGGCCTCACCGAGGAGCTCGAGGAGGAGGGTCGTCTCGCAGACGCAGGGCACCCATTGTTGAGGACGACGAGGAGGAGGTCGCAGATCATGTGTCAGACACATCTCCTGGAGGGGGAGGCTCCGGTCTTGGTTCCGGGAGTGGAGACGAGCCTGAGGGGGATCCGGAGGACGACAGCTCCGATTCAAATGGTGATGATGAGGTAGAGATTATCCCGCAGAAGAGGATGAGAGGGCCTCCCCATTCCCGCTCCCGAGGGCACTGATGTTATTTCCTGCTTTATTCTACTTTTTTTAGCTAGTAGTTTGTAGCACTTTGCACATTGTTAGGCAGTTTTATTTTCTGTAAAACTTGTACCTTTACTTTGTTATAAAACATGATGAAATGAAACAGCTTTTGAAAAGACGTTGTATTTGAAATTCTTAGCATCGCATCGCATTATTTTGCACCAAGTGGAATTGAATGAAAATGTGCCTCATGTATTACCGGGTCAGGTAGTGAACCGACGCAACAAATGAAAACAAATTGACTCACTAAGAAATAAAACAGAATCTTAGCAAGTTTACAACTCGATAAACAAAGTACAACAATGTTAACGACTCAATCGACAAGACTTAACAAAAATTGTGTAATCAATAGGGTAACAACTCAAAACACAAAATGCGACAGCTCGACAAAACTTACAACTCAATAAGCAAAAACAACAACTCGATAAACAAAAATACAATACGATGTACTTTGGATGGACTACCTGAAGAATGGAATGTATCCAAAATTGATAGGCCTGGATGCCTTCTACTGCCGGGAGACAACCAGATTTGCAGGGAGTCCACTACCGCTACAGGTAATGTTTCCCATCCAAGCTCACATATATGTTCACTCACATCACTCGGCCCTCGGGCTCGATTTTTCTCACAAAACCCCTATCTCGCTTTTCTCTCATCGCACATCTCTCTATTCTTTAATCTCTCATTTTTTTCATCCCTCCCCAGATAAGATTGATGGATAAGTTGCAAGTTGTGGACTCTTGCCCTGCTTATCCAGCCCGCAGCTACTTCTTTCGGCAACACCTAGTCAATGCTCCTGATGGGAGCTGGTGGTTTGACTGGATGTGCAATTTATCAGCAGACCGCATTGCTTGGAGAGTTAGAGGGCTTCTGGCCCCCGCCCCTGTCTTCAGTTGCACTTGGTCTGATGAGCGCTGGGATTGGCTCAACGAAGGAGCACAAGTTGGGCCCAAGTTGGCATCAGAGGCTTCGACTAGCTCTGGGAGGGGGCGCAGGGACACCTGACTGGACTGTGCCCCAGATTTATTGCTTTATTAGTACTTCCAAGTCTTTGTTATGAATGTAATAAAAAGCAACTCCAATTGTATGCAAGAGCAACAGAACTCTGTTTTTGAAATCAATGAAATTGAAGGTTGGGGTACTGAAAATTCTCCACTTTTGGTCCAAAAATGGTCTTAGTTGTAAGAAGATAATTTGAACAAAGCCAACTTTTATTAAAAATTTTCAAAACCATTTTCGATATGGATCAGAACTGGACACGCCTGAGATCTGTCACTGAGAAGTACAACCCCGAATCCTAGCAACTGGAAAGTTGCCCCTAGTTTGAATGATGCCGCAGCACTTCATCGCAACGGAAAGTTGCCCCTAGTTTGAATAGCACTGTACCGGAGATCACAACAAATGCTGATGAACAAAGATGACTGAGATGATCAAAATGGACAAGGTTGATCGGGGAAAAGATTGTGACTGAACTTCAAGATGAAGCTGCCTACGTATCCCAAAGATGGGAATCAAGCCTTACGTAGTTCAGGCTTAGGTTCGCTCGGGTATTTTTACTCTCCTTTTGCACTCTAACTTTTGCCAAGGCCGCCCTTTGCGGGTTTTCAACCTTGCGAGCTCAGTTTTTATAATTTCAAATTTTCTATGCTCTGAATTTTGCCTAGGTCGCCCTTTCGGGTTTTCGGCCTAGCGAGCCTCTCAGGGGTAGTATTTCTTCAACTTGTCCATATTGATCGGTTGGGAAAACTCCAAGCCATCTAGATCCATCAGAACCACAGCTCCACCTGACCAGATTGACTTGATGATGTAAGGACCAGTCCAATTAGGTCTGAACTTGCCCCTTGGGTCGTGGATAGGAGCTCGGTTGTCCTTGAGCACTAAATCTCCTTCTTTCAAATTCCTGGACTTAACCTTTTTGTTGAAAGCCCGGGCGATTCTGCGTTGATAGCCTTGGACGTGGTACAGTGCTTTCAATCTTCTTTCATCAAAGAGCATGAGTTCCTCAAACCTATTCTGCTGCCAATCTGCTTCGGCTATCTGGCACTCGGCCAATACTCTCAAAGACGGGACTTCAATCTCAATAGGCAGGACGGCCTCCATCCCATAGACTAATGAGTACGGAGTCGCCCCGGTAGAAGTTCTGATCGAAGTCCTGTAGCCCCACAGAGCAAACGGCAGCTTATCTGGCCAATCCCGATAGGTTTCCACCATCTTCTGTAGTATGCGCTTGATGTTCTTGTTGGCGGCCTCAACTGCCCCGTTGGTTTGTGGCCGGTAAGTAGACGACTTATGAAAAGCCACATTGTATTTTTCCAACAAATCAATCACCTCCTTCTTGAAGTGGGAACCATTGTCAGAAACTATTTCATTTGGGACTCCGTAGCGACAGATAATGTTGTTTCTGATGAATTTCGCAACGTGTGAAGCTTTCAACACTGCGTAAGATTGGGCCTCGACCCACTTTGTAAAATAATCTATCGCTACGAGGATGAACTCATGCCCATTCGACCCCTTCGGCGTAACAGCTCCGATTACATCAATTCCCCAGACAGAAAACGGCCATGGCGAAGTCATGTTGTATAGCTTTGACGGCGGAATGTTCATGCGATTTGCATGAATCTGACATTTGTGGCATCGCCGGACGAAACCAATACAATCCTCCTCCATGGTGGACCAATAATAACCTTGTCTAAGGATCTTCCGTGCCAACATCACCCCATTCATATGTGCACCACATTCACCCCCGTGGATGGCTTCCATCAGACGCTTAGACTCTTCAGCATCAACACACAGTTTATGCATTCCCAGATGACCTCTTCTATACAGCTTACCCCCACAGATAATGAACTGAACCGACATTCTCCTAATTGCCCTCTTGTCTTTGGCATTTACCCCTGGCGGGTATGTTTCTTTCTCCAAGAAATTCCAGATATCGTAGTACCAAGGGTGTTCGTCCTGAACTTCATCTATGGTTGCAATCGACTCATAAGCAGGTACAAATTTCTGGTCGATGATGACTGGACGCATTCGGACTCCACACGGGATGTCTATCATTGATGATAGAGTTGCTAAGGCGTCTGCGAACTTGTTGTTCTCTCTTAGCAGATGAGCGAAATTTAACTTTTCAAACCGAGGAATCAGCAAATCCAAGGTTTGGTGATACATTATCATATTTTCTTCTTTTACTTTCCAGTCTCCTTTAGCTTGAGACACAACAAGATTCGAGTCCCCAATGACGTCCAGCCGTCTTACCCCTAGTTCCAGGGCTGCTTCTAAACCAGCGATGCACGCCTCGTATTCTGCTTCGTTATTTGAGACTTTGAACCGGAGTTTGAAGGCTAGAGGGATACGGGAATTGTCGGGTGCTATCAGCAACACTCCTATCCCATACCCATGTTGATTTGACGCTCCGTCAAAGTACATCGTCCAAGTTTTCTCGTCGATATGCAAAATTGATTCATCTGGGAATAAATACTCAACTGCTTCATCCCCCTCAACCGGGTGGTCGGCAAGGAACTCTGCCACTGCTCTTCCCTTCACTGACTTGCGCGTGACATATGTAAGATCAAATTCGGAGAGCAACAGCAACCAACGAGCTAGCCTACCCGTAAGCGCTGGTTTCTCGAAAAGATATTTGATGGGATCGAGACGTGAAACCAACATTACAGAGTGAGCTAACAGGTAGTGCCGCAGCTTCCTGGTAGCCCATACCAGAGCTAAGCAAGCCTTTTCCAGTGGCGTATATCGGGTCTCATATTCCAGCATTTTCTTGCTCAAATAATAGATGGCTTTCTCCACCTTATCTTCTGATTCTTGTGCAAGCATGCAGCCCATCGTGGTCTCAGTCACTGACAGATACAAAATCAACGGTTTCCCCGGTTCTGGTGGCGATAAAACGGGTGGGTTCTGTAAATACTCTTTAATCTGTTCAAATGCAGCTTGACATCGGCCGTCCCATTGGAACTTCTTTCCTTTCTTCAGGAGGCCAAAAAGTGGTTCACAAGTCAAGGTTAGTTTTGAGATAAACCGTCTTATGAATTGCACTTTACCCAGAAAGCCGCGCACCTCCTTTTCAGTCCTTGGTGGGGGCATTTCTAGGATGGCCTTAATTTTGGAAGGGTCGACCTCGATGCCCCTTTGTGTAATCAGAAACCCCAGCATTTTTCCCGCTGTAACACCAAATGTACATTTCTGAGGGTTTAACCGCAACCTGAATTCTCTGATCCTTTGGAAAAACTTGCGCAAGGCGGCGTAGTGGCCCTCTCTTTCCTTGGACTTGACAATCATGTCGTCCACATACACCTCAACCTCTTTGTGGATCATATCATGTAGTATTGTGGTCGCGGCCCGTTGATAAGTAGCCCCAGCATTCTTCAACCCAAACGGCATGACCCGATAGCAATATGTCCCCCACGGGGTGGTGAATGCAGTCTTTTCTCTATCCTCCGGCGCCATCACTATCTGATTATATCCTGAAAAGCCATCCATGAATGAGAGCAAAGCGTGCCCTGCTGTGAAGTCCACTAACTCATCGATGTGCGGTAGGGGAAAATCGTCCTTCGGACTGGCTCGGTTTAAATCCCTGAAGTCTACGCACACCCGGATCTTGCCATCTTTCTTTGGCACCGGAACTATATTGGCCAGCCAAGTCGGATATTCAGAGACTAGCAGGAAGCCTGCGTCAATTTGCTTGGTGACCTCTTCCTTGATCTTAAGAGCCCAATCCGGGCGGATCCTTCTGAGCTTCTGTTTGACAGGTCGGGCCTCGGGGTCAAGGGGGATCCGATGCTGTACAATCTCAGGATCGATCCCAGGCATGTCTTCGTAGGACCACGCGAAAACATCTTTGAAATCTTTTAATAAAGCGACTAAGCGCTCGCGTTCCTCTGAAGACAGCGTGGACCCGATCTGGACCAGCCGCGGGTCCTCCTCAGTACCAATATTTACAGAAATGATTTCATCCGTTAAGGGCTTAACAAACCTCTCTTGCTCTTGCTCAATTAGTCGTTGTAAAACCGGAGGAACTTCGTCCTCGTCGTTTTGATCAAAATTTTGAAAGTCCTGATTTAAGCAATAAATTAGGGGCACAGAGAAGTACTTGGAAACCACATTCACCTCATTCTCATTAAGTTCATCCAAATCGTCCAATTCTTCTGTTACAACAGACTCAAAAGAAAAGGAAAAAGACGACCTGGACAGGACTTTGGCATCTGGGTTGACACCCCCAGGAGTACCAGACTCAGACTCAGTCGAGCTGGAACCTGATTCCGACTCAGAAGACTCGGTGGAATCAGATTCCGGCTCACTACCTGACCCGGAACTGCTGGATAAGAATCCCTCTTCATACTGCCAAGTGAGGGAAGGTGCGATTGATGCGTCCAAAATAGCTGCTGGTTGGCTCGCGGCCATTTCATTCCCAATCATGGAAACCACGGCGTTATTCCCCAAGCAATCTTGGTCGATCAGAGGATCAGAGAGGAGACTTGCCAGTGCTACCCCCATTTCCAATTCAGTACCCTCGGAATCCTCTGCCTTATTCTGCTCAACCTCAGTTGTTGGGTCTGTCTGCTCTGTGGCAACGTCATCCCCGGATAGTAGCAGGTCGAAGAAGATTTCGAAGCCTGGTACGCGCTTCCTCTCCGCGTTTAACCATGGCTCTGGGAAGCCACAGAATGGAAAATCCTCTCCCTCCCGGACAAAGCGTCCGTTCAGGGTACCCCAGATGGGCCTGTGTATTAGGTCAAAAGGCTTCCCAGCCTGCTTTGCTCTGGCTCTGCTAGCCATTTCCTTTCCTTTCCTCGCCCAATCTTCTTTGGTGGGCAGATAACCCAATCCAAAGGTATGTGGATTATGTGGCACTTCGGCCAACGCTGCAACGCCTTTCCGGCCGCTTCTTCCCAATCCCATCCCAGGGATATGCTGTAGCTTGTTCATGAGGTATACGGCTTGAGCGCTGACATACAAACCCTCATTCGCAGCCATGATATTCTGTACTACCCGGGCCTCAGCCAAAGTAAATCCTGATATGAACAGGTCCTCCATGCCGTGTTCAATCTCAAGGACTGGCGTAGATACCTCCGGAGGGGGATGGATTGACGAATTCCCAAAAACAATGGCTACTCCCTTTCCGTAGGGGTACTTCACCATTTGATGTAGAGTAGATGAGACGGCCTTCACCTGATGCAACCAGGGTCGCCCCAAAAGCATGTTGAAAGATGCAGGGACCTCCAAGACATGAAAATCTACTTCGTGTTGTCCAGGCCCAATCTTGGTTTGGATTTTCACTGTCCCCAGGACGTCCCTGCTTGTATTGTCGTAAGCTCTGATTACTTGAGTAGTCGGTGTGAAGTCCGCAGGCTTTAACCCAATTGCATACGCCGTTCTGGCCGGACAAACATTGATAGCGGACCCGGTGTCAACCAGCACCACCGGAATCCATTTGTCCCTGCATTCTACAGAGATGTAGAGAGGTCTGTTATGATCCACGCCCTCAGGCGGCAATTCTTTGTCTGAAAAAGTCAACGCCGGGGAACCTCCTCCCGGAAAGACTAGCCCAACTAGCTGTTCTGGCGTAGTTTCAATGGAGAGTTTAGCTCTGTCCATGGCAGATAAAACAGCCTGCCGGTGCACTCTCGAAGCCATAAGCAGTCCCCAGATGGAGATGTCTGCTTGTATTTTCTTTAGCTGCTTCAGTACAGCCTCCTCTTCAACCTGCTTCTCCTTCTGTTTCTCTGCCTCCTTATCTTTCCCTGATGCCTCGGGTTGATCAAGGTGCGGGGGCTTGAAATACCGCCCACTTCTCGTCATATGGTCCACCTCTTCGAGGTACCAGGTACTGTCTGGTTGGCCACCTGCCCAGTCTTCGTCTGTGTGGGCAAGATACAAGTCGTCATCTTCCCACCACATTCCGTTAGCATCTAACAGGCATCTGTCTGGTTCCGGCTTGTTTATGCTCTCAGCATTTTCCCCCCTCATGCTCACAGCATGTTCAATTTTCGTGCCCACAGCACTCTCGACTTCCTCATGGTTCTTCACTTTTCGGGCTCTCTCAGAGTCCCATCTCTTTTCTTGTTCCTCCAGTAACGACTGTGCGGTTTTCAAAATGTTTTGTTCCTGAGCGAAATTCTTCGTACCGGCGCTCTCCGGCAATTCAATCTGATTTTCGGCCCTTCCGGCCGCAAATGGTACTTTTGCCCCTGCTGGGCGTTGTTCTGACTGAAACTCCACAACATCCGGCTGATCATCCAACCACCCGACGACTTCTGCTGACTCCTCGTATCCAAACCAGTTGACTGATGCATCCCCTGATTCCTGATTATTGAAGAATTGAAGGTTGGCGAAGTCCTCTTCCACTGTAGTCAGATCATCCCCTGCTGATTCAAGCTTGTCCCCCCTGATCACACACAACTCAGTTTCCTCCGGCAACCCCATACTCAGCTTAGACTGGCTCGTTGACAAGATATACCCACTCGGATCATAAGCTCTGCCAGCTAAATTCTCAGTTTGCTCCACCCTAGACTCAACTGTTTTGCTCTCCTCAGAAGCCTGCCCCGTTCCATTCTCGGTGGTCACCACCTTCAGCTCAGGTTGGGGTGTAGAGGTGTCCATCATGCACAAGTCCGTGCTATCAGGGAGGATCACCTCTGGCTTGGGTAGGTGGGAGGGAGTGATATAGATACTGGGATCATATGAAGCGACCCCAGTGTGGATGAGGTTGACTCTTTTTGGTGGATCTTGGTTGTGTTTGGGGAGTGGGTTGTTTGTGACGTTGGGTCCTTGGGGAGGTAGGATGATGTTTTTGTCAATGAGATCTTGAACCTCATGACGCAGCCTGTAGCATTGGTCGGTGTCATGACCATGCTGTTGGTGGTATTGGCAATATTTGGCTGGGTTATGGGAAGGGGGGAGTGGATTCGGTAGAGGCCTCGGTTCCAAGGGTTTCAGGTGCCCCTTTCTGACTAGAACCCCGAGGACTTTAGACAAAGACATATAGAGTGGGGAGAAGGTTCGTTGACCCCTGGGTGGGTATCTTGGGGCTTGATTACTGCTCCCAGAGGCATCAGAAAACGGTGTGGCCGCTGCGGACCTTGGTTGGGGAAGGGGAGTGGTGGTGACCATTCCGACCTCTGAAGTTCTGGTATTGGAAGAGCCATTCGGGCCTGCATTATTACCACGATTGAAAGTTCTCCGGGGCTGATCCCGATCTTGGTCAAACAGACCCTGTTTCATCGCATCCTCTATTTGCATCCCCATATCATGCAGATCTGCGAAAGTGGGGAAGGGAACTACAATCATCTTCTTCATTAATGCCGGCTGGAGATTGCGCACAATCATCCGTATTTGATCTCTGTCGGTTGGCCTTAAGGTCATCATCGATGCCTTCGCCCTCCACCGGGTCACAAAGTCAGAGAAAGATTCCTTGGGCTCCTGCCTCGTTGTCTCGAGATCACGAGTTGTGATCTCGATCTGCGTGTTGTACGAATATTGTGCAAGGAAGGCCTCAGCCATCTCATCCCAGTTTATTTTCACCTGATCTTCCAGCTTTGAATACCAAGTGGATGCCACACCCGACAGGGTCCGACCGAACAAGGAAAGCTTTTGCGGTCGGGTTAGGCCCATTGGTCTTAGAACGTCTGAGAATAGCCGGAGGTGAACCATAGGGTCCCCGGATCCATCAAAGCGATCGATCTGGGGCATCTTAAATCTGTCCGGCAATGTCACGGCTACATCAGTATAACCGTCTTCAATATCTGGGATGGCCTTCACCCCTTGGGATTTCTTAAAGAGCTTCTCCAACTTGCTCAATTTCAGAGCTGTCTGGTCTACCTCGAACTCAAATGGAGAGTCCGGATGGTTAGGTGTAATGTTTTTGGACAGTTGTGGTAGAAGCGGGGGCGGAGCCAGCCCCGTTGGAAGACCCGTGTCCTCTTGCATGTTTGGGGGGTTTGGCAGAATGTTCTGTTGATTCGGGAGGGTATTCTGGGCAGCCTGGGCATTTTGCGGGTTTAGAGGGGCATTCTGGCCAACAGGTAGTTGTTCAGGTAATGGGGCCCCGGGTGGAGGAGGAGCCTGATTTGAGGCAGACGCTGCGTTCTGCTGTTGTAATCTGGTGATCAACTCAGACTGTTGGGCCATGACAGCGGCCTGTTGTCTGGAAAATTCCGCCTGGCGGATAGCATCATCTTGCATTTGCTTCATGCTTTCAGTCATCTGGCGCATCATCGCCTCCATAGCTGTATTTGGTTGTTCCATCTGAAGAACCGGCAGGCGTATCTCTATAGCAGAAACAGGAAGCTCAACCCGACTATTTGCTACTAAAACAGACTGCTGTCTCAGTAATCTTTGTTCTGACGGACTGCGCCTCCTCGGCCTTCTTCTGATAACAGGGGGTAGCGAGTGAAACACTGGATGTCCGTCAACTAGATCCTCGGATCGGTTGAGTCGGCGACCACGTGTCCAGATTGCTTGGGGGGTATCGACGGGTTCGGAAGCAATTGTGCTACAAACTGCCCTAGCAAAAAGATAAATAAAGCGAAAAAGAAATAAATAACCAGAAATAAAACGTGCAGCATAACGGCTTAAATTGAATACACCACACACAGTCGAGTATACAACAACACACAGTTGGTAAGCTGGCTATACACTGTCCTCAAATACTGGTCAATATTCCTGTATCACTGTTCTGATAAACTGAATCTGATATCCGCGGACAACTGATTCCCAAATACTGGATAATGCCCGCAGGCCTGATTCCCAAATTCAAAAACTGATGCCCGCAGGCCTGATGCCCAAACTCATACTGATACATGCATTCCCTGTAGAGGCACACTCTAACAAGCACATAACAGATAAGTGAGAGCCAAAACACCCCTATGTTGGGGTAGGGTTTCCCTGTCCTATTTCGTCAGGAACTAGGGGTTCACTACGCACGCAGCGGCTTCAAACAACCTACAAACGGGTAAGCAACCTGTCCTAGTTTGGAATGGTCACTACGGATCCGAATATGCACTAGGTCGAATGGTCAAAAAGGGTGCCCCGGTAAAACCGGGGTTTGTGTTCCCATGCTGTCAGAGCCCAGAGCCGATCAGCCTTACGGACATGACTTGACAAGACAAGCCTCCGGCAAATCGTTCGGGAATGGCATATGGCAAACACGGTGTCCTAGGCGCACCAATGCAAATGCAATGCAAAGAAACACACAAGTGTAGTCAAAAACAGATATCATGAGTTCGAGTCAAGTTCTCTAAATCCCCAGCAGAGTCGCCAGAAACTGTAACAACGCCCGCGGGGGGCCTCGCTACAGCTCGGACTCGATTTTTGTTGCGGTTCCAAATCTCGAACCAAAGAGTCCAAATCCGGCAAATCGTTTTGAGAAAACAGATTTTTTGAAAGAAGTGCCAAACATGGACTGCTTTGCCAGATAACAGAGTCGCCACCTAAATATTTTTAAAATGGGAAATTTAGGAAACCCTGACTCGGTGCCAAAAGGCCACGTGTCCGTCATCACCAAAGTTGGCTCGGGAACTTGGGTACGATTAGGGAAGGTCACATCGTGAGCACCCCCTCTCGCCCGGTCGAAGACCGGCCTCTACTAATCATGATATCTGATTTTGAAAACATTGTATGCTCTTATTCCGGTTATTAAGCCTAGGTTACTATGTGATGCTCACAGCAAACAAGTATAGACTGAGTCGTCTGAATTGGAACTAGACACTTCATGTTTGTTTGTTTGAAAATGGTGTGATGGTGCTACCCGCAGGTAGGCTAAAATGCGGATTTGCCACCCTCAGGTGGGCTTAGAAAACAGTGATTTTGCCACTATCTAGTGGGCTTAAAACAAACAATCAGTGATTTGTCCCAGTTCAAATAACTCAACCTCCACCCACAGGCATTCAGGCAGTTATATCACATAAGCAAATAGCCTCATGGTAAGCATGCTATCATGGCAGTCACTCACACACATGCAAGGATGCTAAAGCATAAAACTTACAGAGTACTCCCAGCCAAAACAGAAACCGATTAGAAATCCATGCATGAATCCTAACTATGCTGAAATGCCTAATGCAACACATGCAAAATGCAACTATAGCAGGCTCGGCTATTCTAAACATGGCATGTGGAATGCTACAACTATCATGTACTCAATTTGGAATTGAAATACAGATGCAGTTTGTATGATGTGCCGAGCCCAATGCATGCAAAACAGATGAATGATGCAAACATGCTATCATACTGTATGCTAATTGAAATATGCCTTATATCTAACCATCCAAAGCGGGTAAATAAAAGGGAGAAAGAAATGGGGGTTGGAAGACATACATCACACTCACACACCCTTATTACAATTTTGCCCTCGCGCAGAGGGTCCGAATAAATATACAGTCCGAATAAAAGAATATACAGTCCGAAATAAATACAGTCCGAATATTACAAAATTCTAATTAATTAACAAATTAAACTAAGAAAGCTGTAAACTGGCGCGCAGGCCAGGGACTGCCTTGCTCTGATAGATGCCGCCTGTTGGGCTGCCTGGCGCGGAAATCCACTGAGATGCCCCAATCCGCCTCTGTTCGCAATATTTCTCGAAATATGCGCCGGACTCCGAAAAGTTGCTGTTCCTGGATTTTGCTGCAACAGAGAGCAGGAAAAGGGCATAGCAGTGTATTTCACAAATATATGCATGCCTCGATCCTCGTGCCACCAATCACGCATCTCGATGCATGATGGCCGAGGAGCCGAATTGCACAACTCAATATGGGATGAATGCAGATGAATGCTACAACAAAACCTAACTCCATCATGGGTAATCCGGAGTGTCGGTGACTTGGGAATTGAGACCCGTTCCGTTACTCGGGGTACAGAAACGCGCCTCGTTTCCCGTGCAATATGCATGATATGCATGAAATGCAACTAACATACAAGCCTAGCATGTACGATGCTATGAAAATGAGATGCCTCGAAATGCGCGCCCACTGGCACGCAAACCGAGGCGAGGACATAAAGGCACGAAATGCGATGATGGGCTTACACCAATATGAGAGGGCCTCAGCCACACTCACACGGGATGCCGGAATGATAGAAATGAGGTGCCTCGAAGTGCGTGCCCATTGGCACGCAAACCGAGGCAATGCAAAAATGATACAAATGGCATGGGAAATGATATGCAAGCATGGCAATGGAATTTCAGCACTTAAATAAAGGGGAAAACAGCCCCGAAACAGTTCAAAATGACACTCGAAGCATGCATTCATCCCGAAAATGTGAAATTAAGCCCCGAAATGGCCTATAGCCATGCTATACATGCAAAATATGATCATGGCAGCAAGAACAGTAGCAAGACAGTCCCAAAAATGGCATTTTTTCAGTAGTAAACATGGCCTAAATGCAAGCATAGGTAGATCAAACAAAGCATGCAAAGTTAGTGGCCAAAAGGGGGGGGTATTGAGACAAGTGATACATGCAAACCCCAAATGGACAAACTTTCTTCTACAACATTGAAGATGAGCTAAAAATAAGCACAATTGCAGAAGATGACATTCTCAAAATCAGATCACAAACATGCTAAAAGATCCATGCAAAAATAGGCTCCAAATATGCTATAACAAGAGACATGCAATGCACACACCAAATGACAAAACTTTCTTCATGGAATATGTAAAGGGGGTCAAAATAAGACCAAAGTCAGTAGGGGTCGAAGCCCCAAAAACAAATAGAGATAGGTCAAAATTGCATGCAAAAAAGTGGCACACTTGATGAATATTGAAGGAAGTGGTATATACAAAGGCCAAATGAAGCTGAGCCTATCTACAATGTTGTAGAGGGGCTCATTTTAAGCACAAAAGCAGTAGGGGTCGGACCCCCAAAAACCAACACAAATAGGTTAATTTTAGCATGCAAAAATGTTACCAACTTGAAGAATATTGAAGGAACTAGTGTATACAAACACCAAATGAAGTTGAGCCCTTCTACAAAGTTGTAGAGGGGCTCATTTTAAGCACAAAAGCAGTAGGGGTCGGAGCCCCAATTCTCAACCAATTAGAGTATAAAAATGAACCAAGAAAAAGCCCTAAATGTTAGTTTTGAATACTCACCCTTGAAGACTTGTCTTTCTTTGATTCTTGGCCTTGATTTGTAGCTTCTCAACCTCTGAAATTCACTTCCTAGCTGCTGGAGTGGTAGTGTTGATGGTGGAGCTAAGGGTTGGTGAAGAAATGGCCTTGACACTTGAAGCTTTTTTTGAGTTTTGAGCTAAGGGAATGGAGGAATTTGGAGATGTGTTCTTCAAGGAAAATTTTCCAACCTTGAAGAAGGAGAGGGAGGGCCCTTCAAATAGGCAAGAAAATGGGGTGTAAAAGGGGAGGGAAAGCACCCAATCTTTCCCTCCCGAAATATCCCCGGATGCCCCGGGATATGCTGGAAGATATCCGGACAGCTGGGACAGGCTGGAAAGCAAGAATCTGGCCGGCCAGGTATTTTTTTGCAAGGTGGCCGGCCAGCCACCCTACATGGCCGGCCGGCCACCCCAAGAAAATGAACAGGAGATTCTCTGGCCGACCAGTATAGAAAGGTGTCCTCCAAGGTGTGTAGAATAAGGATCCAAGGTTTGAATTTGGCAATATTGAACCAAGAGTCACAACATAGAGCTTGAAGGAGAGGCCCAAAAATGAAACCCACAGTTTCTGGCCGACCACTATGCCAAAGTGTCCTCCAAGATGCCCTCATCACAGATATGTAGCTTTGGTTGGAAGAAAATGCCCCTAGGGTGTTCAACATTGGCCCGGAAGTGAGCAAAACGGGCTCCGGAGGAGCGAAACTGGTTATCTGGGATAATTGTTGGCCTCTCACCCCCCAGTGATCTTCCTGATGTTGAAACAGAGGTACCTGCCAAGTTTGAACAAAAACTAATGAGAAATGAACACTCGGAGCCAAAACCGAGCAGTTCGGAATCCCAAAAATGGGCTGCAGGTGCCGGAAGTGGTGTTCAGCAGCGAAGTGGGTATCTGCAACCCCAGTGTCCTCTGGAATGACGAAACAGAGATACCTGCCAAAAACCGGAGCAAATGGATGCGAAATGAATGCTCGGGACCAAAACACGCAGTTTGGGGTCCCGAAAACCGGCTACAGGTACCGGAAGTGGCACACAACCACGAAGTGGGCATCAGGGGCCCCAGGGTTCCTCGGAATATTAAAACAGAGGTCTCCGCTAAAAACCGGAGAAGGCTGATGCAAAAAGAATGCTCGGGGCCCAAATCACGCAGTTCGGGGTCCCGAAAAAGGGTCGCCGGGCACCGGAAGTGGTGTTCGGCTGCGAGGTGGGCATCAGGGGCCCCAGTGTTCCTCGGAACATTAAAACAGAGGTCTCCGCTAAAAACCGGAGAAGGCGGAGATGGTTGGGCGGTCCCGAGCCGAGGCACACGGCCTAACGGCCCCGAAAACCGGGAACCGGGCTCCGAAATGGGCAAAATGGCCTACGGCCACGAAAAGTAGCTCACGGCCACCGGGAGATAGTCTACAGGACCACTCCCTTCCCTTAGGAAAGAAAACAGAGAAAACCGGGTCTGGTTCGCAAACCGAGACAAAGCACAGGAGAGAATTCGGAAGTCCGGAGGCAGGGCGCACGGCCGCGACTCTGAGACTTCTGAACGAGCACAGCATGCAACATCACCGAGCGCTCAACTGGTGACGTCTGAGTCTTAAGGTCGGTCAAAAATGGGGTGTCTACAGTTGCCCCTCTTTGACAGAACTCGGAAGTCATAACAATGACGGGAGTGAATGTCAAAGCCCAGAGACGACCCATTTTTGACAAGGCCGAAGACTTAGACAATGCTAATCCATGATTAGTTATGCCTAACAATAATTTAGAAAGAATTCGGAATTAATTTGCATGTGTATTGCATTATCTTTGCGTTTCTATCTGTTTGCTATAAAATGATCTGTTCATGTTTAGACTTTGAACTGCGAATTGAAAGCCTTATCGGCGCCCAATTTCGAAATTGATTAGTGTTTCATACTAGTTAGAATATGTGTGATTTTATGGTAGATTTAATTAAAATATGATTTGGTATGATTAAATTAGATTAAATTGCATTGGTTAGGTTTATTACCAAATTGCCATTGAGTGGCCCATTACCTAAGGCAACTTTGAGACTTGATTCATACATTTGGTTGCATCTTTTTATCATCCATTGAGAGACCAAACCGTAGGAGAGAGAGAGAGAGTAGGAGAACAAGATTGAGTTCATCTAGACTTTTGCTTGAACTTAGAAGAATTGAAGGCAACTTGGAAGATTAGGCTACTAAGCTTGAAATTGAAGACCTAAAGGTAGAGAATTCCTCCTTTTAATTATGAATGTGAGTTGTTCTTGCTAGGGTCGTGGTGAAATTGGTATTTAAAGTCAAGATTTAGCTCAAAGTGTGGTTTTGAGAGTCCATCCATGCATGCATGCATAAATTTCCATGCTTTGAGTTTGAATCCTAAGATTTCTTCCATGCATGTGTTAATTTCACTCACATTATGGTCATTCAACTTGTTTTCCATCAAATTATCAAGTTTGATTATGTTTTGGAGGGTTTGAATTCAAAGAGGCTGTTGCATGTTGAATTAATAGCATATTCACAAAGTTCATGTTGATTTTGCACAAATTGGGTTGCTCTTGGGCTATGATTTCTTGAAATGATTTTTAATACATGTTGGTTTATGAGTTATTATATGTTTCCTCAAATATTGGCCCAGAAAAATGAGTTTTGAAGGCTTAAAGGTTGAGTTTTATGCTTGGAGGTCAATCTGGATTTTTCAGAAATTTGACCCACGCTCGAGCGAGGACTTTCACGCTCGAGCGTGAAGCCTGAGTACATGCACTTCCGCTCAAGCGGCGAGAGTCACGCTCGAGCGTGAAATGCGTATACCCAAAAGTTTGTGTGTTTTGCAGTCCGCTCGAGCGGGGGAAGCCACACTCGAGCGAGGGTCTGTGTCACACGCTCGAGCGGGGGTCGAGCGCCCGTCGAGCGTGAATTTCATGCATCCAGCACTTTTTCATAAGTTTGTAGTCCGCTCGAGCAGGGAAGTCCACGCTTGAGCGGAGCTTCATTGTCTGCATGTCTGCTCGAGCGAGGAAAACCACGCTCGAACGTGGACCTTATCTTCAGCAAAATTTGAGAAATGGTTTTCAATGCATTTTTGCATCCTCATTCCATCCTAGGCATTCTTAGGCCATGTTTAAGACCCCATAATGAGGATAAGAGATTAGAAACACACTAAGAGCCCACGAAATAAGTTTTGTACAATTAGAACGTGTGTTTCAAGTTTGTATCTGTTATGTGTTGTGTAGGTCACGTACTCAAGGCCCACTGTGAGTAATAACTCTGTAAAGTTATGTTTAACTTTAAGTATTTTTTGACTGATATGATACGATCTGTTTTCTGAAATGCTATTTTATGAATTATGAATGAATGTCCAATTTTTTGAAATGTATTTGTGGCACCCTTAGTTCACTTCGCCCTCGCCCGGGGGTAACAATACCGTGGCCAATCTGCATGTGGCCCTCGCCTAGGGGTAACAATACCGCGGCCAATCTGCACGTGGCCCTTGCCTGGGGATAACAATACCATGGCTACTTGCGCGCAAGATATGGACCTTTATGGTTGTTGGTACCAACTATGCATGTGGGTGTTTGGACCAAATTGATCTGATAGCTAATGGGTGTACCACGTATGATCTTATGCAAAATCTGAATATGAACATGAGCATGTATCTAATTCTATTTCTATTTTGAAGTCTGAATATGTTCTGATTTAAATACTGGAGCCTAACTTGTGCTGGACATCATTGATAAAACCCCTTTACTCCGTTATTATTCACTGGGCTTCTGCTCACAGTTTATATTATGTGTGTAGGTGAGTTGGCGGGCGACCAGGGCCAGAGTTGACGGCCTTCTGTTCTGTTTTTGTCAGCCAACCGTTGTGCCTCTTAAGGAGGTTCCAATTGAAGTCTCGTTATATGACTGTTTTTGTATTCACGCTAGTCTCTGTGACTGTTTTGTAAAGTCAGGTCTTGAGATGTGCACTTCTGTAAATACTTTGTAAATAGTGGCGTCCTTTGACTGGCATGCTTATGTATATATATAAGTTTTGAAATGTTCTATCCCATGTACGTTATCACAGCTCATTGGACCTTGTCTATTTTGCATTATTGCTTCCCCAGCCCCTTATTATTTTCTAATATGTTCAGAGGCCTTTGTTAATCCACGGATTACTAGCCGGTTATGGTGCTAAGCCTATAGGGGCGGGTTTGGGTTGTGACACTAAGGTAACGGTGACTCAGATTGACACTGAGGACACCTTGCCAATTTCAAAATTGGCCGAGAGCGAGAAGACCCCCCCGCTGTCGAGAAGAGGCCCGCTGAGGCCGAACCATCCTAATCAACTCGGTCGAAGAGGCCGAGGTCTGAGTCGGCCATAACCTCAGGGTCCATGAAATCAGATGCCCCCTGGGTCCCTCCCATCACCATAGAGGACAAGCCGGTCAGAGTTGGTGATAGCGCGACTGATCTTGAGGTCAGCGTCGCCCTCTCTACGGCTTTGCTTCTGTCGAAAGATCTCAATCGTAATGCCGAGATGAGCGAGTACGAAAATTTCGCCTTGATGTTGCAGCACTCCGTTCAAGTAAGTCCCTTGCACTTGGGCATTTTTCTTTCTTTATTTTTCCATACTTAGAAGATTTTTACTAATTTTTGTTCTGTCCATTTTCTTCCAAGTGATCCAGCACGCCCACTCCTTCGCAATGCAAGCTTTTGACATGAGGAAGGAGTTGGCCAACAAGATCAGGGAGGTTGCTAGTTTACAGAAGACCGTCAACAAGGCTGAGGCAAAAATGAAGAACTTAACAGAACAGGCCAAGGCAACCAAAAAAGCTCAGGACGAGGCCGAGGAGAAGGCTGACGCTGCAGAGGCCATTGCCAAGGTCTTTGTGACCGAAAAGAAAGAGGCTAAGGCAAAGATGGTCGAGGCCCAAAAAGAGCTTCAAGATGCCTTGGCCACAAAAGAGGTCGAGATTAAAGCGGCTGATGAGAAGGCATACGCCGAGGGGGCAGCCGACGTCAACGAAGACTACAAGAAACAAATCAGACAAGCATGCAACAAGGGCTACACCCTTGGTTAGATGGCTGCTTTGAAGGCGTTGGCTGTCCTTGAGGACTCTCCACTTAAAGATGCCAGCAACCTCAACCTGCCATTCCCCCCAACCCCAAGCCAATCCGAGGCTGAGTCCGAGGAGGAGACTGAAGCCGAGAAAACGGTAGAAGCTGCCGGGGCCAAGTACCCAACTCTGAATGAGCAAGTCTTGGACTTGACTCAGGATGAGGATGAAGTCTCCAAAGGTGCCTCCTCCCAGAAGACAACTTCCGAGGTGCCAATCGCCGAGAGGAGAATCGATCAAACTCTACGGGAGATCGACGCCAAGCTCGAGGCAGAGAAGGCTGCCGAGAAGTCTTCACAACTGTCCTCTAGGGGTGAGACACAACCCGTCGCCGACGCCGAATAGTTTATTTTGATGTTTTCTTCTTTACTTCTTGTACCTTGTACTTTCTCGTACTTTTGAAACAATGTAAGTTTTAACTTGGCCGACGCGCCACTTTTGTAATCTGAACAATTACTCTTCAGTGTCAGGCCGAAGTGCCTTCTTTTCTTATCTGAATGTATTCTCTAATTTCTTCTTTGAATGTTTGTCTTCCTTTTACTCTTGTATGATTTTATACTTAGAATAATTTATATGTCTTCAACATACACCTTAACTGTGTAATCTTCTCGGTGTGGAACACTTCAACTATATCCACTAACAATTTATCTCGGCCTTGACCTAACACTTGAAAACATTTATAATATTTTCACAAGTGTTACTTACAACTTGCCATTTCGCTCAAGACGTCTGTCTTCTATTATAACCTTGGGTTAATTTCAACTTGTAAACTTTTCTTTCTTAAAATTTCAACAAGTGTTAAACCAACTTCTTTTAACATAACCTCGGCGTAACTTCAAGTTGTAAACTTGTCTTAAAATTTCAACAAGTGTTAAGCCAACTTTAGTTTGTAAATTCCAACTCCCAAAGCATGTGGCTTGGACCCTTTCGCCGAGGTCATCTTCCAACAAAGGCTGGCCGAGGTTACCAACCTTGGTCTCTTTGTTAATCTGACTGATATGCACCTAGTTCCAATCTGTGTCTGACTCTGCCGATATGGCAAGTTCAAGTTGATTCAACTTAGTTTAACTCTATTATATGCAAGTAGGAACTCTACCATATAATAAGTCTAAGTTATTCTTCATGTTTCAATTAGAAACATCGCCAACTTAGTTCAACTCTATTATATGCAAGTAGGAACTCTGCCATATAATAAGTCTAAGTTATGCGTCATGTTTCACTCAGAAATATCGCTACCTTAGTTCAACTCTATTATATGCAAGTAGGAACTCTGCCATATAATAAGTCTAAGTTATTCGTTATGTTTCACTTAGAAACATCGCCAACTTAGTTCAACTCTATTATATGCAAGTAGGAACTCTGCCACATAATAAGTCTAAGTTATTCGTCATGTTTCACTTTAGAAACATCGTCAAGTATCTGGTTAGTCACAATACAAAAATTTAAAAATCAAGCTAAAACTTTATTAATACTTCGGCTAATAACAAAAGAAAAATAAACTTTAAAAAACAAGAAAATCTAGTGATAGAAAAACTTAAGATTGCAAGTATTTCAGGGTCTTGGCAACTCTTTGCCTTCACTGTCTTCAAGCCGATATGCCCCATTGCCTAAGACCGAGATGATTCTATAGGGTCCCTCTCAATTCGGGCCAAGTTTGCCTTCTCTAGGATCTTTCGTATTGCCGACGACCTTTCTCAGGACGAGGTCACCAACTTGGAACTCTCGTGGGTTGACCTTCTTATTATAAGCCCTGGCAAGCTGCTGCTGGTATGCTCCCAGCTGAATTGCTGCTTTCTCCCTTCTTTGTTCTAGCAGATCCAGATCTCGGGCCAGGAGTGCCTCATTGGTCCCATTTTTTACTCCCTGGGTTATAATCCCTGGGATGCCGACCTCCAGTGGAATTACTGCCTCTGTGCCATAAGCCATGGCAAATAGGGATTCCCCAGTTGATCTTCTCGGCGTAGTCCGATATGCCCAGAGTACACTAGGCAACTCATCTACCCATTTTCCTTTTGCTGCTTGTAGCCTCTTCTTGATCCCATCCAAGATGACTTTGTTGGATACTTCTGCTTGTCTGTTGCTTTGAGGAAAACTTGGGGTGGAATAGTAATTCTTGATCTTGCACTTTGCACAGAAGTTCTTGATTAGCTTACTGTCAAACTGTATACCATTATTTGCTATTATTGCCCTTGGGATCCCAAACCTGGTGATGATGTTCTTCCATATGAAGTTCTTCACATCGACGTCCCGAATTTTTGCAAGGGGTTCAGTTTCTACCCACTTGGTGAAGTAATTTGTTACCACCAATAGGTAATTTCTTTGTCCAATTGCTTGAGGCAATTGCCCAATAAGATCCATGCCCCATTGGGCAAATGGACAAGGGCTGGACACCGGGTTCAAGTCTGCTGGTTGGTGTATCAAAGGTGCAAACCTCTGGCACTTCTCACACTTCTTGACATAAGCTTCAGCATTTTTCTGTATGTAGGGCCACCAGTACCCTTGAGTAATGGCCCTATGAGCAAGTGACCTGCCCCCAGCGTGGCTTCCACATACTCCTTCATGTATCTTATACAGAAAGTCTTCAACTTGTGCAGAATGCACATATCTCAGAAGGGGTCCAGTAAAAGACCTTCTGTAGAGATGTCCTTCTGCTGTCAAACAGAATTTTGTCGACTTTAGTCTGATTTTGTGCACTTCTTTATGATCATCTGGCAGTTTTCCTTCTTTAAGGAATACTATTATTGCATCTATCCAGCTTGGTCCCATCTCCACACACATTGCTTCATGCTCTGTGTTTAGTGGTTCTATACTTGGTCCTGGCAAGTAGTCAACCATTATTGTTCTTGCCTCTCCTGGTTTCATTGCACTAGCCAGGTTGGCCAGGGCATTGGCATAGCTGTTGTCATCTTGGCCGACTTGCTGTAGCCGGTAATTTTGGAACAATGCTATCAGTCTGTCCACTTCCTTTACATAGGCCGACATTCTTTCATCTCGGGCTGCATATTCGCCTGTTGCCTGGTTGACTATAAGCTGGGAGTCACAGAAGACTATTAGCTCGTCAGCTTCCATGGCTGCTGCTAGCTTTAATCCTGCTATTAGTGCTTCATACTTTGCTTCATTGTTTGAGGCCTTAAATCCTAAACGAATGGATTGCTCCAGTATCTGCCCGTCTTGAGATACTAGCACTACTCCTGCCCCCGCTCCTTGTCGGTTTGAACTTCCATCAACAAACAGCCAGAAGGAGTCGCCGATGTAAATACTGCAGGGCCTGAGTTTCTCTTCCTTCCTTTGTTCTGTTGTCCCCGTTGGGTTTTTCCTTGCTTACTTGGACGTTGTATACCTCGGCTCAACGGAGCCCGATGTATGACGGCATTTGGTGTGAACTCGGCCACGAAGTCAGCTAAGACTTGGCTTTTGATTGCTGTTCTGGGTTTGAATTCCAGGTCATATTGGCCCAACATTACTGCCCATCTGGCTATTCTGCCTGTTAAATCTCCCTGCTGCAACAGGGACCTCAAAGGATGTTCAGTTAACACCACAATTTTGTGGACTTGAAAGTAGTGATTCAGCTTCTTGGAAGCCATTACTAAAGCCAGTGTTAATTTCTCCAAGGGTAGGTATCTGGTCTCTGCATCTACCAGGGTTTTACTTACGTAGTAAACTGCCCTTTGTTCTTATTTTTCTTCCCTGACTACAACTGCACTTACTGCATGCTCTGAAACTGCCAAGTATAAGAACAGCTTCTCTCCAGGTATTGGATTTAAGAGAACTGGAGCTGTGGTCAGATACTTCTTTTAGTCGGCAAGGGCGACTTCGCACTCTTCTGTCCATAAGAAGTTTGCGGCTTTCTTTACTAAGCTGAAGAAAGATTTACACTTGTCAGAGCTTCTGCTTATAAATCTGCTCAGGTCTGCAGCCCTTCCAGTCAATATCTGCACTTGCTTTGTCAATGTTGGGCTCTTTAATTCTAGGATGGCCTTAATCTGATCTGGGCTAGCCTCAATGCCTCTTCTGGTAACCAAATATCCTAAGAACTTACCAGACCCAACTCTAAATGCACACTTCGATGCATTGAGTCAGAGCCGATATGTTCTAAGGATGTCAAAGACTGCCTTTAAGTCTTCCAGATGACCCTCAGGTTCCTTGGTCTTCATGATCATGCCATCTATGTATACATCCACAGTTTTGCCAATTAGATGTCTGAACATCTTTGTCACCAATCTCTAGTAAGTTGCTCTTGCGTTTTTCAATCCAAAAGGCATCACTCTGTAGCAGTACAGCCCTTTTGGGGTGATAAATGCAGTCTTCTTCTCATCTGGGGGGTATATGGCTCTCTGATGGTACCCCAGTAGGCATCCAGGAAGCTCATCCTTCCATGCTCTGAAGTGGCATCTACCAATTGGTCAATTTTGGGTAATGGAAAGCTGTCTTTGGGATAAGCCTTGTTCAGGCTGGTGAAGTCTACACAGACTCTCCACTTCCTATTTTTTTTCTTCACCACTACTGTGTTTGATAACCATGTCGGGTAATTTACCTCTCGAATGGCTCTGGCCTCCAGAAGTCTATCTACTTCCTTTTCTACTGCCTCAACATGCATTAATTACGGCTTCCTTACTCGCTGGATGACAGGTTTGGCCGACCTGTCCACATTCAGTTTATGGCAAGTGACCTCGGGGTTAATGCTAGGCATCTCGTATGGTGTTCATGCAAGCACCTCTAGATTTTCTCTTAGGAATGCCTTTAGCTCATTCTCTTCTTCCTCGGCCACGCCCGAGCCGAGAAAGAAGAAGCGTTCTTCATCCCCTTGCTGGACAAGGATTTTTTTCAGGGCTTCCTCACTCTTCTCGGCTGGCTCTTTGCCGACTTCTTCCAGGACTTTCACGTCCTTCTCCTCGATCTCTGCTGTTTCTGTTTCTTGTATGTTGTAGGTAGATTTCATTGCTACCATGGAGCAATTCTTTGCCTGCAGTTGATCCCCTCTGACCTCCTCAATTCCATGCTCTATTGGGAACCGCAACAGTTGGTGCAATGTTGAGGGAACAGCCCCTATTGCATGCAGCCATAGCCTGCCCAGGATAGCATTGTAAGGTGAGGGAGTGTCAATTACAGTGAACTCAGTTTTAATCTTCTTGGTGCCAGCCTGCACCTCCAAACTCACTGCTCCCAAGGGCCATGTTAGCGTTCCATTGAACTCGACCATAGGACCATTGGATTGCTCTAGATCGTCTTGATGAAGGCCAAGCTCCTTGTAACATCTGACATATATGATGTCACAAGAGCTGCCCTGGTCAATTAAGATGTGCTTCACTTGGCACTCTCCAATCTGGAGGGATATTACCAAGGTATCGTTGTGTGGATGCTGTACTATCTCTAGATCATCTTCTGTAAAGGACACCACTGGTCTCTAACACTTATCTACCCTAGGTCTTTTTTGACGGACCTGATATACATGCTGTAAGTGTTTTACCTTCTGAGTCTCCCCATGGATTTCGTTCTCATTGACCTTCGAGTGAATCACATTGATCACTCGAGGTCCGCTTGCCTGTGGTTGCGATGCTGGGGGTGGTGGTGCTGCCGGTGCCTGAGGCAGTCTTGCTTGCTCTTCTCTTGTCCTGGCCTCGTCTACCAGGTCCCTTAGATGACCTTGTCTTACCAGGTCTTCTAGATGTGTCTTTAGGGCTCTGCACCTCTGTGTCAGATGCCCATTCTCGTTGTGGTAGATGCAGTGCTTCCCCAGGCTTCGTCCCATAAACTCGCCAGGAGCCTTCTCTGGTGCCCTATAATACGGTTGGTTTTTGATCCTCTCTAGGACTTTGTAGATCGGAATCCGGAATATGGTAGTGACTACTTGTGTAGCCCTCAGTCCTGTCTCTGGCTTATTGTATGCACCATCACCTCGACTTCGCTTCGGTGAGCCGTTCCTCTTCTCTTGTTTTGACGACTTTGTCCCCAGCGTGTCCTTCTCGGCCCTAGCATATTTTTCTATCCTCGCCATAAGTTCTTCCATACTTTTTGGCAATGTTTTTGCCAATGACTTTCGAAGCAGGCAATCATCTTTCAGGTCGTTCTTAAAGGACACGACCGCCACCTTCTAGTTGCATCCTGGTATTCGGTTAAATACCTCATAATACCTTTTGGCATAAGCTCTAAGGCTTTCATCCTCGCCAATTCTCAATGCCATCAGGGCGTCCACCCTCAATGGCTATAGTTTGTTTGTCACGAACCTGGCCACGAACATCTTGACCAGGCCTTTCCAACTTTTCACAGTTCCTTTCGGCAACTTGTGAAACTAGTCTGATGCGATCTCTCCAAAGGATGAGGGGAACACCTTGCAGAGCAACGGTTCATTCCCGATTGTAGACACCCTATTTTTGACCGACCTTAAGACTCAGACGTCACCGGTTGAGCGCTCGGTGATGTTGCATATTATGCTCATTCTGAGGTTTCAGAGTCTCGGCTGCGAGCCTTGCCTCCAGACTTCGGGGCTCTTTTGTGCTTCACCTCGGTTTGCGAACCAGGTCCTGGTTTTCTCTGTTTTCTCTTCTCAAAGGGAGGGAGAGGTCTCGTAGACCATCTCTCAGTGGCCGTAGGCTACGTTTCGTGGTCGTAGGCCATTCATCCCGTTTGGAGACCAGTTTCCGATTTTCGGAGCCATCGGCCGTGTGCCTCGGTTCGGGACCGCCTAACTACCTCCGTTTGCTCCGGTTTTTGGCACACACCTTGTTTCCTCCCTTTAGAGGGACACTGTGGCCCGAGAGACCACCTTCGTGGTCGTACGCCACTTCCGGTGCCTAACAGCCTATTTTCGGGGCCTCGAGCTGCGCGTTTTGGCCCCCGAACCTTCGTTTTGCATCCATGTTGGTCCATTTTTGGTAGGGACCCTATTTTCATTGTTAGGGAGGTGGTAGTATGGTGGAAGGCCACCTTTTCCCCTGAAAAACTAGTTTTCTCATTTTCTCTCTCCTAAAGCCGATTTTTCTGAATGAAAGTTGGTTTTTCTCACTTTTGAGCCACAATTTCTGGCTTTTCATACCACCATTGTGTTGTGCTCATCTGGGAGGCCACCAATATGGGTAGGCTAACCAGTAATTCATCTTGACCCTTTTGAACCTTGCTAAAAAGCTGGTTTTTTCCTCTCTTGGGTCATTTTTTTTAGTTTTTCACCCTACAGCTGTGTTGCACTCATCTGGGAGGCCACCTTTTTGGGGTGGCCGGCCAGCAATCCTTCTTGAACCTTTTGACCCCTGGTCGGCTGACCAGGGGGAGTGGCCGGCCGGCCACTTGAACTAGTCGGCCTGCTTCTTGCTTTTTGCTCTCTCTGAATGCTTTACAACTGTGACAGCAAGGGGCCATTTGGTGCATCCTCCATACACTATATGGAGGATATTTGAGGCTTCTTGGAGAAGCTTTAGAGCCTCTCCTCTATAAAGGAGAGGCTGAGCTTAATTGGCAAGGGTTGAACAACTTGGAAGGCTTATACATCTCTCTCCCTTTATATCTTTACACTTGAGCCTCCAAACCCTAGTTTTCTTACACCATTTGCACACCAACCCTTAGTACAACACCTCCATCATCCATTCCAGCATCTTGGAGCTGATTTAAAGGGGTTGAAGGGTCATCAACTTGGTCCAAAAGCTCCTGCCTTACTGCTCTTCAAGGGTAAGTACCTATTTCCCTTAAACTTGCATTTTTTTGCTCCATTGGTTAGCCTTATTTTCAAGAATTTCTGGGCCTCGACCTAAACTGTAAAGTGTCTTATTTTGAGCTCCTCTTCAACTTTGTTTAAGGGCACTTTGCTGTTTGAGGTCATCTATTTCCGCTTACCCTCTATCTCTCTTTTAGGGCTATTTTTGCATCATATTTTAGCCTTACTTGTAAACATTTTCAAGATTTGTCATAAACTGAAAAAGATCTTGTTTTAATCTCCTCTTCAAGTTTGGTTAAGGTTTCTTTTATTTTTGGGGTCATCTTCCCCCTGTGCATGCTTCATCTCTTCATGATTAGGGCTATGCATTAGAGCACTTGCATTGGCCATGGTTTGGCCTCTTAGCCACTGAAATCCAGTGGATTTTCAGTGGCTTAGATGCATTTTTGAGAGCCAAAATCATAGGGAGGTGACCCCCTCTCTCCTTATCTTGTTGTGCGGTCTTGTTGGCCTTCCAAAGGGACCCCTCTTTTGCATGCTTTGAAGTCATGTTTCAGGCCTTATTCTGAGGGTTTTGAGGTCTGCCTTGGCTCTGTCCGAGGCCCTTTTGGCCATTTTTTATGTCCCTCGTGCATGTATGGAACAATCCTCCTCAAGGCCTTTTAAGAGGGCCTTTCATTGTATGCTTTATTGATCAATTTCAGGCCCTTTCTAGTGGGTTTTAGGGCTGTCATAACTCATTTCCAGAGTTGGTTTGGTCATGCTAAGTATCTATCTTGTATGTGTTAAGTAACCCCTTGCACGGCCTTTCAAAGGAACTCATCATTTTTGCATGTGTTGACTGCATTTCAGTGGGTATTTGGGTATTTTTTGACATGTTTTATTCACTGTTTTTGGCTGGTTTAATGAGATCTCATATGCTTCATATACATGCCATGTAAACCATGCTTGCTAGCCAATGTTGCATGTTGTTTTAGCCCATCATGTTAGCATTTTTTGGCCATGCTTTAAACTAGTAATGTGCATGTTTTGGGACTGCCTTGGCTCTGTCTTTGTGCTTCATAGTCAAATAATGCTTGCTTTGCATGGTTATGGTTCAATACATGTGCCTAGTTTTGAGTTTCGGGGCCTATAGCATGCATTGTGTGCCATGTTTGCATGATTCGGGACCATTGTTTATCATGTTTCAGAGCTGTATCATATGTGTTTGTATGCCATATTGCATCCCTTGCCATGCTTTGGTAGAGTGGCATGTTATGCCTTAGGATCGGTCCTTGGCATTCGTGCGCGTTTGCATGCATTTCGGTTGCTTCATTTCCTATCGTATGGCCACTGATGTGAGTGTGGCTGAGGTCTACTTATATTGGTGTAAGTCCATTGTGCGTTATGTATGCCATTCCATTTCATAGCATTGCGTATGCTAGGTTGTATGTTAGAGCATTGTGTATGCCACGTTACATCGAGCATTGGGTATGCCATTTCATAACATTGCGTATGCTAGGTTGTATATTAGTCGCATTCATGCATGCCATGCATATTGCATTGTGTTTGGGATAGGAGTTAGCCCAAGCACGGGAAACGAGGGACGTTTCGTACTCCGAGTGACGGAACGTGTCTCAATTCCCGGTCACCGGCACTCCGAATTAACCATGATGGAGTCTCGGTCTTGTTGTGTTTTCATGTGCATTCATTTCATATTGAGTCGTGCAATTCAACTCCTCGGCCATCATGCATCGAGATGTGTGATTGATGGCACGAGGATCGAGGTGTGCATACATATGTGAAAATACTTTGCCATGCCCCCCTTTCTTGCTCTCTGTTGTAGCAAATCAGAAACCGGCAGTCTTTTGGAGCTTCGCGCAACATTCCGGGATTAATTGCAAACAGAGGCAAACCGGGCCATCGTAATGGATTTCCGCACAAGGCAACTCAAGCATGCATCATTCATCATTTGGAACAGAGCTGAGGCGGTCCATGGGCTTGCATGCTAATTTACTGTTTTCCTAGTTAATTTGTTAATTAATTAGGGTTTTTATTCGGACTGTATTATTTATTTGGGACTGTATTATTTATTCGGACCCTCCGGGCGATGGCACAAGTGTAATAAGTGTGCGTGTGTGTGATGTATGTTTTCCAACACCACGTCTTTCTCCCTTTTATTTACCAGTTTATGATGGTTAGATTAGGGCATGTTTCAATTAGCATACAGTATGATAGCATGTTTGCATTCATTCATCCGTTTTGCATGCACCGGGCTCGGCGCATCATACTAACTGCATTGTATTTCAATTCCGAGTTGAATACTTGTTAGTTGTAGCATTTCACATGCCATCTTTAGAATAGCCGAGTCTATCTTAATTGCATTTTTGCATGTGTTGCATTAGGCATTTCTGTATAGTTAGGATCATGCATGATTTCTAACATAGCTTCTGTTTTGGCTTGGAGTACTCGGTAAGTTTTTGTGCTTTAGCATCCTTACATGCGTGTGAGTGACTGCCATGATAGCATACTTACCATGAGGCTATGTGCTTATGTGATATAACTGCCTGAATGCCTGTAGGTTAAGGTTGGATTATCTGAATTGGAATAATGCATTGACTGTGAGTTTTAAACCCACTAGATAGTGGCAAAACCATGTTTTCTAAGCCCACCCGAGGCTGGCAAAATCTGCATTTTAAGCCTACTTGCGAGTAGCAAACCATTTTCAAAACAAACATGAAATGTTTCGTTCCAATTCAGGCGACCCAGTCTATACTTGTATGCTGTACGCATCACATAGTAAATCTAGGCTAATTACCGGAATAAGAACGCATAATGTTTTCAAAACTAGATATCATGGTTAGTACAGACCGATCTTTGATCAGGCGAGCGGGGGTGGTCACGAAGTGACCTTCCCCAATCGTACCCAAGTTCCCGAGCCGAGGCAACTTTGGTGATAACAGACACGTGGCCTTAGGCAACGAGTCAGGGTTTCCTAAATTTTCCAAAATAAAATATTTTGGTGGCGACTCTGTATCTGGCAAAGCAGTCCATGTTTGGCACTTCTTTACAAAAAAAATTTGTTTTCAAAAACGATTTACCGGATTTGGACTCTTTGGTTTAGATTAAGAACCGTGACAATTGAGTCCGAACTGTAGTGAGGCCCAAGGGCGCGTCTACACCGGTGTATAATGCCATTGAGTTTAGGTACAAGCCGACGTGAAAGTTAGGGTCCGACTTGCCATCGTATATTTGTAACCTTGGCATATGGAACCTTTTCGGGGCCTCAAATTTTTCCAACTCCGCTGAGAACGGCGTTCTCGGCTTGACCGGAGAGCTTAACTCTGCATCTTATTGCTTTCTCCAGAGGTAATCCCTTAGATCCTCCTTGGTCCGTCCAGGAGCTCAGCTATCAACAGATTTCAGTCTTTTTCGTGTGCTACTCCCAGTATCATTATGAGTCCTCTTGGACCTTTCTCCATTAGTCGCGTCGAAACACAACTCCTTCCCCTGAACATGCCGATGTTCTTTGGGGTCAGCTTCCTTGGTTCAATGTATCCTCCGTGAATCTCCCCTTCTTGATTCTCCTCGCTCGATCTCCCTTGAAGGCCGGTGAAAGTGCTCCTTGGTCCTATCGTGCTGAGGAGTCGTAAGAATTGTCCTCTGCCCTTCTGTCTGGGCACCTTTTTTGGCCGCTGGAATCGGCATATCTTGTAACGAAAATGATGGTTGCATGACGTTGTTTTGCATCATGAAATTGATGACCGATTGTAGGTCCGCCAATTTGTTTGCCAGTTCCTTCATCTCACCGTCCCTCCGTATGCATATATCCTTCCATACCTAGAGGTCGTTCTCGTTATAATACCCGCCTCGATCTAATTTCTTTGTTACGTCGCCTTCCTTGCCGACGTCTTTTTCTCCGTGATTCTTATCATGAGTCTCTTCATTATAGTTGTCTTCGTTGACGTCAAGGTCAATATGTTTCCCACTCTCAGTAGGAATGTCATTCCCGACCTTCTCTTTCTGTCCGTCGTTGGCCATCTATTCTCCTGTCTTTCCTACAGATGGCGCCAAATTGTGTGAGTCGATTTCTGACCACACTGCCAAACTAATATTCAACTGGAGAACACTGGCATAATATATTAAGCCCGAACGACCTGTTACAAAAAGAAGAGATTCCGATGTTGGTTCATCCACCCGGGAGCACTCTGACGATCAAGTCAGTTATCTCTCAAAGATAGCAAAAGTGCTTAACTCACTTATTCAGAACATAAAAAGCGTACCTTAGACCCATGAGGGTGCCTCTCTTTTATAGCCAACACAAACCTAATCCTATTAGAAGCCTAGCTCCAATGGATTCTGTCTCAATGTTAATCTTGGACTTCCAGTTAGATTAGGATAAACTCTCTATGAGTCTTATCTTTATCCATATTGAAATCCTCCCCAATTCTTGGACTCTTGTCCCTTATCTGCTTATCCTGGATTCCGGTATTCTCGCAGATAACCTCGGTCTAGCTGAGATTACCTCGGCATCATGTCCAGGACACGTGGCACCTCGGTTAACACTTCAGTGCCACTTTGGCCACGTGTTGCCATTCAGAATTTATGTCCCCACTAGGGCTGGGCGTAGGGTTATCCGACCTGACCAAACTGCCCTACTTGATCCGAACCGCGCACGTATGGGCGGTTTCTCAAACACATTAGGGTAGGGTGCGGTTTGGATTTTATCTAATTTTCAGGTTGCGGGTTTAACCTACACCCGCCTAACCCACCAGCATAAAACTCTCTTCTTTTTTTTTTTGTCAAATCTAACCGTTCAAAAAAAATCCTTCTTTTTTTTTTCCTTCAAATTTGACCGTTCAAAAAAAAAAAAAAACCCTAATCAATCGTTATCTATCTCTCACTCAATCTATCTCAATCTATCTCTCATTCTTACTCTCACTCTCGCGATTTTCATCTCCACGGCATACACTCACTGATCAACTCTTTCTCTCGTCGCAAGATGGACTAATCGATCGATCAACTTCATCGCACACTTCATAGGTAAGCTCCTCTCTGAATCTCAGTCTCTGTCTATGTCTCTCTCTCCCTGATCTTTGGTTTTTTTTCCAACATATTAGATCTTTCTGTCTCCCTCACTCTCTCATCGCATAGTCTCTCACTCTCTGGTTTTGCATCTACACCGATCGACTCTCTCTCATCGCAAAATCGACCGACTCTCTCATTGCACCGATCGACCTCATAAGTAAGCCTCTCTCTCTCTCACTCTCCTCGATCTTTGATTTATTTTGCAACATATCAGATCTGTTAATTTTTTTTTAAGCAACAGATCTGTCTATGTTTGTTTGGAATGTATGTGTTTTTTTTATTTAATTTTTGATTTAATGTATGTGTTAATTTTTAGAATTAAATCTGTTGAATTAAATGGAGTACCAGTTCATAGATCTGTCTGTGTGTTTTTTTTTTTTGGTTGCAACAGATCTGTGTTTTTGGAATTAAATCTGTAGTATTGGATTGAATTAAATCTGTGATGAATCTTTGATGAATCTGTATTGAATTCAATCTGTGATGAATCTGTTATTAAAATTAAAATTAAAATGTGTTGAATCTGTATTGAATCAGATTTTTTTTTGGAATTCAATCTGTTATTAAAATTAAATCTATTTTTTGGAATTAATTTTTGATTTAATTTGATTCAATCTGTTAACTTTTGGAATTAAATCTGTTTGTTATTTAAATCTGTTATTTAAATCTGTTATTTAATTTTTGGAATTAAATTTGTCTATGTCTGTATAATTTTGGAATTCAATCTGTTATTAAAATTAAATCTATTTTTTGAATTAATTTTTGATTTAATTTGATTCAATCTGTTAACTTTTGGAATTAAATCTGTTGAATTAAATCTGTTATTAAATATGTCTGTTATTTAATTTTTGGAATTAAATATGTCTGTGTCTGTATAATTTTGGAATTCAATCTGTTATTAAAATTAAAATTGCATCTGTGTCTGTAAAATTGAATCTGCGACTGTATTTTTGTAATCTAGTTTAAATGGAGGATAGTATTCAATCTCCCGCAATCAATCTTGTACCTCCGAAATCCTCTAATTCTCAAATGAATCTCCTCTTAGTCGAACTCGAACTTGAACCTGAACCTGAACCTAAGCCTCCTAGACCCCCAAAGAGAAAGAGTGAGGGTGGAGGGGGGAGAGCACGATCCACAGTTTGGGATCATTTTGACAAGGTTGTAAAGACCGATGGGAAGCGTAGAGCCGTATGTAAATATTGTAAGAAAGAGTATATGGCTGACTCTAGACTTCATGGGACTAGCAATTTGAGGAGTCATACACCCAATTGTAAAGAATATCCAAATAGGGATACAGATGGTCAACAAACATTAAATCTTAAACCGAAACAAAATGAAGCGGGTGTTGAGGTTGTAGCAACAATTTTTAATTTTGATACTTGTAAAAGGGCTCTTGCGGAGATGGTGGTCATTGATGAGTTGCCATTTAGATTTGTGGAGGGTGTTGGAGTTAAAAGATTTTGTAATGTCATGTAACTCAAATTCACACCAATTCCCTCTCGTCAAACCATATCTAGAGAAGTGTTCAATATATTCAAGAATGAAAGGGATAAGTTAAAGAAGGCCATGAAGGGTCGTAGAATTTGCTTTATTACGGACACTTGGACATCTATTCAGAATTTGTGTAACATGTGTTTGACAGCTCATTTTATTGATGATAACTGGAAACTTCAAAAAAGAATCATAAATTTTCAACAAGTTGAGGATCACAAAGGAGAAACATTAGGTCGAAAAATTGAGTTGTGTTTGATTGAGTGGAACATTGATAGCTTATTCACCGTAACAGTTGATAATGCTAGTTCTAATAATCTTACCATTCAATATTTGAAAACGATAACCAAAAATTGGAAGGGGACTATTTTGTAACATGAGTTTATTCATATGCGTTGTTGTGCACATATTCTTAATCTTGTTGTGAGTGATGGGTTGAAAGAAATGGATAATTTTATTGCCAACATTAGACTTGCGGTGAGATATGTGAGGTCTTCTCTTCATAGGCATGATGTTTTTAAGAAGTGTGCGGCCACACTCAAACTTGATTCAAAAGCTCTTGTATGACTAGATGTACCAACTAGGTGGAACTCTACCTATTTGATGTTAGAGGCCGCCGAAAAGTATGAGAAGGCTTTTAACCGATTGAAGTTTGTGGATTCCAACTTTGAACCTTATTTCAAGGATGTTGATGGTGGCATAAGAAGAAGTTCGAATGAGTTGAATTGGAAAAAGTATAGAATTTTTTTAAGGTTTCTAAAATTATTTTATGTTGCAACTAAGAAATTTTCAGGGTTTCTCTTTATTACTTCCAATGCTTTTTACAAAGAAATGTTTGTTATTGAAAGCAAAATTAACCAATTAATTTTGCAGGAGGATGATACTTTGAGCACAATGGCAAAGACTATGAAGCTAAAGTTTAGCAAGTATTGGGGGGATGGAAGTAAAATCAATTTGTTGTTGTATGTTGCGGTGGTTCCTGATCCTACCAAAAAAAATGACATACTAGGAGTTTTGTTTTTCCAATTTATTTCTTGGAGATAATAGGAAGGTGGAAAAGATGGTAGACAAGATTAAGAGTTGTTTGAGTCGTTTGTATAGCCATTATGTCACACTTTATCCTTCAAATGAGAAACTTCCAAGTGTGAGTGAAGTTGTGAATATGGTGGAAGATGATGATGATGATGATCCCTATTCTTTAATTGACTCCCAATTTAATTCTTATTTGGAGGGGCGATGCACTAGTGGATCTAAGTCGGAATTAGAACAATATTTATCCGAGGTTGAACATTTTGTAAAGAATCAAACATTTGAGATTCTGGATTATTGGAACGTGAATGCAACAAAATATAGGGTGTTATCACAACTTGCAAGGGATGTGTTGGCCATGCCTATTTCTACCGTTGCATCGGAGTCGGCTTTTAGTACAGGAGGGCGTATTCTTGACTCATTTCGTAGTTCACTCTTGCCTTCTATGGTTGAAGCTCTTGTATGTACTCAAAATTGGCTTCGAAGTAACCTTCCAATTTCTCTTCGAAAGGCGATGGAGATGTGGAGGAATTTGAGCAATATGACTCAGGTAAATGAGAATTTATTTATCTTCATTTTTATTTGTATTGTTCATTTTCTAATGTAAGTTTTATTAATCTTCTCTTGTTGACTCCTAATTAGGTACTTTGGAGTCAAGCTCATCTTCAAGTTCAACCTATAATGTTGATGCTATAATTGATCTCTAATATCCATTTGCTCATTGGTAATTTTTTTATATACTCAACACATTTTCTTATTATATTGAGATGCAATATATAGACATTTGTTTATCTTTTCATTTCTTACTATAATTGAAGATTAAAGTTTATATTTTTTCAATTTGTTTTTGTGTATGGTTCATCAACCAAATGCATGGAATTGGAATTGGAATTTGTGAAAGTTCGATTGGATGTGATTCATGATGAAGTTTGATATCTTAGAAATGTTTTTATTTTATTTCATGGGTTGGTATTGAATGAAGTTTGACAATAAATTTTTTTTTTTTAATTGCATTTTGGTTTTGGATGAATGTAAGTTAATGAATTTTTCTTTTTTTTTGGTATTTGGTTAGGAATGATGAATGTAGAATTTTCAATGTAGGATTTTTTTATTTGGGTTATGAATGATGAATATAAGATGAATGCAAGTTAATGATGAATGTAGATTTTGAATGATTTGTCTAGGTTACGAATTGAATTTGTTGTGTTTTTTATTTTATAAGTTTTTTATAAGTTTTAATTTATTAATTATTAATGTTGGAGCATTTTAGAAAATATGAGGAAAAATGTCCAAAATAAATATTGACAAAATGGGAGAAAAAAAAAGGTTTAAAAATAAATTTTGAAAAAAAGTTCAATCCGCAAACCGCCCGCAACCACCTGCACATCCGCGAACCCTATCGGCACAAACCGCAAACCGCATTGCGGGCGGTTGCGGGTTGACTTTTTCCCAAATCGCATAGATGCGGGCGGGTCCAAACTGAACCGCAAACCATCCCAAACCGAACCGCGAACACCCCTAGTCCCCACAGTTGTAATATTACATTCATATATCTTCTTATTCAATGCAAATCAAACAATGGATAAGGGGATAATTTATCATACGAATCTAAATGGATAGTGAAATACCACACTAATTTAATAAGATTATTAATACCTTTATTATTAGTCTTATGAATCAAACATGACCTTAGTCTCTTAGAATCTTGCCAAGTGTCCTTCTTCGAATTAAAGAGATGGCTTTCTATCTTTTAAACTTTTCCTCTTCGATTGACATTTTTTTATTTTTATTTTATCATCTTTTTCTTTTTTTCTTTTATTCCTCTTTTGATTTTCTTATTTCATCTATAAAGGCATTATTTTGTATATATGTTTTGAATTATTCCACCATATATATTTTTGTTTATTAATTTTAATAACATGTAAAAGAAAATTACAATTTTAAAATACTTTCACAAAAGTATGATAAAGCAAATGTAAAGGGTTATTATAAAAAAATCAATAAAAGAATAAGACAAAAAAATAAGAAGTAGAGAGGGGGCAATTTAGCAATCTACTTACGGAGTACGTGAATAAGTTTAGTGCATGATGTAAATATAATTAAAAAAATCTATTTTTGACGACGACCTTTCAATAAAAAAATAAAAATAAAAGTTGGTGGTCAATGATTTTTATCATTAATTTTGTTAGTTCTATTAGTTTTATAACAATATCACATTAGAAACAAAAAAATTATTGCTGAATTGATATTATGTAGGCATCATAATATTTAGACTCATTTATTTGTTTATTTGTTGTAAGCTGTTTTCATTAAAATTATTTTTTACATTTTGTAATATTTGACTACATAAAATATTAATAAAATAATTTTTTTAACAAATCATTTTATATTGGATCATGTAAAATCATTTACGAAATTATATTTGATAAGTTATTTTATATTGGCAAGTTAGTTTGTGGCTAAAATAGCTACAAAAGACAAATAGGCTATTTTAGTTACAACAAACAAAACATCACATTCAACCCATAATCATTACACTCTTCTCTCACAAAAAAAGTCAAAAAGTCAAAAAGCCAAAAAGTCCTTCCCAAATCAAGCTATTTAGCCCAAGCTAAAATAGCCAAAAAAGTTAAAAAGTCAAAAAACCAATCCACTTCCCAAACAGAGACTATGTTTTGACATATTTTAAAATATTTTCTAACAAATATTCTCATCTGATAATATTTTCATCATCCTTAAACTTTTCTATGACATTTATAATATTCTCAATTAAAAAAACATACAATGATTGCAATCAAACAAAATAACTATATTTATATTAAAATGAATTTAATTTATACAATCTATCATAAAATCACTATGATTTATTTTATAATTTTTATTTGAGATAATAGAAAAAGTGTTGATACCTTTTTTTTTTTTTTTTTTTTTATTGGCAAATGTTAGTTGTTAGATTAGTATTTATAGGAGAAAATCTCTCCACCCTTGGCACAGCATTGCACTCCCTTAATTCAACTCCTATAAGAGGAATTGAATCGATGACCTTCTTGGGACTGAACCCTAAGAAAGGTATGGTGGCTAATTAGATTAGGTCTAGTTATACCTTTTTTTTTCTTTGACATGTATTTTTTTTTTCTTTTAAAACATTTTTTAAAGTACTTTTATAATTTGACTTCATAATTATTTGATATATATACATTTATATTTATCATTTAATAAAATTTATATTTATAAATATAAATATATTATATTTAAGGGCAAATTACAAACACCTCCCTCGATATTTGATAAAAATATAGATTCCCTCTAAGGTTTGAGAAATTACAAATTACCTTCCGATGGTCAAATTTTCATAAAAAATTAGGAGAAATTAGGGGGGAATCTGTATGAAAATAAAAATCTCATGGGGCAATTTGTTATGAAAATATAAACCTCAGAGGGCGGCATGTAATTTCTCAAACTTCAGGAGAAAATCTGTATTTTCACTAAATCTCAAGGGGGTGTTTGTAATTTGCCCTATATTTAATTACTAATTATAAATTTTTAATTTTTAAATAGAAACCGTGCATAGCACGGTGTTGAAAACTAGTTTCAATTATGATAGTACTCGAAGTTACTGTAGCCTCATTGGTAGCCACGTCATACCCATGCATGCACAAGCATAGCAGGCCCCACGAACATCACGCGTGATTTAAAATCTTCACTCAATTCACTTCTGTCCTCTTAATGTACACCTAATGAAATTACAGAATTAAATACAAATTTTTTATGAAATGAAAACTACAAATTTTAGTAAGAAAAATGCCTACGACCCCCGTGGGATCACTGAGGGTCGTGTGTGTCAGCGCTTGATTGGTTCAAAATTTTTTTTTTTTTTTTTTTTTTCAGCGAATGGCGCGCTACCACGTCACTGGGGTCGACCCCCAGTGAGGGTCTATAGCAGGGCCGTTTTAGTAATTAGATCGTGCTCGTGTCCATGTCATATTAGATTTGTGTTAGAATTATTTCAATACTAATTCAATCTATTTATTATTCTATGTTATTATATCGTGCTATTTTTAGTTCGTATCTGATTTGTATTGTGCTAATGTCTCAGGTAAAAAAAATTCACTGTTAACTAGAAATATCAAATGTATGAACAAAATTTTAATTTTTTTTTTTCACAAGTAAAGTTTAATGAAACTAATCTCTATTGAATGAAAATATTTATAAAAATATTTGATTTCTACTCAATTTTATTTTCTTAATTTATAAAAATTATATTTTATTATTATATTTTTTACTAGATTAACTCAAATAATAGATAAAAAATACATTAAGACCTCATTTGGTAATAAATTATTTTAGTAATTTTTTAAATTTTTACGAAAATATATGCAGAAAAGTAAAGAGAGTGATGTGACAACTTATAATGACTTTTTAACTTTTTGACTAAAATAGTTACTACTCAAACAAGAACCTATATTAAATTTAAAATCGTATTTTACATACTTTTTAATAAATTGGATATAATTATATAAGAGATTAAAAAATGTCATGATAGTCTTTAGTGGAAATAATATTAAAATATGTAACTAATTCTTCGTTATACGGGTTGTCCGTGTCAATTTCGTATTATATAGATTTGACATTAACTCGACTTGTTTAATATTCTTATTATTGGGTCATGTCATATATGCATATTCATGTCAAGAAATGATCAATTCTAACTCGCTTGATGGGTCGTTTCACTCAGCAAAAATAAAAACTAAACTATACCAAATTCCTTAGAATAATGGTAAGTCCAGGTATCGATCCACATGGACAAACGGGAAATTAAACTAATTTAAATGTTAGATTCCTAAATTAATTTTGATAAAAAGATTGAGGGATTTATAAACTAATAATAATTAAATTAAACAAAGCGATTAAACTAGCAATTATAAATAAAATTGGAATTCTTGATTTTTGGAAAAAACCTAGGATAATGAGTCCACCACTAGTTACATAAATAAGGTTTCAATTTTAGATTCAATTATGTTACAGTTCAAACTAAATAATACTTCACAATTACAAGTTTGAAGCATTTAACAAGAAACTTAACATGTTCAATGTATAGGCACGAACTATCTCAAGTAGTATGGTTCATCTCATACCTTAAACATAAAAGCACAGAAAATCATTGTATGGAAAGCATTCAACAATCACAAAAAGAAGAATACTTGAAGAGAATACTGAAAAATATATTTGAAACTTCTTAAACACCATATAATTTGTTCGAACCTTTACATAATCAAAAAGTAAAAAGAAAATCCCATTTACTTGGCTATGGTTTCATCAAAAACCTAGAAATAGTAGCCTAGCCACTCATGGAGGAGTGAGAAGAGGTTGAGGAGGAATAAGCTACTATGGGAAACATTCTTCAAGCTTCAAGTTCTTTTCTCCCAAACTCTAGCCTCTTTCTCCCTTTTCTCTCAAAATATTTTCGAACCTAATCCAGCCTATTTTTTTAATCTTTTTATATCTTTAGCCTCTTCAGACATATTCAAATGCGGGAAGGGTTGCCGCACGTGCAGGATGCTAAGGCTCTGTTTGGCTGCAAGATAAAGGTCGTACGTGCCGGAATGGGCCTTCGTTTGCGGGAATGAATTTTCTGCTCATTTTATGCTCTCACTGTGTACAAACCTGATTGACATTAAACATGCATAAAATGTATAGTTGTTAAGTAAGTAAAGTTAAGAGATCCTAATTAACGACCTCGGTGTTGCATAATTCGGCTTTAATCACTGCTAATTTCATGTACGATTCGAATTATGTTATTGTGTTGTGTCTTAAGTTTTCATCCTTAAATTTGAGGGTTCGTTTGGGATGTGAGTTGGTTTTTTGGCTTTTTAAATTTTTGATTATTTTAGCTTGAGCTAAAAAGTTTCGTTTTAGGATGAGCATTTTGGCTTTTTTTTTAAATTTTTGTGAGAGAAAAAATGAAATGATTATGATTTTGATGTGACATTTTGTTTCATTGAATTTTTAGCCTATTTTGTCATTTCGTGACTATTTTAGCCCAAGATTGGGATGCCAAACGAAGACCGAATCTTACTAAGTGAGAGAGTTGATTATGTACCCTTAAAATTATTTTAATTTTATTTTTATCAATAAAGAAAAATTTATTGATACGAATATTAATAAAGGAAATGAAGACTTACATATAAGTTCTAATATGTGAATTTATTGTCCAATAGGTTTTGTGAAAATTAATGACGTTTTTCATCAAATATTATTTAAAAAGTCATTAGTTATTAATTTTCAGTTACAATTTGAAAATTTTGTTACAAAAAATATCATTAATTATAAGTTTTAGCGACAGTTTAAAAAAATATCACAAAAAAGTCACTAATTTTCAATTTTCAGCAACAATTTTAAAAAATCGTCACAAAAAAACTCACTAAAGTTTTAGCGACAATTTATGAAAATTATGACAAAAGAAAGTCACTAATTATCAATTTTAGTGACACATGCAAAAAATCATCATAAAAAAATTATTTTTAACGATGATTTTATCAAGACTTATTTTCAATTAGATTTGATGAGAATTAAATCCAACTATTAAGATATATTGATAATTTACCCTAAATGAAATGGAAAAGTACACAACTACATCATAGCTAAATTAACTCCTGCAAAATTGTTTATATATATATATATATATTTGTGGAGTTGATTACAACTAAATTCACCTTTTTAATTATAACTAAAATAATAATTATAATAAGTCATAAGTAACATCACAATGAATCGTATTTAATATCATAAATATCATAATTAGAACATATGATACGCACTCGGTGGCGTGTCTTATAGGACTTCTCTTAAGTTGTGTTATAGTGACAGTTTTCATTAGTGCAGCAATATTTTCTCTATAATTTGCAACAATCCCGGTTGGTAGCTCGAAAGAGCGTGGGTCGAATGGCCCGAAAGGGCAAAACGACGTCGGAGGGGAAGAAAGGAGAAGAAGAAGAAGAAGGGAGGGGGGAGAAGAAGATCGGGAGGAGGAGGGAGGAAGGAGGGAGGGGAGGGGAGGAGGGAGGAAGGAGGGAGGGGAGGGGGCCATAAAAACCCCGGTTGGTACAGGCACAGGCGGCGAGGCGACGGCAGAGGCACAGGCGTCGGCAGAGGCGGCGAGGCACGGCGTCGGCAGAGGCGGCGACGAGCTGCAAGGCGAACCAGCAGCTCCCTCTCTTCTCTGCCGACGACAGAACCAGTCCTCTCTCCCTCTCTTCTCTTCCTCTCTTCTCTGCTCTCCCTCTCTTCTCTCCCTTTTCAAATTCGGGCCATTCGACCCTCGAAAAATTCGAGCTACCGTTGATTTTCCAATTTGCAAAAGCTTAAGGTGGCCAGTAGCGGAGCCACGCAAGGGCCGGGGGTCATGTGTCCCTTGCGATTTTGTGATTTTTTTTTTTACAAATATTAAGAAAATATTTTAAATAAAAAGAATTACAAAAATATTATTAGAGTGAAATGTTAATAACATTTTAAAAATTATGAAAATAATAATGATTGTTTTAATTGAAAATAAAGAGACTACCATAAATCATATTATCTATGAAAATTTTAAATGTAATGGTGATGTCATTATTATTGACATGCAAGTATAAGTAATCTTACTATAAAAATATAAAATTTATTGGATTGTTAGTTACATTTAACATGTAAGGTTCACTCTCTATGTGTTTATTTACTATTAATTGGTGATATCGCATACTAATGATGACGTAATATTACTATTATATTGAATTTTTAATCAAATTTTATATAAAAAAATAATTTATTTTAAGACTTATATCCATATTTTTTTATATTATTCATGATGCACTAGTTATAAATAATATTATTTTTTTGATGTTTCTCAAAATCAATCATAAAAACTTGCATGAAATATTTTTATAAAAAATTTCGATATTGTAATTAATAAGTATCCCCCTAATTTAACTTTATGGCTCCACTTCAGTGGCCTCTATGTTTGGTGAAGGATTCTCCACTCTAAGAGGTAATTTTGTTAATGGATATATCATCGTCAAAAATGTTTTAAATCAAATTTCACACACAGTTGTCTCATTATTTTTGTTAGCATTTGCTTTACAGACTTTTTTATATGGACCATGCTAAGGAGCCCTAATTTTTGACCCCCTAATCCCCCTAAAATTCAGACCAAGGCAAAAAAAAAAAAAAAAAAAATTGCCCAAAACGACGTCGTTTTGGGCATTAGGGGGATTAAGGGGGACTTTTTCAGAGGGACAAATCATTTTCTTTTTATATTAATTATTATTAATATTATATATGTTATATATTTTCATTATTCCACCAGTATTTTCCATCTCTTGCAAGCAGGAACTGGCCTTCTGGGCGTACCAACTTCACCGTATTGCCCAAAGTGTTTATGTGCACCAAGAACATGAACAAGAATCAGACATTGTGGGTGTTTGGGAAGTGAGTTTTTTTATAAGTTTTTTTAGTTGTGATATATTATTGGAGAAATTTTTTTGTGTGTTTGGAATGATAGTTAGATTTTTTTGTGGTTGGATGTGTTGTTTGTGAGAAAAAAAGTGAAATGATTATGAGGTTTAATGTGATATTTTGTTTAGATTTATTTTTTTAATTTTGTAATCAATTTGTCTTTTAGTGAAAAAAAAAAAAAAAAAAAACCAAAACTTTTTCTTCCCAAACACCCCCCCCCCCCAAAACACAAAAAAACCGACACATTGTGGCCATAAATTTTAATAATCAACAGTCATTCTCATTTTGGAACATATTTTTTTCGTAACTTTTTCACTTTTTAATTAAAATATGATATAAAAACATTAATATATTTAGGATAATTTTTTAATTTTTTATAAAAAGATGTGTAAAAAGTAAAGAGAAAAATGAATCTTTGGCTCTGTTTGGAAGAGCTTTGGAATTGTTATTCCACCTCTTAGTTTGCACGTAGTGTTTGGTTATAGTTTTCAAAAATTAATTTCATGTCCACTTTTGAAAACTCTTTTCCAGGCAGGAAAATTTAGTTAACCCGGCCAGTTGACCGGAACAGTGTACGTTTTTTTTTTTTTTTAATATTTTAAATAAAAAATATTTCTAGAATTTTTTTAAAAAAATTTTATGAGTTTTAAATAGAATTTTGAATTGTGTGTTTGGTTATGAATTATAAGTTTTTGAATTAAATATCATATGTTACATCATTCATTTCAAACTCAATTCAAAACTTTTTTCAAAACTTTTTTCAAAACTCATAACCAAACAAATTTTCTACACTCAAATCATAATTCCAAAATTCACAAACTCAAAATACAACTCCTATTCTCAAATCATATTTAAAAAATTCTACCAAATGCTACCTTTGATTTTTTGGTATAGGTTGTTGATTTTTTAATTTTTTTAGTGACTTTTTGACTCTTACGCTAAAAAGTGATGTTATCAAATGAGGCCTACCAATTTGTTACGTTATTTTAAGAAATTATTCTCCAACCTTCTACCATCTACTATGATATTATTATTAGGTGAAATACAAATATAAATTTATAATTAACTTAAATTAAAAAAAATTATTACACTCACCATTGATATAATAAAACCTATTCATTACAAAGATGTTAGGAAGAATATCACAATCTTATTATTGATATGCGTTTCAAATCGTAACTCACCATCTTAAAAAAGAGTCATCTGAGTGTACAAGATTTTCGTCACTATCCAAGGTTTAGAAGGTTCAGATGAGTATAGTTTTGCATATGAAAATACTATTTTAAAGATTTTTGAATCTACAATACCCAGGCATTCATTAATACTGTTTTTGGTTAGGAGATTTGAAGAGGGGTTTGGAAAAAAAAATAAAAAAGGTAGGTGAAATGTAAATAAAATATATTTACATTTCACCTAATTTCACACAATTTTTTCCTTTTCATTTTTAAATTCCTTCCCAAATTTCCCAATCAAACATAACGTAACAGGTATTAACCAGTATAATTGAGTGTTGTTTGAACCATATGATGCCCGATTCACAACAAAAAAGTTTAAGTAGGATTTTGGAAAACTTATCTCAGCCTGCAATTATGTTATCATGATTTTTTTAAACTTATCTTAGGGGTTGGTTGTATGATTGCGAGTAGCAGTAGTAGGGGTATTTTTATACTTCCGAATCTCTCTCGATGCATTTCATCTTCCTGTACTTTTAATTTCATGTTGTTAAATGAAATTTTTCTTTGCCGATCAAAAAAAAAAAAAAAAAAAAAAAAAAAAAAACTCTACTTTATTCTAAATACGCACTTCTTTTTTTTTATATCCTTTATTATTATTATTTTATATATATATATAGTTATATTAATACTCTTTCATACAAAATACATTCCTTAAAAAAATCAAAATTTCAAAAATATTAATATAACTATATATAATAAATACAAAGAAAAAAATATATTTGAAGCAAAGTAAAATAAGAATAGCAGCTCTTTTCTTTTTCTTTTTAAAAAAGAAAACTTTCTGCTTTGACTTTCTATTTAGATGCAAGGTGCAAAAATTCTGATCAACACATAGGATGTTCATTTTTACATCGGTAATGTAATAGCAAACAAAATTTTTTTCAAAAAAATCGAAATAAAATAATGGCAGAAAACAATAATAAAAATAATAAATAAATAAAAAAGGATGAGGCAAGACATGTGAGAGATGAATACAAGGGCAGCTTGCTATTTGTCAAAAGAAAGATTTGGAGTTGGGAATTATTGTACGTGAAAACAACGAAGAGCATATGGATCATGTTACCATTTTTTCAAATTTATTTTTTATTATTTTCTATATATTAGTGTCGACATATATTTTGCCTTTGAGAACGATTCAAGTCTAAGATGACAGATGGTTGCCTGGTCATATGAGGTAAACATTTTAACAGATGGACCCCCCCTCATTCTTCTCTCTCTCATGACTCATGCGTTGTATCTAACCTATACTTTTATATCAACTGTCATACATAAACTACTGATATGAGACGTCAGTATTGAAAGTCTAAAATCCTAATACATATTTGTTTGTTGACATTTAAAAGCTTGATCTTAACACAATTTTTTATTAAATTTTGTTTATCTTATTACCACGTATAGTATTAAACATTATTGGAGGGGATGCCAAGTTGGTGTCTCCTTCCCATATTCCTCTATTGAATGTGTGCTTTTTTTATATCAATTTCATCATATTATAACACATTTTTTTTAATCAATTTTGTTGTTAAAAAAAAAAAAAAATCAGTAATTGTAGCTCAATTCGATCATATAATCCCCTGAAAATAATTCAATTTCAGCAAAATTATCCCCCCTAAAGGGGAAGTTAAATTTAACAAATAATCAATAAACTTTTCCTCTAATATTGCATTGAAGGAGATCAAATAATGGAAACGAATAAACACCAAACCCCCTGTTTATTTTACTTCCTTTCCTTCTTATCATATCTAACGAAATTAAAAATTTGAAGAAATTTACCAGTCCCAAGAAAACCAAATAATCAATTTTTTACTTTTATAATGAGTCTTTTGTATAAGATATAGGGGTGACATGGTACCCTAATAAATATTTTTTTGTAAATAAAAATAGTTATCGTAATTTTTTTTTTTTTTTGATCAGCAAAGAAATTTTTTATTGATGACGAAACTATACATTACATATAGGAATACATCCATAAGGATGAGAAAGAAAAAAGGAAAACAAGGAAAACCAAGCATTTTGTTATGGAGAAACCAATACTAGTTGATAGGACCACAACCACTTGTTGCCATCATCCAAAACCTAGCTAAACAACTTGTTGCCGCCAACTGAAGACTATCTTAACAAAAGCAAATAACCCACTGAGTGCTCCAATGTAACATTATTGATCATATCTTGAGATGACGGGTCCAACATGGCAATGGACTTGACTGAGAAGCATTTGATTTAGTATGATTGTTAAGTAAGGAGACACAAGATCTTCATTTTTGTCAATTTTGAGATCTTGAGATCATTAGGGCTGTATCCTTTCATGAGTTTTCATGCTTGTGTTGTATTCTTCCAATTATTTGTGTTCTTGCGTTTCTTTAGTACGAATGAGCTTGTTGATTTACAATCAAGTAAATGACACAACATATTTGCCTTTTAGTTACTAAAAATAGAAAAACAAAAAAACAAAAAATCTAGGTTTTTGACAAATTTTGAGATCTTGTTCTGAAGGTCTTTGTGGTGTTCTTCCAATTATTTGTGCTCTTCATCTTTTTTAGATGTTATTCAACTATTAGGTCATTTAACCCTTTTGTTAAAGCGCCAATAAAATTTTAAAAAATTCTTATTGTCTAAAGTCTCAATGTTGTAACAGTACAATAAAATAAGACCTTATTTTCATATATTGCTTGATGTCTTAAAATATCTTGAATAACTGCTATTGATCTTTTTATTACAATTAGAATTGGTTGTTTAACTAAACAGAGGTAGAATTAGAATTTTAATTTAGGGGGTCAAACTAGAAAATTAGATTTTCACTAATATGGGTTGGCTCAAGTGAGTTTAGGGTTTAAAAGGACAAATTTAAATGAGTCTTTTTATATATTTCCATGTTTTTCTCTTTTGAGATGCAAAATAACCAACAATTAAATATTATATTCAAGTTTTATTAACATATTCAAATCACTTGATAATCAATTTTATCAATTTTTATTTTGAAATTGTTACCCTTAGAAGATCTCACACAAGAGTTTGTAGAAATTGGGGTGAAGGAAATTCAAATTCGCTCATATGGAGGTAACCAGGTAATCCTATCATTCCAGTCAGAGGAGAAGATGACTGAGACATTGCTCAAAGTAAGGACTGGCTAGAGACCTGGTTTGAGGAGATTATGAAATGGAAATTAATCTAACGAGCTCATCGTTTCTTTCCGAGTCATCTGGTTAAATTCTTATGGCGTTCCCCTGAATCTCTAGAATTCAAATACTTCCATTGATATTGGAAAATTATGGGGTGATGTTATCACACTTGATGTGGAAACTGAAAATCTTGGATCTTTTGATTGTGGAAAAGTCAAAATCTTAGCCAACCATTTTGATGTCATCAACACCTCCATCAATCTTGATTGTAATGGCAATCTTTTCCAAGTCCGGGTAGTTGAAGAACAGATTCTCCATATCCGCTCAAATCACCTTTCTGACCATGATCAAACCATGGATGATGGAGATGGCAAGGAATTGTCACAAGTTGTCACCATCACCTCTCGATTTTTTCATACATTATTTCGTAAAAAATAAAAAATCACTAAGTAAACAAACCCAAACCACCACTTAATGTTTCTGCTGTGAGTTCTGTGATGAAAAGACTACAAAGTAAAGATGATAGCTGATAAAGCATTTTTTAAACCTGTAAACCATGATTTTTAGATCTTTGATAAATCAAAGACTAAAAGGAGGCAATTTTTAGTGTTTGATTAATTGAAATAAGGCACAATGGAGTGAAATTGTCATTGCAGTGGTGTCGCTGACTTCATTTTTTTTTATCGGCAAAGAATTTTTTTGTCGATAACTTTATTTATAATGCCTTTTTTATAAATTTTTTTGGTGAATCAAATGTGAAAATGAACATTATGATAGAATTATCATTTCATTTTACTTTCATTCTTGTGAATCAAATAATACTTTAAAATCTTTATATTCTTTATATATATATTTTAAACAGGGATGTCATCCACCGTCCCTACCCAATTCCGCCCTAACTACGGTCATAGGATCATTTTTGTATTATCATAATTTATTTATTAATCTTATGTATCAATGTTATATTAGTTTAATAATTCTTATTATTCATATGTGTTACTAATGTGATGTTGACATATAATATGATAAATAAAATATGAATACATATACATTTAACTGTCCTAATATGATTGTGAATGTTTTGAACACGCAACAGGACTCACAAACCATTCACACTGGGCAATTGCTAATAGCCTTTGGGTGGGCAATTGCTGATAGCCTTTGGGTGTGTGTGGTGTTTAGACGGTTACATGACTGTGAATGTTGTTCTAAAGTAGTATGCTACCAATTCTAATAATCTATTATTAGTGGATACAGTTTTGACCTGTGAACTTTGGTTAATCAACTAATAATAGCTATAAATAAACCTATATGACCCGTATTAATATTATTAAATAGGTTTTCCACCTGTCCCTCCTTAGGTAATAAACTAGTAATAGACTTTTAATGAGTTGTTAGCAGCCTCAATTTGACATTAAAAATATGGTCTTAAAGATTCTCATATTGTACAGTTTGTTGATTCGGTTTTAAGACTCTAAGCATATGAATATATTTGAACAAATCTCACGGTGAATCTTTTTAATCCTTAAATTATCTACCCCAATAAGTGGTATGTCTAGCCTTGCCCCCTTTTGGCCAACATGGAGAAGAATTCATGCCACAAAAAACCCCACAACAAATTTAGGTTGGTTTTTTTTTTTTTTTTTTTGATATGTACAAATTTAGGTTTGCCATAATTTGAATACATAAATTGAAGAAAAATTAAGTTAGAGAAGCAAGCTTAAAAAGCCAATCTGACATACGATCAAATGCATGCACTTTCGACTGATCGAATGAGCCTATTCCTTTGACCTATCATTTGTTATAGCAACTTCTACATCTCATACGTCTCTATAATTCAAGTATAGAAACTATTCAGAAATAAGAGCTAAATTTGATGTCTGTATCACATAATTTTTTAAAATAAATTTCTGAGTATCGCTTCTAGTGCATGGTTTTTTATTGAGGTTGTGTAGTGTAGGACAGTCAAGAAACAAGAAAAGCTGTTTTGGCTTTCCATTAACAATTTCTAGGGTTTGAATATCAATAATAGTAGACTATGGTGAACCTTAATTTCGCAGCCAGGTAGTTAAGAAGATAAAATAAATGGATTAAAAGAAAAGTAGACGGTGGAGTCTAGGATTTAGGGTTTGACTTTTTCATTCTTATGAATTATATATATTTATTATAAAAAAAAATAGTACTATTAAAAAGATCAAGTTGTATGTCTAGACATGCAACAGTTAATTAGTCGAGTATATTTTTAATAAATTACCGGACAGTTAAACCATACTTCATGTTTTGCTAGAGTTAGAGAGTTATGGTATGCTAAAGTTGTAAGAAAAATATTAAGTGCATAAAATTTTATGATGAAAGATCTATTATTTACCTGCTACTCTGAGATTTAAAAAAATATCTATTAATGGCATTATAGGCCATGGTGTAATTTTTTTTGTTTATTATTATTATATATGTATTCGTCCCTTTGATCTTAAGGTTAAAATCCTGCATTTATCTTTAAACTAACCAAATCAAAACAAGTTTTTTATTCCAATGAAGTGCCAGTTACAAAAATCCTTTTTCGTCATTTATTTCTATTAAGGGTTTTGCATTTGTCACTATGTCATATTATTCAATACAAGTTTTTGTATATAATTTTATACAAAATTTTGTACTAAAATAATATGACAATGTCATTTGTGTAATTAAAAATATCGCAATGGTTCATTGGTATGAAGTAATAGGATTAAAACCCACAAAAGACATTATATAAAACTTTCTTGTATGAATTTTGTATTTGTAAATCATTTCTCTTACCCAGAGAAAAATGTTATCCTACTTGAATTTTTATACAAAATTTTGTACCAAATAATGTATCAGTATCATTTCAAGAATTAAAGGCATCTCTATTGCTCTTTATTTTAAAGTGATAGGCTCAAAACTTAACCAAGTCATTATATTTTAAAAAATGGGTAAATTTTTTTATTTATTCATCATTACTCTTCCCCAACATGATTCAAAGTTATAAGATCACACACTGCGTTTCTTTCTTGTAAAAGGCATCTAAATAGTATAGACATGTATATAAAATTTAGTTCACATGCATTGTTGTTGCCATTGGACATCCTCAAGCCCATAGGTTTATGTATCATCTTTGTATCTACTAGGTCATTTAATTTCTTTCTTGGCTATGCATTGAATATTTTCCAAGTCTAGCTCAAGCATATATATGAACAACATACTGTTTTCTAACCTCACATGACCTTATATTCGTGTGTTCCCTGCTCTAGACTAAATTGATTCCTTCTCGTGATCAACTAGCCCCAAGAAAACCTACAAATAAAATAAAATCAAATCAAATGATAAAAAAACACCCTTAAAAATGAAGTGATGGTGTAAATTTATATCTAATACAATGTGAACTACAACTAGAAGGAATCTAATTCATACATTTATTTTTGAATTACTTCATTATGCATTTTTTTACTTGCTGGCATAAGATCATCTATATCATTTCCTATATCATTATCTGTCTCACACTCTTTTGACAACTAGTTTTTGATGAAATGATAATATGTAATTGATATCAAATAATATAAAAAAATACAACAGAGAGTAAGGCAGATGAAAATTCTTCCCGGCGCTCTATCAATTAATCATTTGCACCGCCTCTATTTGCCCAACAATATTTAAATGGAATTTTTTTTTGGGTTAGGCCTTTAGATTCTCAATAAGCACATGCTATAAAGGGTCCATTAAAACTTTAGCTTGGGCCTTGAAGTTTAGGGTAGGATTCGGAAGTTTTGGTACACATACCTCAGAATAACTGTATTAGCTTTGTAACCATTCCGAGAAACATGCATGGGACAGGACTAGTTCCACTATTCAAATAAAATGATATTAAACATTTTACCCATCTCTTCTTGAGAAATAAGTAATTGCCACCAAGTTGTGTTCAAATTCATGTGACAATTCCACCTATTTCGTTTCCTTTGTTGGGGAAGATTCACATGAACTAGATTTCTTTAGGTAGGAGCAAAAACAAATGGTTCCACAGGCAAAGCATGAAGAGAAAAGAAAAAGAAAAAGAAAAAAAGAAGAAGATGATGCAAGCATCATTACTGGAAAATACACATTCGGCTACTAAAAAATTAGTCGCCAAAGCTACTTTTTTAGTTGCTGAAAGTCAATGGCAACTAAAATTTTCAGTCACCCGGTTGGCCGCTGAAGGCTTGTTGGCAATAGTATTTGGCGACTAAATTTGCGTTGGTTGCTAATTCTCTTCTCTTTGGCTACTAAAACTAATTGACACATTTTGGCGACTAAAATTGTAGTTGCCGAAAGTTCTCAAATAAAAATAAATTTTGTATTGTTGTAGCAAAATACTCCTACATTTAGTGACTAAATATTTTAGTTGCCGTTTTATGTCATAGTTAGCCACCAAATAGTTTAGTTACCATTGTTGTTTACAGCTAAACATTTAGTCGCCAAAAAATAAATATTTTCATCCTATTGTATTTTATGACAAAACATTTTAGTCGCCGAAGGATGCCACATTTTTGCGTGACTAAAATATTTAGTCGTCAAAAGTACAATTCCTCATCTTGATTTGTTTTGGCTACTAACTATTTGGTCAGTAAAATATTTTTTTTTTTTTTTTTTTTTTTTTTTGCTACTAAATATTTGGTCACTAAAAACCTTTGCTTGCTTTTTCAGCTGCCAAATATTTAGTCGCCAAAAACTTCACTTCTTTTTTCGTTACTAAATGTTTAATTGCCAAAAACTTTTTTTTAAATAATGTCTTAAATACTTATATTTATTCCATTATTAGTGCAACCTATATTCTGTATATAAACAAAATAATACATGTACCAATTATATTATCAATGATTTCACAACGTATACACATTTCCATTTCAACCATCAAAAAATTCATATTTAACATCAAATTTCAAATGTAATAGATTCCATACAAATCAAGGATAATCCAACTTAAAAAATGTAATTCTGTACAAAACAGAGGATTATTCAAATTTAGTTTTGTTAGGGCTTTGAAAAATTAGGGAAAACAAAGAGAAAGAGAAATACATAGAAAAAGAGAGATTGAGAGACGGAAAGACCCCTTACCTGAAATTGATGTAAGGGAGGAGTTTAAGGTGAAGACGCACTTCTGTTGCCGAAACATTGTTAATGGCGACATTGACGATGGAAGCACTGGTGGGTGGGTGAAGAGAGAGAATATGAGATAGGAGAAAAATGATGGAGGCGCAAAGAGCTAAAACAATGGGTTGGCAAGCATTGAGAGAGAGAGAGAGAGAGAGAGAGAGAGAGAGAGACTACATACCTAAACAATCGAGGTGCAAAGACAGTGGATGTAGGAAGACGGCAGAGGCGCTGGTGATTGCCCACTACGACGAAAAGTGAAAGTGTGAGGGTCAATATGAAAAGGATGGGGTTCCTTACAAAATTACGTAGTTTTGTTTTTTCCTACAAAATAATTTAGTCCTATTTTTCGGTGACCAAATTATTTTTGTCGCTAAAACCTTTTTAACTCCTGCCATGTGATTTCACCGTAGCTTTTAAACTTTTGGCGACCAAGATTTCAAATTAGTCGCTAAATAAAGGCATTTTTCCTCCCCAACTAAATACTTAAGTTGCCAATTAATTTATGAATCCCTCCAAAATTTGAAGTCCTCCCTCCAAAACTATTAATTACAATTGCTGACTAAAATTTAGTCGCTAAAAATAAAATTAATACTGACTAAATTATTTTTAGTAGATAAAGACTGTACATTTAGTGACCAACTTTTTTTTAGTGGCCTAGAATCCTATTTTCAACAACTTAAACTCAATTAGTCGTCAAAAGTAAAATAAATACCGACTACAAATATTTTAGTAGCTAAAGATTATACATTTAGCGACCAAATTTATTTTTTTGTCACTCAGAACCCGATGTTCAACGACTAAAACTCAATTAGTTGCCAAAATAAAATAAATACCAACTAAATTATTTTTAGTAGCTAAATATTGTACCTTTATTGACCAAATTTTTTATAGTAACTAAAGTGTGTACCTTTGCAGACCAAAAAATTTTTTAGTAACTAAAGTATGTACCTTTGCGAACCAAAAATTTTTTTGGTTAGCATTTTTAGTAGCCAAAAGTGTATTTTCTTGTAGTGCATGTACATGTGCACACAAAACTTAAAAACCAAAACACTCCAAAAGTGCAACGTGTGAAATTTCTCACTTTTAAGAACACACCAAAGAAAATTAGCAGAAACTTCAAATTAAGGTGCAGTATTTTAACCTAGAAATGTATCAAATTGGCAAGATATTGCATAATAGAAATGTTACGATAAAGCAAGACACCTCAAGTTAGGGCAATTTGGGCTGAATGGGGTTTCACTAGAAAGCGAGCTAAAAAACTGGAAAAGGTTGACATTTATGAACCAAACACAGCCTTAACGAAAAACGCTTTACCTTAGAGAAAATGTGGGTGTAAAAAATGTGATGGGTGTATTTAGAAGCTCCCAAAGAAAATGGCCAGTAAAATAGTAAGACTGACCGTGGGCAAATAAATAAAATATATGAGATATATCAGAAAAAGGGATCAACTACATAACTGGGCCCAATTGGAAGTAAGAGTGGTATTGGCCCAACAAATGGTCCATTTTTTGTCAGTACTCCATTTTTTGTCTGGACTGTAACTTGGGAGATTCAGTCAGTCACCAATCCATGCAAGCCCACCTAAAATTTTCAGCTAAGCCTAGGCCTAAACCCAACTTTCACTACATTGCTAAACTAGTACCTTATACCCAATAATAATGATCACTCTCATTCTGTCTACAATCTTTAAGGCCCATGCAACAGCAAAAAACCCAAATATACAAAAGGTCCATTCTTTCTGATTCCCCATGGAAGAGTCACAATTTTGGATAAGGGGCCAATCCAAGAATAATTTTTGAACAAACAATGGACATGAGAAGTATACAGATCAAGTCAAGTACTCTTCTTTCCCAATATATTCTTTACCTTGTACCCTTGTCCCATTGTCACACTCATCAAAGCTTGTGTACTAACAACTTCAAATTCAAACTCAAAACTTCTGTATGATATACATATCTATTTCTCATTCAGAAACTGTCGCATGGGCAGAAAATAATCAATTTTTGACTTTAGCAAGAATGACATCTCAATTATGAGTATATAGGAGTATTACACAACATGTGTATTGCACATGCATTGTGTATGCACTTTTTGCTAGTGCATTATATATCCATACTCCCCAATCAGTTGTCTACATTTTTTTTTTCTTCAAAATATTTCATATACTTGGACCATATTTTTTCTTCAAAATATTGCACATGAGATCCACATGGTTTTTTATTGGTTAGTGAAATTAAGAATGAAGATAAGTTGGAAAATTAATTTTGACCATTAGATGAATGAGGGAAGATACCCGGACAGAAATTATTTATCGATAATCCCATGGCTTTGGGGATTATACCGGCCAAACAAGTAATCCACCCCTTGTATTATTCCCCCAAAGAAAAAAAATAAATAAATAAAAGAAAAAAAATTGGTATATTTCTATAATTGTGTGTCTGCTAGTATAAATTATTCTGAAAATTGATGTGATTGGTTTAAATGTGGGGCTGAATTGGATTAGTAATTTGATGTCAAACTTTACTTTCTTAATAAATACATGCAAATTGACTATGATATATGCACATTGTTTTTCAGACCATGTGATACTATTGTCAAATAGCATAATTGGGGGTGTGCACGGTGTGGTTTGAGTGGTTTAAGAGTAAAATTACAAATTGAATGGCGAGTTAGTGGATTAGTAGATTGACAAATTGCGGTTTGAGCAGTTTTTGACAGATTGACAGATTGAATAATAATTTAATTAATTATTATGTTGAAATAATCTTTTGTGTACAATATATAAATTGAAACAAAATCAAACAAATAAATAAATAACGTACCGAATTTATTTTATTGAACCGAATGAATATTTAAAAGATCAAGTTGAGTGTGTGACACTCTGTCCTTAAGACAGATTCGCCCCGCTACAGTGCTTACGGACAAAAGGCGTCTGTCTCCCAAGATACAATGATCTTCACAAATTGTAGTAGCACTCCAAACAATTTGTACGGCGAACCAAAAACCTGTGTTCTAACTCTTTGAATTTTTCCTAAAATTAATATGAAGATTATATCACGCAAGAAAGCAAAACTCGAAGGAAAGAATGAATTTTCGGAATGTTTTAACACTGCTGGAATGATCTGAATTTATAGGCAACACAAACTGCCCGAACATGTATGAAATCAAACCTAAAAAGGTATGTTTCAAACTGAACAGGTGCAAAAACTATTTGAACCTAGTTTTGAACTTGTTGAAAAACCCGAACCTGTTTGGACTGATAATAAATTTGTCCGGTTCAACTTGGTAGTTTGAAAACTGTTTTAGAGCAGTTTAAACTGTTAGAATATTGGACTGGAGAAGGTTTGTTTGGATAGAAATTTTTGAATTCAAATTTGAATTAATTTCCTATAATAATTTTTGGAAAAAAATTAAATAAATTTTGTTCAAAAAATTAATGTTAGAACCGACCCGATCCAATCCATAACCACGCCCGGCACGGTCGGACGGCGGCGGTGCGCGTGTATGGTGGTTTAAGCCAAGGTTCAATTTGTCCATAACTTCTCCCTTCTATAAATTTGGGATGCCCCTTGGAGCCCAACCCAAGTGTTGTCACCTTGAACTTATATACACATACAAGTTCTCTTCAAGTTTCAATGTGAGACAATCCTTACAAGGAAACCTACATTTAATTCTTTAAATGTCCATTCCACGAACCCGAAAATGACGTCAACTTCCCATTCACTCATAAATGGTTTTGACAAACCGTTTTCACCGTGTGACTTGCCATGTGGCAAGGAACATGCCACGTGGCAAGGAACATGCCACCTCTTCGGACCCACCCCAAAAGACAAAGCCCACTCAATTTTGGGCTCAAAGTTGGCCCAAAATAAGCCTTATAAAACCAAATTTTCTAACAATCCCCAATATGCATGGAATTTGACGGAGAGAAAATGTAACAACATAATCTAATTACAGAAAGTACAAAAATTAGAAATACTCTGCAAAGGATATGTAGCTTTTGGCCTTGAACCTTCCCTTGTGAGACACTATCAGATTTACTAGCTAACCAGTAAACATGATGTCTTGAACTGTTTAGTCATTTGTGTAAACCAAGACAATAGAACTCACACAGTATATCCCCAGACACAGTTTAGTTCTCACTACTGTGTTCATTTTGGCCCTGAACAACCTGGTCTTTCATAAGTGCTCAAGAGAATTGTAGCACTTCACAAATCTCATAAAACCAGCCCAGTTCACACTCACATAGGTGATTCTTATGAAGAGTATTCTGCCATACTCCACTAGATTTACCTAGATATAAGAATCATTAAAAGTATTACTTAACTTAAAACGCTGTAGATATCATTATTTCATCATAGAAATGGGTAGGAGTTTGACTCCCCAGTGATCCCTCTGAGTCATACACAACTCGATTGTCCCTTTGAATCTAGATCTTAGGATCTCCAGTCAACTAGGTTGGGTTACCATTGTGGTAACTCTTATTTAATAGACCTAAGTCCCATTTCCCTCGATGAGTTCTCAACTAACTCTCTTGCTAACCCTTTGGTTAGTGGATCCGCTATGTTGTCTTTAGACTTCACATATTCAATGGAAATAATTCCATTAGAGAGTAGTTGTCTCACGGTGTTATGTCGACAACGAATGTGTCGGGACTTACCGTTATACATATGACTTTGTGCTCTACTTATTGCTAATTGACTATCGTAATGTATGCATATAGCAGGCACCGATTTTGGCCATATTGGAATATCTTCAAGGAAGTGACGAAGCCATTCTGCTTCTTCCCCAGCTTTATCTAAAGTTATGAATTCTGATTCCAGAGTAGACCTAGCTATGTAAGTCTGTTTGGAAGATTTCCAAGATACAGCCACACCACCAAGAGTAAAGACATACCCACTAGTGGACTTTGAGTCTCTAGTATCCAATATCCAGTTTACATCACAATATCCTTCAAGTACTGCTAGATATCTAGTATAATTTAGCCCACTGTTACGAGTAAATCAGAAATATCTTAGAACCCTTATAATTGCTTTCCAGTATTCTACTCCTGGGTTACTCGTATATCTACTTAATTTACTTACTACATAAGATATATCCGAGCGAGTACAGTTCATCAAGTACATTAAGCTTCCAATAATTTGGTCATACTCTAATTGAGAAATACTTTCATGTACATTTTTAGAAAGAAACAAATTAACATCCACAGGTGTTCTAGCAAGATGATCATCATCTTTGCTGAATTTGTCAAGTATTTTCTCAATGTAATGAAATTGTGACAAAGCATAACCTTTTGATATTTTGGTAATTTTCATACCAAGAATTACATCAGCAATGCCCATGTCCTTCATGTCAAAATGTTTATTCAACATTTTCTTGGTAGTTTTAATCATGTCATTATTATTACCTATGATGAGCATATCATCCACATAAAGATATATTATAACATAACATTTGTTTGTGTTTTTAATATAAACACATTTGTCACACTCATTAATTTTAAATCCATTTGATATCATTGCCTTGTCAAATTTCTCATGCTATTGCTTTGGCGCTTATTTTAAACCATATAATGATTTAACCAATTTACACACTTTCTTTTCTTTTCTTGGAACAGAAAATCCTTCTGATTGTTCTATGTAAATTTCTTCATCTAACTCACCATTTAAAAAAGCGATTTTCACATCCATTTGATGAATTTCTAGATTGTACAAAGATGCAATAGCAATTAGCATCCTAATGGATGTTATTCTAGTAACCGGTGAGTATGTGTCAAAGTAATCAAGACCTTCTCTTTGTCTAAAAGCTTTGACTACAAGTCTTGCCTTATATTTGTCAATTGATTCATCCGCTTTCATTTTTCTTTTGAAAATCCACTTATACCCAAGAGGTTTACAACCTAGTGACAAATCCACCAATTCTCAAGTGTGATTTTGTAGGATGGATTCAACTTCACTGTTTACAGCTTCTTTCCATAAAGGAATCTCGGGATTGGACATAGCCTCTTTAAAAGTTAAAGGCTCATTTTCTAACAAAAATGTTAGTAAATTTGGATCAAAAGATTTTGAGATTCTAGCACGTTTACTATGCCTAGGTTCCTCTTCATCAATTTGATCTTGCTCTTGTTCTTGATCTTGTTATTGCTCATTACTAGTAATAGCATCAAAAGATCTTTTATTATTACTAGTCTTTTGTCCAATCTTATTCGGAAACACATGTTCAAAGAAAGATGCATTCCGAGATTCAATAATAGTATTTACATGCATTTTGGAATGTTCTGATTTATGAATCAAAAACCGATATGCACTACTATTCTTGGCATAACTAATGAAAATGCAATCAATGGTTTTAGGACTTATCTTAGTCTTTTTAGGATTAGGAATAGCCACTTTAGCCAAACACCCCCACACGTTTAAGTATTTGTGCGATGGTATTCTCCCATGCCACATTTCATTAGATGTTTGATTCACTTTCTTTCGGAGTACTTTATTAAGTATATAATTAGCAGAAAGTATTGCTTTCCCCCACAAGTTTTAAGGTAATCCAGAACTTATTAACATGGCATTCATCATTTCTTTTAAAATCCTATTTTTCCTTTCAGCAATTCCATTTTGCTGAGGTGAGTAAGGAGCGATGGTTTGATGAATTATTCCATGTTCTTTACAATATTCACTAAAAAGTGATTTATATTCACCACCTCTATCACTTCTAAGTTTTTTAATTTTCTTACCAAGTTGATTTTCAATTTCATTCTTATATTGAATGAAAATTTCCAAAACTTCATCCTTGGTTCGAATTAAATAAACATAACTATATCTAGTATAGTCATCTATAAAAGTGATAAAATATTTTTTTCCACCTCTACTTTGAATTGATTTAAAATCACAAATGTCACTATAAATTAATTCAAGTAGTTCCGTACTTCTTTCAATTGAATGAAAATGAGTTTTGGATAATTTTGCCTCAACACAAATGTCACGACCCAAACCCGCTCCTATAGGTTTAGAATCATAACAGGCCAGTAATCCTGGGATTACCGAAGGCCTCTGAGACAAATTAACATAATATTAGGGGCTAGCAGAAGCAAATAACAAATATACAACGTCCATTGAGCTGTGCAGACTTATATGAGACAGAAAAATTTTAAACTTTTTATATACATATATACACATCATCCTTACTTCATAATATATATACAGATTAGACAAAAGGGAACTTAGCCCCATTTACAAAATACACAAGACTTGTTTAACTAAACAAGAAAACAGAACTTAAACTTTAAATCACATAGCCATAGTCACTTGACATATTTGGAATCTCCACGAGAGGCACATATGTTGGCTGACAAAAACAGATTCCAGGCAGATGCCTCTAAGCCTGGTCACGCGCCTGTTCACCAACATACATAAATAATACAGTGAGGTAGAGCCTAGTGAATAATAACAGAGTAAAGGGTTTTAATGAATGATGTCCATACCAGATTCAGAAATCATAATTTAGATTCATAGACAGATCCATATTCATATTCTTGTTCAAATCAAATACAGAAATCAGAGTTCATGCTTAATCATACGTGGTACATCCATTAGCGCTAACAGAATAGATACAGAACAGATGCAGAACATATGGTGGTCATGAATAACCAGTTCCATAAAGGAACTTCCGGATCTGGGTAACAAAGAGAAAACATGCTGAGCCCCATGATGGAGCCTCCGGTACGGGTAACAGAGAGCAGACATATTAAATTCTATAATGGAACCTCCGATACCGGGTGACAGCTAACAGATATCACATGATGCTAAGGATGCCACGAATACATTATCAAAAATTGGACAATCATTCATTGTACATAACATGTCATTTCAAAAAACAGATCTTAATTCATCATACAGAAAATAAATAAGGTTGAACATAACTTCACTAAGTTATTACTCACAGTGTTCTGGCACTTGACTCGTCCCTACGTTTGACCCTACATAATTCATAACACATTGGGTTATATTACAATTCATTCCATTCTTTAACTTGTTTAACATTCTTAGGCTCCTTTCATGTTCTTTAATTCATCTGTAATGTTTAATGCATGCCTAAGAGTGCTTTGAAATGAAAGAGAACGGAAGACGAAACATAAAACATCTTTTCAAAATTTCTGAAACAGGGCCCTCCGCTCGAGCGAACCCCTTTGGTCTACAAAAGTACTGGTTGCTTGCAAATTACGCTCGAGCGAGACTTTTGACGCTCGAGCAAGGAGTCTAGTAAAACAGGGTACGCTCGAGCGAGACTCTTTACGCTCGAGTGGACATGTCGAATTCTGGGTTTTTTTAGATTATGTTTGAGCTTCAAAACTTGGTTCCAACCAATGTAATTAATATCATAAGACTCATATTTCCACCATATAACTTTTAACATGAATATAAGGGCCAATTTTACAAGATTTGAATCTCAAATTTACATAAATCCATTGTATAAACTCAAATCATATCAAACCCACTTCATAAGTTCAAAGCTCATACAATTTAATTTCCATATCATTTTGAAATATACATGCATGTGAAATATGGGCTTTATTTTCAACTTAAATAGTTGTAACATGCTCGGGAGGTATCCGCGCGCGTTAAATAGTTCGGACTCTCGAGATCACTTTGATCTAGTCTCACGAGTGCAATGTGAAACATAGACGAGAGTCCAAATTTGGCAACTTTTATTGAAAATCCATTTTATTGCAATTTTGTCAAAAATAGATTGCGTCATCAGATCTCAGAGTCGCCACCTAATATTTTTGGGAAATTAGGAAGCCCATGACTCGTGCCAAGGCCACTGTTCGTCGTAACCAAGGACGCTTGGCTCGGAACCTTAGGTATGAGAAGGGAAGGTCAATAATGAGCACCCCCGCTCACCCGATCAAAGATCGGCCTCTACTAAACCATGATATGACTTTTTTATTTTCTTTATATGTTCATGTTCTAATTATTGAATAAATACTAAAATTTACTATGTGAAGCATACAAGGTATAGACTAGTTTGCTCAAATTGAAACAATTCAATTTCATGTGTGTTTGTGAAAATTGTTTGAATTTGCCACCTCAAGTGGGCTTAAAATTTGCGGATTTGCCACCAAACATAGTGGGCTTAAACGTATATTCATTGAATCATTCCAATTCAAGGAACAGGCCTTCATCCACAGGCATTTAAGTAGTTTATCATTTAAGCAATTAGCCTCATGGTAGGATGCTAAACATAATAAAAAAAATTATGTACAAACAGGATGCTAAAGCGTAAAGATTCACATATTTACCGACGTCTCACGAACAGCTACAAAACAAAGTTAGTAAAATTCTAATGCAATTCACTCATGAGATGCGACTAAAGATTCGGCTTCTAAGATATGACATGTGAATCATCTCAAGAATATGAGGTAGCACACATAATCACATAGGAATTGATTAAATCTACAAATGTAAATTTAGCCGAATCTTGATGCATGAAACATGGATGCAAAGCATGGATCTGCATGGCATGTCAGATATATACATATGTACAGTTAGGAAAAACGATTAAAGAATAGGATAGAAAGGAGCAGGGTCGGGGGATTATTACAATACATAAATTATAACATGTTCAAATGAGAGAGAGAGATGAGGGAATAATAAAATGAAACCTCACAAACACTCAAAACAAAAATAAAAGTTTTAAACCCCCGACCATTCAGCAACTAACAAAGATCCATGTGTCTTCAATCCAATCCAGCCCATGTAAACTCATCTTCAAGGCCCCACCTTCTCTGGGATTATAGAAGCATACTTTGTCACAGACAAAAGTGTTGGTTGTTTTTTTATGTGGCTTTTTAGCTGGGCTAGATTCAACACTGGACTCTATAACTTTAGCAGCAGCATGAGAAAAGGCATCAGATGAACCCTTCTTTTTAAGAAAAATTAAAGTAACTTCTCCACTCGTAATGTCCACATTTTTAACTACACCTGCTTCCCTATCATGACCAAATTCAAATGAAAGAGTGTACTCTTCACAGCAAAAAGGAGTAGATGTCTTTTCCATCAAGGCAAAGGACACGTGGCTAGTTGAGGTGTCTTCACCATGGTTAAAGTTGGATGACTGGTCATAACCAACCCATAGATCACCCAAGTGAACAACAATAGGCAAAAGGTATAGCTTAACAAACAGAGTCGGCTTAGACCCACCATCTTTACCCAAGCTAACAACTTGGTGTGATCCATGGGTTTGTTAAGCTATACCCAGCGAGCCTCTCAAGGGTTTCAGTTTAGCTTGTCCACGTTGATTAGGTGTGAGATCTCTAGGCCATCAAAATCTATAATAATAACTGCTACACTTGACCAGGAGATATGATGATGTAGGGACTAGGCTACTTGGGTCTGAATTTGCCCCTAGTGTAGTGGATAGGAACTCAATTGTCCTTCTTCTCTTAAATTAAGGGTTTTGCCTTTCTGGGCGGTCTTTATTAGGAAACGATCCAGTTTTAACTCTTTGATCACATTCAACCTTATTACCCCTAGTTCAAGGGCTGTTTCAAATTTGAATCATATGATTGCCCCTAGTTCAAGGGAGGCTGATTCCAATCTAACTCATATTCGACCTTATTACCCCTATTTGAAGGGCTACCTCCATTTGAATCACATCATTGCCCCTAGTTCAAGGGCTGATTCCAATCTACATCACATCTGACCTTCTTGCGCCTAGTTGAAGGGCTATTTCCAATCTGAATCACAGGCCTTACGTAGTTCTGGCTAAGGTTCACTCGGGTATTGACACTCTCCTTTTATGCTCTAACTTTTGCCAAAGCCGCCCTTTCGGGTTTTCAACCTTGTGAGCTTTTCATTTTTTTCATTTTTCATTTTTTTTTTTTTTTTGTGCTCTAACTTTTGCCTAGGTCGCCCTTCCGAGTTTTCAGCCCAGCGAGCCTCTCAAGGGTGGTACCTTATTGCCCCTAGTTCAAGGGCTGTCTCCATTTCGGCTATGCAAGCCTCACACTTTGGTTGATCATTGAATATTTTGAATCACGGTTTGAAAGCTAAGGAGCTAAGGAGGTCGGACCTCAAGTCAAGAGGGATCCTATGCTGTATAATCAATTCCAGGCATGTCTTCATAGGACCACACAAAAACAGTTTTTGAAATCTTTTCACAAAGTGACTAATCACTCGTACTCTTACGAAGACAAGATAGAACCAATTTGGACCAAGCCAGGATCCTTCTCAGTACCCACATTAACATAAATGATTTTATTCATCAAAGGCTTAGCACACCTCTCTTCCTCTCAGTTGATCAAAATTTGCAAATCCCGATGAAATTCTTCCTCATTGTTTTTATCAGAGTTTTGGAAAAAGTTTTTAAAAAACTTTGGTCAATGCTATGATTTATAGGCACAGAGAAGTAGGCAGACTCTATGGCATTTTTTTTTTTTTTTTTTTGTTTATTGAAAAGAGACTATGACTCAGCAATGACAATAGACTCAAAAGAAAATGACAAAGAAGACCTAGACAGGACAGAAATGTCTAGGTTAGTACTATCTAAATCAACAGACTCTGACTCACTAGAATGACTCGAGTCTGATCCCAACTCTACAAACTTGGTGGAATCAAAGTTAGACTCTATGGGGATGTGGTTTTGGAAATATTCTTCAGATCCCGGAGGACGCTCGTGATCCTCAGCTAGCCACCTGAAAAAGGATTAACACTCCGGTTGAAGGTGCCGAAATTAGCACTCCAACGGATAAGTCAGTGTATACTCTCTTGATTGCTTGTATCTTAAGTTAAACATGCTAGTTCTCACATACCTTCCTCTAACTGATGACCCTGTATTTATACTACTCTCTTTCTTGGGCCTCGGGACTGGGCTCACTTTCAATTTGCCGTATAACTATTTATTCGGCTTCGTTTGCAGCAAACCGCTTCTCGCTCGGCCCTTTACTCAATCGACTATTTGGCCGAATCAGGCAGGATTTAAATTGCGGGTCAGGGTTGAATGAAATATATATATGCTTCGACCCAAGTCCAACCATTCGGCCTCTTCATGACTCCTAACATTCGGCCCCCACAATTGCCCCCCAAACACTTCACTTACGATAGTTAGCTGGAGTGTTTGGTTTTGAACTTCAAAAAGTCAGAGCCGAAATTCGGCGGTTATCCTCATTTCAACGCGGATGTCAGAGCACACCTCTCGGTTATCATTTCAACTTCCCGCCCCTTCGTATGCCTTCATTTATTATGATTTAAAATCTTGTCGTCTTCTCGAACACACATATTTTGGACACTTAAAGTTTTTTGAACTGCTTTCTAATCGTCTCTGCAACTTCCATTCGTCCTCCATTGTCTTCTTCGTCTCTTGTAAGTCTCATTCCTCCCTGCTTTCTCTCTGCTTTGAGTCCTTTTTCCTGGTTTACCCTTAGTTTAACACACTTCTATAAACTGATCGAAATGGCAAAGCATCTAAAAGGCCTCCTCTCTACGGATCGAATTTCTGGCTTTCGACGCCATTTTTTTATCCCTGATGATGTCCATCTGTCGCTCGTGACAGATGGCACTCTCGATATGGAAAGGGACGATGAAAGCACAATCGTTTTCCCTCTCTTATCGATTGCGGATGGTGGAATCTGTTTCCCATTTCATCCATTCCTTAGGGCTGTCCTTCGCCATTGGGGTCTAATCCCCTTTCAACCCAATGTCAATTTTTTTAGAATCGTAATGGGGATTATAACGCTAAACCGTCACCTTAGGATTAACCTCGACATACCTGTTATTCGGCACTGTTACGCCTTGGCGAAGTCTTCTGGTCGGCATGGACGCTATTTCCTTAGGACTAAGGACACCGACCATTAACTAGTGACTATGCTCTCCAGCTCCGGAAAGCAAGTCGATGATGTTATGGTTGTTGTCCGAGGCAATTGGGAATTCAGCGAAGGCGAGGATCGCCTTGATCCTATAACTAGACGGAGGGGCGAACCAGGTAGCTGTATAGCTTCTTGTGTTTATTTTTTGTTGTATTTATAAAGCTTCATTTCTAAGACCTCATGGTTTTGCTTATGCAGGAAACGATTTGAAGAAAGTCCTAACTTCAACCGACGACGCCGTTCTTTCAGAAATCAAAGTCACGCTCAAGTACTTCGGCCGTCCGAGTCTTCAGAAACAGGGGAGGGCAACGACATATACGACTTTCTCGGCAGCAGAAAACATCCCCGTTCCGAAGGGCGAAGAATTTCTTACGGCTCTTATTTTAAGCAACTTCAGGAACTTGCGCCAGATCGGCTTCGAAGGGTCCGACTCGGAACGTGCAGAAGTCGTAGAGGTTGGTGAAGAATCAGGCTAGTCCGAGGCTGAAGTAGACGAGGCCTTAAGGGTAGCCTTTGAGGAGGCCGGCCTCAATTCAGCCAACCCTCCGTCCATCTCGGGTCGGGAAGTTTACGACGACGTTTTTATTGGGTTAGAAGATATGGCCGAGTTGTTACTCACGAAACTTGCAAAAAAGAGAAACACTGAACGAATGCCTGCGCGGCAGAAAGCAGAGGCCATTCAAGCGGAGGCCATCCGATCCAAAGTGCCACCCGTCATTGACGTTGAGCCCCCCCTGCCTGTTATTAAGGAGATGACTCAAAACTGAGATGCGGAGTCGGAGCTGGTCGTGCTGGCAAATCAGGAGGCTGAACGAAGGGCGGAGAAGTGTCCTACTGAGGTTAAGGCCGGCTCTGGAGAGGACCCTGCTGACAAACGGCCGCATCTAGAGGAGTCGGATTTGGTTGTGCCTTTTGTGGTTCAACCAAGGATAAAAAATATGCCGGTCTCCTCTGATGCGTTGGCTATGAAAGATCCAGCCGTGGCGCTGAGTATGGCCTCATCTGTTTCATTGCCGTCTGATAAGGCGGTTTTCTACTCAGAGTCGGACCTTTTGGCAATAGCGCTAGTCGCTCAATCGGCTCTTCTGGTAAATATCTTGATCTTGCCTTTCCCTTTTGTGTATACAATTTGGTTTTAATCTCTTGTTTTGCAGACGGTCGGAAGAATAGCCAAATTAGGCCGTCGCCAGCACACTGCGATCAAACGGATTGGCCATTTACAATCCAAAGTCGAGGGCCAAAAGAGCTGGGCGGAGTTTGAAGTGGCACAGGTGAAGATGGAGTCTGCAAGGACTGAGGCCGAAATGGAGAAGGCAAAATGCAGACCAGCTCCAATTGGCTGCTGAACAGAGGGCGACTGCGAGCGACGCTGAGCTTAAGTTAGCCCAAGAGGCGATCGCCAAACTTGAGGCGGACTTAGTAGAATCAAGGGCGGTGAAAGAGGTAGCCGACTTTGAGGCTAAGAAGGCGTATGAGGCTGGGCAAAGCGCTGTCCTTGCCAATTACATGGAAGAAGTCCGCAAATTCGAGAATCGGGGATTCAAACATGGCTAGCTCAAAGCCCTTGCTGCTGCTGATGTGACATTGGCTATGTCAATTCCATATGAGCAAGTGGATATTGAGCCGCTGGAGTCTGACTCCGAGGATTGATGAGGGCGACAATAATTTTTTTTTTAGGATTTTGAATGTAATGTTACAGCTTTTGTAGTTTTCGTATGTAAAATGGCTACAAATTTGTGCCCAATTTACTAATGAAAATTTCATTTTTACTTTGCTATTATTTGTGCTAAATTTTGTTATGGATGAATGGTATTGCTTTCAATTGCAAAATGGCAACGTTTTGTTTTCAATACCAAGTATCATAATTCATGGAATGGCTGCGGCATAAATTGATCGACATTCGGTTTGGATACTTGGCCAATCAGATTCATAAATCTGCCCTTGCCCCAGCCAGTGTAAGAGTTTCAAAAGCCGAATAGGACTAGCTCATGGAATGGCTGGGGCATAAATTGATCGGCATTCGGTTTAGATACTTAGCCGATTAGATTCATAAATCTGCTCTTGCCCCAGCCAATGCAAGAGCTTCAAAAGCTGAATAGGACTAGCTCATGGAATGGCTGGGGCATAAATCGATCGGCATTCGGTTCAAATACTTGGCCGATCAGATTAATAAATCTGCCCTTGCCCCAGCTAGTGCATGAGTTTCAAAAGCCGAATAGGGCTAGCTCATGGAGTCGCTGCGGCATAAATCGATCGGTATTCAGTTTAGATACTTGGCTGATCAGATTAATAAATCTGCCCTTGCCCTAGCTAGTGCATGAGCTTCAAAAGCCGAATAGGGCTAGCTCATGGAGTAGCTGCGGCATAAATCGATCGGCATTCGGTTCAGATACTTGGCCGATCAAATTAATAAATTTGTCCTTGCCCCAGCTAGTGCATGAGCTTCAAAAGTCGAATAGGACTAGCTCATGGAGTGGCTGTGGCATAAATCGATCGGCATTTTGTTTAGATATTTGGCCGATCAGATTAATAAATCTGCCCTTGCCCCAGCTAGTGCATGAGCTTCAAAAGCCGAATAAGGCTAGCTCATGGAGTGGCTGCGGCATAAATCGATCGATATTCGGTTTAGATACTTGGCCGATTAGATTAATAAATCTGCCCTTGCCCCAGCTAGTGCAAGAGCTTAAAAAGCCGAATAGGACTAGCTCATGGAATGGCTGGGGCATAAATCGATCGGCATTCGGTTTAGATACTTGGCCGATCAGATTCATAAATCTGCTCTTGCCACAGCCAGTGCAAGATCTTCAAAAGCTGAATAGGACTAGCTCATGGAATGACTGGGGCATAAATCAATCAGCATTCGGTTTAGATACTTGGCCAATCAGATTAATAAATCTGCCCTTGCTCCAGCTAGTGCATGAGCTTCAAAAGCCGAATAGGGCTAGCTCATGGAGTCGCTGCGGCAAAAATCGATCGGCATTCGGTTTAGATACTTGGCCGATCAGATTAATAAATCTGCCCTTACCCCAACTAGTGCATGAGCTTCAAAAGCCGAATAGGGCTAGCTCATGGAGTGGCTGCGGCATAAATCGATCAGTATTCAGTTTAGATACTTGGCCGATCAGATTAATAAATCTGCCCTTGCCCCAGCTGATAGGACTAATCCGATCGGCATTCGACTTTTGGCGTTTAGCATTAATAACGTCGCCTCGGGGGTGCTGTATACAATAAGAATAAATGGGGTGAGTTCGCGCTAGTGACTCCATTTATTCTTGCTCAGACTTGATTTAAACTAGCTTAAGTGCGAATGTCAAACAGACTGTTCTTCAATAGCAGAGGAGAAGGACGAACGTTGGCTGAGCTAAAAACGGCAATGAATCGCAGTAGCGAGCCTACACGCATGGGAGGAAGGACGTCCAAAGAACGGGAAAAACGTCAGCCCCCAAGTCGTCGAAGTAGATCACCCCGAAAAGAAAAACAGCAATGGGGAAGCTCCTCGCGACCGCGACCAAGAAACGAGCCAGACACAATGCCACGACTGTTGAGTTTTATGGTTTTCGTGGGGAATAAACCGATGACAGAGATAGATTCCATCGTTAACAATCCGGGTGTAGCGGTCGAGTTTGCTCGACAGATCTTTCCACCAGAAGTCCAGCAGTCGATGGTTGGACGAAAAGATTTTGAAGTATTTCGAGAAGGCATCCATGGGGTGGTGAAGGGGTTGTACACCGCTTATGAAGTCGGCATGCTCCTGCGTGCCGCGCGACGATAAATAGAGAAGAAAGACGAACGAATCCGCAGTTTGGAGGCTTGCGCGAAGAAGGCCGAGCGTGAGCTTAGGGAGCTTAGGAAGGCTCAAGCCACCGAGCCATGTGCGGCGGGTCAATCTAACCCGATCGTGGAGGAGAGAGTGACACAACGGCTGTTAAGCCACACCATCGCCGACCGAGATACGGCAAGCATGTTTGCCGTAGAAAATACGAGGACCATGGGTTATGAACAAGGCTTCCATGCGGGCCGGAAGGTTGGGATCGACAAAACCAAAGAGAAACTTGCAAAGGAGGTCTACCGATGCGAGAACCGGGGCTTTAGGCACGGTTGGATCGAGGCACTTCAGGCCGCGGAGGCTCTCCGAGCAAAAGGTGTTGATTCGGCGTTACCGCTGTACCAACGTGATCATTTTTCCTTTTCTGCCTTTGAAGTCAAAAAGAGCGACGATAAGGGAGACGCCATATAAAAGTAGACATTGTAGGCATTGTAATGCAAAATTCATGTAATTTTTAGCTAATTAAATAATAATACATTTTCTATTTTAAGTGTTTTCAAGTGTTGGCATACTTTTTGACTGTATTAGTATACTTTGTTTCAATTGACTGATCTAAGGACACATTTTATTTTGAGCGTTCACATGTTTCAGCTTGCGTTCATACGGCATGTTTCGCCATGCGTTTATATAGCCTGTTTTATTTTATTTTGAATGTTTTGATGTCTCAGCCTTCGTTTATAGGTCTTCCTCCATTTCACGTTTATAAGGTGTTACGCACTAATAGCTCTCCGAATCCGGAGGCTTTATCGGCCCAAAGGCATCGTGCGCCGATGAGGCTCCGAATTCGGAGACTTGGTTTGGCCAATCGTGATATCCACGAAGGGCACTCCGAATCCGGAGGCTTCATCAGCCTAAAGGCGTTGTGCGCCAATGGGGCTCCAAATTCGAAGACTTCGTTTAGCCAATCGTGATATCCACGAAGGGTGCTCCGAATTCGGAGGCTTCATTAGCCCAAAGGCGTCGTGTGCCGATGGGGCTTCCAATTCGAAGACTTCGTTTGGCCAATCGTGATATCCACGAAGGGCGCTCTGAATCCGGAGGCTTTATCGGCCCAAAGGTGTCGTACGCCGATGATGGGGCTCCGAATTCGGAGACTAGCCAATCGTGATATCCACGAAGGACGCTCCAAATCCGAAGGCTTTATCAGCCCAAAGGCGTCGTGCGCCAATGGGGCTCTGAATTCAGAGACTTCGTTTGGCCAATCGTGATATCCACGAAGGGCGCTCCGAATCCGGAGGCTTTATCGGTCCAAAGGCGTCATGCGCCGATGATGGGGCTCCGAATTCAAAGACTGGCCAATCGTGATATCCATGAAGGGTGCTCCGAATCCAGAGGCTTCATCGGCCCAAAGGCGTCGTGCGCCGATGGGGCTCCGAATTCAGAGACTTCGTTTGACCAATCGTGATATCCACGAAGGGCGCTCCGAATCCGGAGGCTTTATCGGCCCAAAGGCATCGTGCGCCAATAAGGCTTTGAATTCGGAGACTTCGTTTGGCCAATCGTAATATCCACGAAGGGTGCACCAAATCCGGAGGCTTTATCGGCTCAAAGGCATTGTACGCCGATGGGGCTCTGAATTTGGAGACTGGCCAATCGTGATATCCACGAAAGGCGCTCCGAATCTGGAGGCTTGATCGGCCCAAAGGCGTCGTGCCCCGATGGGGTCCGAATTCAGAGACTGTTTTGCCAATTGTGATATCCACGAAGGGCGCTCCGAATCCGGAGGCTTGATCAGCCCAAAGACGTCGTGCGCCGATGGGACTCCGACTTCGGAGACTTCGTGTGGCCAATCGTGATATCCACGAAGGACGCTCCGAATCCGGAGGCTTCATCAGCCCAAAGGCATCGTGCGCTGATGGGGCTCTGAATTCGAAGACTTCGTTTGGCCAATCGTGATATCGACGAAGGGCACTCTGAATCCGTAGGCTTTATCAGTCCAAAGGCGTCGTGCCCTGATGATAGGGCTCCGAATTCGGAGACTGGCCAATCGTGATATCCACGAAGGGCGCTCGGAATCCGGAGGCTTCATCGGCCCAAAGGCATCATGCGCTAATGGGGCTCCAAATTCAGAGACTTCATTTGGCCAATCGTGATATCCACAAAGGGCGCTCCGAATCCGGAGGCTTTATCGGCCCAAAGGCGTCGTGCGCCGATAGGGCTCCGAATTCAGAGACTTGCCAATTGTGATATCTACGAAAGGTGCTCCGAATCCGGAGGCTTGATCAGCCCAAAGGTGTCGTGCGCCGATGGGGCTCTGAATTCGGAGATTGTTTGGCCAATCGTGATATCCACGAAAGGCGCTCCGAATCCGGAGGCTTGATTAGCCCAAAGGCATCGTGTGCCGATGGGGCTCCAAATTCAGAGACTTGGTTTGGCCAATCATGATATCCACGAAGGGCGCTCCGAATCCGGAGGCTTCATCAGCCCAAAGGCGTCGTGTGCCGATGGGGCTCCGAATTCAGAGACTTTGTTTTGCCAATCGTGATATCCACGAAGGGCGCTCCGAATCCGGAGGCTTTATCGACCCAAAGACGTCGTGCGCCGAAAAGGCTCCGAATTCGGAGACTTTGGCCAATCGTGATATCCACAAAGGGCGCTCCGAATCCAGAGGCTTTATCGGCCTAAAGGCGTTGTGCGCCGATGGGGCTCTGAATTCGGAAACTTTATTTGGCCAATCGTGATATCCACGAAGGACGCTCCAAATCCGAAGGCTTTATCCGAATCCGGAGGCTTTATCGGAACACTTTGAAACAAGGATCTTTGCATTACAAAAGAGGAATATGTACACGTTGAACCATTCACAACTAGTATCATTCCCCACAAGTCGGGTTTAATGATAGAATTTTCGTAAGTGCGTTGAATTCCAAGGCCATGGCAGACTCCTTCCAGACATGTCCTTGAGCTGATATGCCCCTACCCCTGCGATCGAATGGACCTGATAGGGGTCGTCGCAGTTAGGGCCCAATTTTCCATCAGTCGATTTCCTGGCCACCGGAAGTACTTTTTTCATGACCAACTCTCCTGGTGTGTAGCGGCGCAGCTAAACACGTTGATTGTACGACTTGGCAAGTTGTTGCTGGTATCGTGTCATGGAGGCAAGGGCGCAGTCTCTTCGTTCTTCGATCAGAATCAAATCCAAAGCCAGCATCATGTCGTTTCGGCCCATATCAAAAACTTGCGATTTCAGGGTTGGGTGGCCGATCTCCAGGGGTATGATCGCCTGGGTTCCAAAGCATAAAGCAAACGTCGTATCTCCAGTGGATCGCCTTGGCGTAGTTCGGTGTGCCCACAATACACTCGGTAATTCTTCGACCCATTTGCCTTTAGCTTTCTCCAGCCTCTTCTTGATGCCGTCCAAGATAGATTTGTTAGAGGTTTTGACTTGACCATTGCTTTGGGGGTAAGCCGGCATGGAAAAATAGGACCGGATACCATACTTGCTGCACAGCTCTCGGTAAACGCCACAATCTAACTGGGTGCCGTTGTCTGAAATAAGAGCTCTTGGAATGCCGAATCGTGTTATGATATTTCTCCATACAAAGCGTTTGACATCAGCATCGCGAATGTGCGTTAATGCCTCCACTTCGACCCATTTTGTGAAGTAATCTGTGGCGATGATCAAGTATCACTTGTTCCCTGGGGCCCTCGGTAATGGTCCTACGATATCAAGCCCCCATTAGACAAACAGCCAGGGATTGGTGATAGAGCTTAACTCTTCAGCAGGCAGATAGGTTAACAGGGAGAACTTCTGGCACTGTTCACATTTTTTCACATAGCATTCGGCATCAGATCTCATTGTCGGCCAATAATACCCCTGTGTTATAGCTCGATGGACCAAAGAGCGTCTGCCAGAATATGCGCCACAACTGCCTTCATGTATTTCAGTCAGAAGCTCTTCGACTTTATCTGGATGCACGCATTCTAGGTATGGATCGGAAAGGGACTTTTTATAAAGCTTTCCTTGCGGATCCAAGTAGTAACGCAGAGCATTGTTTCGCAGCTTGTGCGCTTCTTCTTGTCCTCTAGAAGCTGTTCGGAAGATAGGAATGCGGCAATAGGATCCACCCAACTCGGTCCAGATTCTATGACATTGACCTAGACTTCCTCCGAAGGACCAATGCTTGGCTCCGGGATGAAACCCGCCTCGATGGTCCGTTTGATCTCTGAGTTAATGACGGAGGCTAGGCAGGCCAGGGCGTCTGCATGCGTGTTCTGATCACGTGTTATCTGATTTAATTCATGATGGTCAAATTTTGCTAGCAAGGAGTTAGCCGTTTTCATGTAAGCCGCCATACGGTCATTTCTTGCCGCATACTCCCCCTTCAACTGATTGATCACTAGTTTTGAATCACAAAATACAAGAAGACGCCGAGCACCCAGAAAATGTGCATTCCGTAAACCGGTTAGAAGGGCTTCGTATTCGGCTTCGTTATTTGACGCTTCGAAGCCAAGTTTGACGGCCTGCTCAGTTATTGCGCCGTCAGGTGCCATGATTACTACTCCGGCTCCACTGCCCCGCTGATTGGATGACCTATCACAGTACAGTTGCCAAATGTCCCCAACATAAATTCTCCAGTTCGGCTTAGGTCGAATTTCATCAGACTTGAAGTCGGCAAGACCTCCGGTAAATTCGGCCACAAAGTCGGCTAGCACCTACCCCTTGATTGAGGTTCTAGGTAGAAACTGAATGTCGTATTGGCCGAGTTCAAGAGCCCACTTTGAAACGCGTCCTGATGCTTCCGCACTACGTAGTACTGATCGGAAGGGGTAATCTGTTAGCACCCCGATGTTGTGCCCCTGGAAGTAATGCATCAGTTTTCTTGCCGCCATGACCAGGGCTAGGATGAGTTTTTCCAACGGCAGGTAGCGTGTTTCGGCGTCGACCATTGCCTTGCTCACATAATACACTGGTCGCTACTCCCCTAGCTCTTCCTTTATCAATACGACGCTGACGGCCCGGTCGGAGACTGCCAGATACAAAATGAACGGGTCGCCTGCCGAAGGTGTTGTCAAGAGTGGAATTGATCGGAGGTAGGTTTTCAGACCGTTGAAAGCGGCTTCACACTCGACGGACCATTCGAAAGCCTTGCCCTGCCGTAGTGTATAGAAGAATTGTCAACAACGATCTGTAGACCGACTGATGAACCTGTTGAGTGCGGCGGCCATCCCCATCAACTTTTGAACCTCTTTTACTGAACGAGGGGAGCTGATTTCCAAGATTGCTGTGATTTGCCTCGGGTTGGCCTCGATTCCCCGGTGGTTGACAATGTAACCCAAGAACTTGCCGGAGCCGATCCCAAACGCACATTTGGAAGCATTCAGCTTCATTTTGTATTTGCGTAAGATGTCGAATGTCTCTTCCAGATCGGCTAGATGGGTTTGCTCTTCTCTGGACTTGACCACCATGTCATCAATGTACACTTCCATAGTATGGCCGAGTTGCTCCTTGAACATGGCCGTGAGCAGTCTTTGGTAAGTTGCCCCTGCATTCTTCAGCCCAAAAGGCATAACCTTATAGCAGTAGGTTCCTCTTGGGGTAAGAAATGCAGTTTTTTCTTGGTCCTCAAGATGCATGGCGATTTGATGGTAGCCTCTGTAAGTATCGAGAAAGCTCATACGCTGATGGCGTGCTGTCGCATCTACAAGTTGGTCAATTCTGGATAGAGGAAAACAATCCTTGGGGCAGGCTTTGTTTAGGTCCATGAAATCGACGCACACTCGCCAAGTCTCATTTTTCTTCTTCACAACCCCTGTATTAGAGAGCCATGTAAGGTAGGTCACTTCTCTAATTGCCCCGGCGTCAAGCAGCCTGTCAACCTCCTCAACAACGGCGGCAGTGTGCTCTGCGGCTGACCGCCGGCTTTTCTGAAGGATTGGCTTGCCCTTAGGGTCAACATTCAAATGGTGCTGTGAAACGGACGGATCTATACCCGGCATCTCGTATGGAGTCCACGCAAAGACGTCAAGGTTGCTGAGCAGAAAAGAAATTAGCTGCTGTCTGTCGGCTTGATTCAGGGAGGCACCGACCATGAAGAACTTGTCTGGGCTTCCGTGGATTTCAACTCGGTCTAGGCCTTCTGTGGCCTTTTCACTTGGGAGCCGCCCAATATCGTCGAGGCTCTCCCGATCTGGCACCTCAATGGAATTCACTTGCAACTCCTTTGGCGTCTTTCCAGCGAGGAGATAACATGCTTGTGCTGATTTCTGGGAGCCACGAATTTGCTCAATGCCGTGTTTTGTCAAGAAGTGTAGCAGCTGATGATACGTACTCGGCACAGCCTGCATGGTGTGCAACCAAGTTCGCCCCATAATGAGATTGTACAGCGATGGCAACTTGACGACCAAGAATTCTACATCCACTATTCGGGAGCCCGCTTGAACAGGTAGTGTGATTTTCCCCAACGGGTACTCTGGATTGGCTGATTAAGGCCGAAATGTACATCATTGAGGCCGTTAATTAGAATCTCTTAACTTCACTTGCTGGTCAAACCGTGTATTTTATGTGTGTTGAATGTCAATCAGGTTATACATCGTCGGAGCATAAAATGGGCAAAAAGACAAAATTTGGACGGAGTTGACTTTTTCTGGAAAAGTCAAACTGATGTTTTAAACCTGTTTGGAAATGAGGAGAAGGATAAAAAGAAAAGAGAAAGGCTTTTCTAGGGTTCTGAAACTGTTTTAACCAAAAGAGGGAGGCTAGGGTTTGGAAAGGAGAAGGAAAGCAAAAGCTCCAAGATGTCTTCCATGGTGGTTTCTTCTCCATCTTCATCCTTCCACTCCTCCATGAGTGGCTAGTCGTCTTTTCTAGGGTTTTGATGAAACCCTAGCCATGTAACTATTTTGTTTTCCTTTTGATTCTCAATTATGTAAAGGTTTGAACCATTGTATGGTGTTTTAGAAATTCTTTATATATAATTTTCATTATCTTTTTAAATATTTGACTTTCTGTGATTGTTGAATGTTATCCATACATGAGTTTTCTATTCTTTCACATTCAAGGTATGAGACGAACCATACTACGAGGGACGAGTCGTGTCACTACCCTAGTTTAGAGTGAACGGTTCGTGCTACTTGAGATGGTTCGTGCCCGTACATTGAATGTGATGATTTTCTTGTTAAATGCTTTGAACTTGTTGTTGCAAAGCATTAATCTGTTCAAACCCTAGGATAATTGATTTCAATTGGAAACCCTAGTTACGTGGCTAGTGGTGGATTCTTTGCCCTAGTTTTTCCCCCAATTCAGTAAACCAATTTCATTTATTATTAATAATTTAATTCCTTAGTTTAATTTATTCGTTATTAAATTAGGTTATGATCATTCAATCTTTTTATCAAAATTAATTTAGGAATTTAACGATTAAATTAGTTTAATTTCACAATAGTCCCTGTGGATCGATATCTGGACTTGCCATTATTCTAATAGAATTTGGTACAGTTTAGTGATTATATTTTGGTGTGTTCAACGACCCATCATTGGCGTTGAAGCCGAATAGTGGATAAGGGGCCAGGGAGAGATCCGATTCGGAGAAGCCAAGTTTGGTGAATGTCTTGTAGTACATAACCTCCGATGTGCTCCCCGGCGCTCAACTATGAATCGGTTTACGCATAACTCAATTACCAAGGGATCGATGTGGGGAAGTGTCACTCCGGCCAAATCTGAATCATCAAAAGCAATGCTCGCAGCTTCATGGGGCCGTTTAGCCGGAGTGAGTTGACTTTGAGGGTCGGGATTTGATTGAATCGTATGCACCGCGGATGACATCGGCAGGCTATATATCATGTGGATTACGCCGAGTGGAGTGGAATCATGTCTTAAGGCTATTGCTTTGGTTGAGTTGCCTTTTCGGACATACTGTTATAGCCGGCCATCTTGTACCAATTCCTCCAAGTAATCCTTCAATGCATAATAATTCTCAGTATCATGGCCATGATCCTTGTGATACTCACACCGTCTATCCCGTCTTCTCGTGTCGGGAGGTCCCACCATTTTGGACGGCCATTTAAAGAACATAAGGTGTTGGACTTTGGACATTACCGCGCTAATCAGCTCTGTCAACTCCGTATATTTCTTGTCGACGTGCCTCGTGCGCCTACTATCAACTTGCAGTTATTCATTTGTTCGGTGGGAGCATTGGTCGCTTGATCGGCGGGAATCCCGTCTCTTGTCTCGTTTAGCCCGATGTCGTGGTTCAGGGCTCTGAGGTGGTATAGAATTTATTGGCTGAGCAATTTTCGAAGGGGCTGTCTTGTTGACCACATTCCCGGCTTTGACCCGCAAGGCGTCATCCTCCACTTTGCAGTATTCCTCAACTTTCTTCATCAACGACCAGACGGTTTTGGGGGGACTTCTAGTCAAGGAACTGCGGAGAGCACTGTCAAGATGCAAACCCATTTTGAAGGCGGTGATAGCCATGGAGTCGTTGCAGGCGTCATCGACAAGATTAAAACACTCTCAATAGCACACTGAATACGCTCTTAGTGTTTCTCCTAGCTGGATCTGCATTGCCCAGAGAGAGTCGGCTTATTTCGGCTGGACCTTGTTGGTGATGAATCTGGCCCTGAAGGATTTCTATAATTGATTGAAGCTTTTGATCGAAGCCGGCTCCAGTTTATAATACCACCTGACAGCCAATGGTCCCAAACTGCTGGGAAATGTTCGGCACATAAGGGCCTCGTTGTCTGCATGCAATGTCATGGCTTGGTTGTAGTGACGGATGTGATCGGTGGGGTCTGATTTTCCATCATAGAGAGTGAACGACGGAGCTTTGAACTTTTTAGGCAGAACCGCCCTTGCAGTCCGTCGCACAAAGGGATCATACTGGTCGTCCTCATCTAAACTGTTTCTTCTGCGCTTATGCCTTATACATGGACTCTCTTCAGAGGAGCTGGAAGTCTCAGGTCATCCCTTCTTCTTGGGCTCCGGGGATGATGAGTCGGAGTCGCTATCAGTGTCTTGTTGTCGGGCTTGAGGTCGTCGACCACCTGCCCTCAGAGGTCGTTTCGGATCTTGGTGTACAGCTTGTTTGGACTTTGCCACTTCCAAGGCCAAGTCCTGACGAAGACGTTCGTTCTCAGCGATCATGTTCTCCAACCTCTGTTCGTTTTGCTTTGCTTGTTCCATGATCGCTTGCATTGCCTCATGCTTTGAAGTCGAGGGTGAGGCGAAGTTCAAAGCGCGTCTCGTGGGGATAGTCTCTGATCCAAGCATGTTTGTTGGGGTAAGGTCGTCTCTCTGTGTGGTTTCATCAGTGACTATCGAAGGGTCTTCCGTTACGCCCGCCATGGATGTATTTGAGTATTCCCACAGACGGCGCCAATTGTAGGGATGTGGTTTTGGAAATACTCTTCAGATCCCAGAGAATGCTCGTGATCCTCAGCTAGCCACCTGAAAAATTATTAACACTCCGGTCGGGGGTGTTGGAATTAGCACTCCGACGGACAAGTCAGTGTATACTCTCTTGATTGCTTGTATCTTAAGTTAAACATGCTAGTTCTCACATACCTTCCTCTGACTGATGACCCTGTATTTATATTACTCTCTTTCTTAGGCCTCGAGACTGGGCTCACTTTCAATTTGTCGTATAACTATTTATGCAGCTTCGTTTGCAGCAAACCGCTTCTCGCTCGGTCCCTTACTCAATCGGCTATTTGGCCGAATAGGGCAGGATTTAAATTGTGGGTCGAGGTTGAATGAAATATATATATGCTTCAACCCAAGTCCAACCATTCGGCCTCTTCATAACTCCTAATATTCAGCCCCCACAAACTCAATACTTAATTCAGAACTCAGAATAAAACCATTCTCAAATTGCCAATCAACGTGTGGGCCATCCACAATATTCAAAATAAAGCTCATGCAACAAACAGGTGGTCACTCCCCAATTACAGAAACAAAACGAAACTTCCAATTATGCCCACACTAAAAACACACTGAGCCCCACAAACTGAAATGCTTGAACCACTCCTTCAAATTTGACAACCCCTGTATAGATCCAATACATTGCACATAACACATAGCAGGAAAGAGAACAAACACCCCTATGGAGGGTAGGATTATCCGGTCCTAGTTTTGAAATGATCTAGGGTTCACTATTCAAACAAGCGGTATCACATATCCTAGAAATGGGAGAACATCATGTTCTAATTTTGAAAGGTACTATAGCTCACTATATGTACAAGGTTGGCTTTACTTTAGGGGTTAAAGTCAATGTGACATTACCAAAGAGTCCTTCGGGCCATAACCAATGAAGATCTTTAGGAAATCAGAAGAGTCAACATAGCCTCTCTTCAAAGTCTAAGAACCTTCAGATCCAAAAGGTTATAACACAAGGCCTCCAAAGTAACGTAGAGATAGGTGTAGTGTCACAAAAAGTGTGCCTGTGCTCCCACCAGCATCTGGCCAACAGAGGGACTTTAAGTGCACCAATGCATGCAATGCAATAAACATATAATTGAAAATAAAAGTCATATCATGGAGTTCAAGTCAAGGTTTTATAAAATCCCCAACAGAGTCGCCAAAAACTGTAACATGCCCGGGAGGTACCTGCACGGGTTAAACAGTTCGGACTCCCGAGATCACTTTGATCTAGTCTCACGAGTGCAATGTGAAACATAGACGAGAGTCCAGATTTGGCAACTTTTATTGAAAATCCATTTTATTGCAATTTTGTCAAAAATGGACTGCGTCATCAGATCTCAGAGTCGCCACCTAATATTTTTGGAAAATTAGGAAACCCATGACTCGTGCCAAGGCCACTGTTCGTCGTAGCCAAGGCCACTGTTCGTCGTAACCAAGGATGCTTGGCTCGGAACCTTAGGTATGAGAAGGGAAGGTCAATAATGAGCACCCTCGCTCACCCGATCAAAGATCGGCCTCTACTAAACCATGATATGACTTTTTTATTTTCTTTATTTGTTCATGTTCTGATTATTGAATAAATCCTAAAACTTACTATGTGAAGCATACAAGGTATAGACTAGTTTGCTCAAATTGGAACAATTCAATTTCATGTGTGTTTGTGAAAATGGTTTGAATTTGCCACCTCAAGTAGGCTTAAAATTTGCGGATTTGCCACCAAACATAATGGGCTTAAACGTACATTCATTGAATCATTCCAATTCAAGTAATAGGCCTTCATCCACATGCATTCAAGCAGTTTATCATTTAAGCAATTAACCTCATGGTAGGATGCTAAACATAATAAAAAAATTATGTACAAGCGGGATGGTAAAGTGTAAAGACTCACATATTTATCGACATCCCACAAACAGCTACAAAACAAAGTTAGTAAAATATGCATGATCTTATATACAAAATCCTAATGCAATTCACTCATGAGATGCGACTAAAGATTCGGCTTCTAAGATATGACATGTAAATCATCTCAAGAATATGGGGTAGCACACATAATCACATAGGAATTGATTAAATCTACAAATGCAAATTTAGCCGAATCTTGATGCATCAAACGTGGATGCAAAGCATGGATCTGCATGGCATGTCAAATATATACATATGTACAGTTAGGAAAAGCGATTAAAGCATAGGATAGAAAGGAGCAGGGTGGGGGGATTATTACAATACATAAATTATAACATGTTCAAATGAGAGAGAGATGAGGGAATAATAAAATGAAACCTCACGAACACTCAAAACAAAAATAAAAGTTTTAAACCCCCGCCCATTCAGCAACTAACAAAGATCCATGTGTCTTCAATCTAATCCAGCCCATGTAAACTCATCTTCAAGGCCCCACCTTCTCTGGGATTATAGAAGCATACTTTGTCACAGACAAAAGTGTTGGTTGTTTTTTTGTGTGGCTTTTTAGCTGGGCTAGATTCAACACTGGACTCTACAACTTCAGCAGCAGCATGAGAAAAGGCACCAAATGAACCCTTCTTTTTAAGAAAAATTAAAGTAACTTCTCCACTCATAATGTCCACATTTTTAACTACACCTGCTTCCCTATCATGACCAAATTCAAATGAAAAAGTGAACTCTTCACAGCAGAAAGGAGTAGATGTCTTTTCCATCAAGGCAGAGGACATGTGGCTAGTTGAGGTGTATTCACCATGGTTAAAGTTGGATGACTGGTCATAACCAACCCATGGATCACCTAAGTGAACAACAATAGGCGAAAGGTATAGCTTAACAAACAGAGTCGGCTTGGACCCACCATCTTTACCCAAGCTAATAACTTGGTGTGTTAAAGTTGTTTTATCTTTGAAAGCATCCACATATTTTCTATCCACGGGCTCAACAGGTGGGAGTGAGAAGATGACACGGGAGATTTGTGGCCCAGATAAATTAGGTGGACAACCCAAGTGAACCTCGCTCATCACGATATCCTCCTCCTCCGGTGTCGGCGATGGTGGAATGGCGGCAGAGTTGGTTGGAGCAGGTCAGCAGCAGTGGTCTACAAGAAGCGGAGCTGGGATATGATGGTCTCTGGTTTGTCGCGGTTGGGTCACAGCGTGACAGTGTCTGTAACAGCGTCCATGGCAATTTTGAAGAGATTTGCTTGCATGTAATGGAGAGAGAGAGAGAGAGAGAGAGAGAGAGTCAGCCTTTTTTGGTGTACGTGTGTATGGTATGCATGGTGAGTGTTGTTTGTGTGTTGTGTACCGTGTGTGTGTTCATCTCCAATCCAAAACTGCCGAGAGAGTGAGAGAGCCCGAGACCAAATGCATGTGTGTATGTGTGTGATCTCTTCATCTCCGAACCAGTTCATACCGGAAAGAGAGAGACCAGGTGCCGAGAGAGATCATGCATCTCTTGTGTGTGTGAGCTGGTCTGTGGTCTGTGTGAATCGTGTGCATGTGTGTGCCTGGTGTATCGGCTGTGTGTGTGTGTGTGTGGTGTATAACAGTGTGTCGTGTGTGTGTGTGTGTGAAGCTCTATGTCTATGGCAGTGTTATGAAGCTCTGTGTGTATGGCCGTGTCTGAGTGTGTGCTCAGCTTCTCCTCTCAAAATGCAACCCAAGAGAAAGAGAGTGTGTGGGTGTGTGCCATGTGAGTATGTTCATCAGTGTGTGCAGATGAAGCTTCCCTCCCTCTCAATCTCTCTCTAGAAAATTCTCTCTCAAAAAAAAATATCACTCCTCTCTCCCCCTTCACTTATGAACACCACTCTCCTCTTTTTATCAATCTCAGATTATCTTCCCTCAAATAATACACCACCCACTCCCTCTTTTCTGTCCCTTTCTCTTTTTAATATTTTCCAACTTCTCACCTGCTCTCTTCTCTTTTTTTGATTCTTTTCCCCCCTGACCATGCATGTTCCCTCACTTTCTAAAAAAATAATTGTTCTCCACCGCCCCACACAACCTCACCAAAAATCTTATCTCCATCCCCCCACTCATTCATCCTCTTTTTTTTATTTTTTTTATTTTATATATATATATATTATCATTTTCTTTTTTATCAAATATCAAAATTATTTATACCAATTTAGATAAAAACATAAAAAACTATGTACAACACATACAATTATAAAATATTATAAAATACTAAAAATTAATAATTTGGCCAACAAGGGTGAGGTTTGGGATTAAAGCTTTTTGATATTTTCTGCTAAAAAATTCATAAAATAGTATATTCCAACTTTCATCATGGGGTGTTCAAAAGAAAGTGCCCAAGTCTTAGGACCGGTCAAAATGAGGTGTCTACAATAGTACAATTGATGATCAACTTCATGAAATTCAACATTATCATGCTTGCGTGTGCCAAATAACCTTCAATTCATTATAAAATGCATGCTTTTAATCAAATATGCAAACTTATGACAATCCCTTATAGGCATGTACAATTAGAATATTAAAACTTGTAGAATTTGTCCATTCATGTAGAAATTAGACTCAATTCATGCATAATATTCCAAGATCAAACCCAAAATAATTAATTTCTAAATTAATTTTCATAAATTTGAACATAGCTTCAATTTCTCATTTTCTTTTTGATTTCATAAAATTAACCTCAAGTTCTTTCTATTTTCCTTCAAAACATGAAATTAAAGTCATGAACTCCTTAGAAAATCATTTGCATGCATGAAACATTTATCAAAATCCAACCAATTCTACATAGTCATGCTCAATCCATAATTAAAATCTTAAATTGTTCTAATTTAGATTTTTATTAATTTTTCTCATATCAAACCCAAATTCAAATTCAAACTAACTACTTTCTAAACTTATTTCGTTAAATCATAAATGTTCCAAAATATGTTTAATTTGAGTTAAACTCTTAAATTACATTACATGCATGGGTTAGGGATTTAAAATCAAAACATCATTTATCTTCAAGATTAATTTTAGATTTCCATGAATTTTAATGTTTACAAAACTTTTCCTCATTCTCTTCAAAACATGAGTTGATTATCTCAAATTCTTCAAAATCCAAGATGAGAGTACTAAAACTTATAAATTTGCTCATGCATGTAACAATAAAATTTAATCTCATGCATGACTACAAAATCACACTCAAATTATTAATTTCTAAATTTATTATCCATGCTCATGAACCTAACTCAATTTCTTACAAAATCCATGAGATTGATTCATAACTTGCTTAATTTCAAGTGTGATATGAAATTCTACATAAAGTAAGTATAATTTTCATACTTAAAGCTCTAATTTCAAAGATTATTGATGATTTCCCCTTGAGTCTTCTTCTTCCTTTACAATTTCCAACACAACTTTGGGTTTCCTTCTTTAAAAGCTGAGCTCTCTTTTCTCTCTTTCACTCACAGTTTTCTCTCCCTCTCACTCAGCTATTTTTGTTCCAGCCAAAAGCATAAACATAGATGATGTATAGCTCCAAGGCTTTAATACAAAGCCTATCCTCTTCTTGATTTCATCTATTCCACTTTCTTTTTATATTTTTATTTGTTATTTATGCCCACGGTTTTGCTCCAGCAGAGGGTGACTACATTGCATATATAGGTAATTAAGCTCTCTTTCTCATTTCTCATATCTCTAGAATACTCCAATTCTCTCATCTTATTTAATTAAACTTGATTAGATCATTACACTGATTATCCATTAACTTAATTAATCACCACATCATTTGAGATAATCTTGATCATAATTTAATTAATCATATCTAATCACAAGTTTCACGTAATTTAATTAGTCTAATTAGCTTCAATTAAGGCCCAATTAATTATATTTAGTTTTTATCATTCTGAATCAGATTTTTAATCAAACCCCCAAAAGGCTCCAAAATATTAATTAAACTTATTGTCATCATCAATTTTGATTCCTCAAATCATTTAGGCCTTCAATTTTTTATCAGACTCCAAATTTCCGTCAATTAAATTACATATTCAAATTGGACACTCTATAAATAAATTTAATTTGTAATAATCACAATTCTTAATCTTCATAATTTAATTAACTTAATTAACTCCAATTAGGACCTAATTAATCGAATCTCAATTTTACTAAATTAAATCGAATATTTAATTAAACTCTCAAATGGATCCGTAATTAAAATTAAATTGATTTAGGGTTGGTTTGGGGTGTCCTAAAAAAGTGCACTTTTTGTCTTTTTACGAAAAGATGTGCAGAAAAGTAGAGAGGTGATGTGATGGAAAAAAGATAAAAAGATAGATTATATAGTGTATCCCAAACTAGCCCTTAACTTCTCAATTTTACTTCCTTAAGCCATTTGGACCCTTAATTTCTAATTTCAAAATAAATCTTTAATAAAATCATATATGAATCAATCTCCATAATTTTCGTAAATCCCAGATTAAATTGGAATAATTGGCAATTAAATTTCAAATCTCCTTAATTAATTAAGTGCTAATCATTATACGTGGTGGGGTCGTTACAACAAATTTCACATTTATGATTTGAATCAATGTCAAATTTAGGTAAATATTCCATATTAATTAATCTACGCAAAGATCCATAATTAACATGTCCAAGTCTACCATGCCATAAATTTGAATATTCAAGTAAGTAAGAAGAAGATGCATTTTTATTAATAACAGAGGGTACAACAGTCATTACATTCATTTTAAAAAGGCCATCAGACATGTAACCTTGTCCTGCATACATTCCGTTTTTGGTAAGTACAAACTTGTCACTTTCAAAAATTAGCCTAAACCCATTTTTACTCAACAAAGATCCGAAAAATAAGATTCTTGCGAATGTCCGGTACATGCAGTATATTGTTAAGAGTAAGTTCCTTTCCAGATGTCATCTTTAAAATAATCTTTCCTTGTCCTTCAACTTTAGAAGTCGAAGAGTTGCCCATATAAAATTGTTCACCGTTGTCCACTATAGAATAAGATGTAAACATCTTTTTGTCAGCACAGATATGGCGAGTAGCACCATTGTCCACCCACCATTCTTTAGGATTTCCGACAAGATTTGCCTCGGAAACAATTGCAGAAAGATTTATGACATCCACACCATTGGAAATTTTTTCCACTTCGGTCATATTGGCTTGAATAGGCTTCTTGTTTGATCTTTCTTTGCCTTTACGTTTGTAACGGCAATCTTTAGTCCGATGTCCCTCTTTGTCACAAATGTAACACTTGCCATCAAACTTGTACTTCTTAGTTTCCCCTCCTTTAGATAGCATTTTCTTCTGCCATCTTTTAAAATCAGTTCCTGAGAACTTCTCTGACTTCTCACCGTGATTGACTGGCACAGTCACAACAGGAAGGGTTAGAGCAATTGCAACCACCACACTAGTACTTGTTTGGGTATTAATTTGACCAGTTTCAGTAGCCATGAATTCTAAATTATAAAACAAAATTATAATTACAATTTTATACTACACAGAAAATTTAAACCAAAGCCATAGAATTAAATTCTATTAAAAAAATAAAAGAAACAAGAATTATAACTTTTATTTTCAATTAATTTGGAAATAAAATAAAATTTTATTTAACCAAATTAATTCCACACAAAAAATTAAATTTCTGTAACACTTCAATAATTAAAATACTGAAACAGAATTTTAATTAATGAACACTCAGAATTAATTTCTGAAAACCAAAATTAATTTCTGGCAAAATTCCACAAATAAATATTTTGAATTGTTAATGATACCAGTATATTACTATTAGTTGTCAAGAAAATAGACAGTATATTACTACTATCTGTCAAACAGTATATTACTACTATTTGTTTTTCAACCAGAATATTATTTTGTAAAATCACAGAAAATAATTTTTGTAAGAAGAAGAGAAACGGAAACAAACGAAAAATTCTGTAAACAGAATAATTCGAATCTGTCTTAAGATTGTTAGAACAATCTTCTGTGTACAATATATAAATTAAAACAAAATCAAACAAATAAAATAAATAACGTATCGAATTTATTTTATTAAACCGAATGAATATTTAAAAGATCAAGTTGAGTGTGTGATACTCTGTCCTTAAGACAGATTCGCTCCGCTACGGTGCTTACGGACAAAAGGCATCTATCTTCCACGATACAATGATTTTCACAAATTGTAATAGTACTCCAAACAATTTGTACGAAAAGCTAAAAACCTGTGTTCTAACTCTCTGAATTTTTCCTAAAATTAATATAAAGATTATATCACGCAAGAGAGCAAAACTAGAAGAAAAGAATGAATTTTCGGAATGTTTCAACACTGCTGGAATGATCTGAATTTATAAGCAACACAAACTGCCCGAACAGGTATGAAATCAAACTTGAAAAAGTATGTTTCAAACTGAACAGGTACAAAAACTGTTTGAACCCAGTTTTGAACCTATTGAAAAACCTAAACCTATTTGGAATGATAATAAATCTGTCCGGCTTAACTTGGCAGTTTTAAAACTGTTTTAGAGCAGTTTAAACTGTTGGAATATTGTACTGGAGAAGGTTTGCTTGGACATAAATTTTTGAATTCAAATTTGAATTAATTTCCCGCAATAATTTTTGAAAAAAATTTAAATAAATTTTGCCTAAAAAATTAATGTTAGAACCGACCCGACCCATAACCGCGCTTGGTCGGTCAGACGGACAGTGGCAGCGCACGCACACGTGTGGTGGTTTAAGCCAAGGTTCAATTTGTCCATAACTCCTCTCTTCTACAAACTTGGGGTGTCCCTTGGGTCCCAACCCAAGTGTTATCACCTTGAATTTATATACACATACAAGTTCTCTTCAAGTTTTAATGTGGGACAAGCGTTACAAGGAAACCCACATTTAATTCTTTAAATGTCTATTCCACAAACCTGAAAACGATGTTAACTTCTCATTCACTCATAAATGGTTTTGATGAACCGTCTTCACCGTGTGACTTGCCATGCGACAAGGAACACATCACATCTTCGGACCCACCCCAAAAGACGTTTGGGGCCCACTCAATTTTGGGCTCAAAGTTGGCTCAAAATAAGCCTTATAAACCAAAATTTCCAACATATCATACATTTGCATAATATATAACACTAATTTGTATAATATTTTTTAGATATATAATACAAAGTAATTTTATATAATATGTTTCATATATATAACCACTACTTTGTAATAAATTTTATATCTTAAATCCCTCTCACACTCATTTTTACATTGATATTTCATTGGAAGCTAAAAAATTTATATGTATTAACTATAGCGGAGCGAAGCGGTTTGGTTAGCAAATTATAAATTTTAAAGTTTAAACGCGGTTAGCAATTAGACCGGTGCGGATTGATGCGGATCAATGTAGTTTTAGCAGATTGGGCAGCATTTTGTATAGCCCTAACCATAAGATATGAATCAGTTAAACGATTAGATAGATGTAAAACATTAAACAAATAGAACTAGTAAGACTCACAAAGACGCGAGAAAATTAGAGAGCTTGAGAAGAACGACAGAAGAAGGTACTCCGAGACAAGTCACAGCGAGCGATTCAACGGCAATGTGAGACATGAGGCGAGTAGCCACTGCCAGTAGCGTTGAGTACACCCTAACACTCCAGTAGTCCTTGCAATAGGAACAAAATCAACAATGAGAATTACTAGATCTATAATTAATTAAAAGTTAATGCATATAATGTGACATTATTATGAGATTAATTATAGAAGTTTTTTTTTTTTTTTGTGAATTTTAAACATTTTTCGGAGATAAAATGGCCTTGAAAACAATTCGTAGCGCCAAGCCATCTTCAATTTTCCGTCTCTGAATTTGAAATCGGTTTTTATTTGTTTTTACTCAACTTTTTTTTTTATATTATCGTCATTTATTTATTTTTTTTTATAGATATATCAAGATTAGATATATTTAAAAAGTAAAAAAGAAAAACAACTAAAATATGAAAAAAAAATATTAAAAACTAACGAAAATTCAGACAAAAATATACACAAAATTTTGTCTATTTTTAGTAATTTATTTCAATATTTTAGCTAATTTATTTTTACTTTTTAGATAAATCTTAATTAAATCCATATAAAAAGTACAAAGAATTAATTAAAATATTAAATAAATTCACTAAATAATTGAAAACTAATCTAGAATAGTTTTTAAAAAATCAAACCAAACAAATACGATGGTTTTTGCACCGGGTTTTAAGCCCGTTAAGAGCATCTCCAGCATAGTTAAAATAAATATCTAAACTTTCGCCTTACTAATTTAGCTAGTCATGTTTTAAACATATACTCCAACAAAATTCTCTATTTTAATTATATATTTTTAAAATATTCTTATTCTTTAACTATCTCATTTTTTCCTTTGTTCTTTTTTTGTTTTTTCACTTTAATTATAGCTATATTTTTGTAAATGTTATATTTTTCAACAGTGCCTCACTTATTTTGGTGAAATATTACTGGAGATGCTCTTAAAACTCAGACTCTAATATACTGGTATGTTAATCTCAGAAATATTTACCTTTTTGAAAAAGAACCATTCTACAATATTACATTTTTAAAAATATAACTATAATTTATAAGTGTAAATTATAAATATATCTCCTGAAATTTAATTAAAATACAAATTGCCCCATGTGATTTTGAAAATTACATTTTACCCTTGAGGTTTTCATAACAAATCACCCCATTTATTAATAAATCATCAAGTCAGTTAACAGTTTTTAATGATGTTAGAAATATATTTTAGTTAATAATTTAGTTAATTTTATTATTGTACAAGAGAGCAATTATGAATTTCATTTTTTCAGTTAATTTTGTTAAATAAAAAATTCTAAGAATAGGATATTTGTAATTTTCCAAATCACAAGAAACAATCTGTACTTTAAGCAAACTTCAAGTGGTGTATTTGTAATTTACCCAATTTATTTATAAATGGCTCAACTATCACATCAATTTGTTAAATAAATATGAAAATTTGGTGAGAAGTCCAATTTCAGCAACTTTTTCCAAAAAAAACTTGTAACCCTATTTTATGAGCTTTTTTTATTGTTTATTTTGAAAACACATTTTTCTTCCAAACCTTTATAAAGAAATTTAGTCAAAATTTCTCTGTGATGACCGGTGCATATTTTGCTTTGCTCTCTTGAGATTATGTTGGAATTTTCGTTGTTAAATGTCGGGTTTTAAAAAAGCGTGTTTCTGTCAACAGTTGGATTCGTTATTTCTGAGAACTTCTCCTCAAAATTTTCGCTCTTGTTTGTTTCAATTAGAAGTTTTCACTTGTTTCGAAAGGTGCGGGGTCGGCTCCGGAGTGTCGGGAGAGAAGCTGGGGTTTTCTAGTCTGGGGGCCAGGGCCGCACATACGGGGCCTTGGGCCGCATGTGCGGGAAGAGGGGATTTGTGCTGTGTGCACACTGCCTAAAAGGTAAGTGCGCGAGTGGAGGTGCGGGAGAAACCGCACGTGCGAGGGTGGGAGCCGCACATGCGGGAGTGGGCGCCGCACATGCGGCCAGGCGCATTTTCTGCTTTGTTTTTCGTGCTTTTCAGCTATATTTTGCTCTTTTTGTCCCATTTTCACCCATATCTGAATATATCACTCTCTCTCTACAATGCTTCTCTCTTTTTCTCTCATCTCTCTCTACCCAAACCCTCAAAGTTTTTGCATTTTGTTTTGATCCCAAAAATCCATTGGGATTTTGGTACTAGTTCCTTATACCAAAATGATGAGCGTGTTGAGGGCTTCGTCTTGACCGGTGGAGATCGTATTTCGATAAGGTCGATTTTTGGGTTTTTTCTCCTCTTCTCTCTTGAGGTAGGGATTTCCTTGATTTTCTTCAATGTTTCACCTATAGATAGACATGTGGTATGTGCATATTGCATAAAAACCATGTTGTTTTGAATTTCTTTTGAAAATCATGAATGGGGATCTAAGATAGGTTGTGTAAGGTTGAGAAATGGGGTAATTATTGTTGTAGGGTGTATTTTGGAAGGTGGACTAACATGTTTATATTTGGAGAGGTGAAGCCCAAGCTTTTAATAATATTGCTCATTTGATAAAAAGGGTTTTAATAGGGGAAAATCATGTTATGAACTTAGGAAATTGGATGATGAATTGTTGTTTTATTTGAGATTAATTGAGCCTCATAAAATTCTTAACATTGACTTAGTGTTGTGTTGTTCATAGTTGTTAGTAGTGAATTGATAATGTGTATATTGAAGAGGATGGAATTAACCATGAGTTTTGAATATTATTGTGTTACACTACCATTAAATAGAAATTGAGTAAATCATAATTTCATTAGCCATGATTGGAAATCCCTTAATTGAAATGAAGAAAATCGAGTTGGTTATATTTTCTTTTTGGGAATTGAAATAAATGGATAGATAAAAGGGGCGGAGAATATTAATGTGGAAGGATAACAGAATTTGGATTTTGAAATGGAAGAATAAAACCCCAACATTGTGTGAATTTCAGAAATTAAATTGAGATTGAATTATATATATATATATTTTTTTTTTTACTATTGTTGTAATTTGAACTAGAGTTTCATGGGAATTGGTTAATGGTATTATGTGTTTAATGCATTTTATTAGAGGTTTTGTCCTTGGTCAACGGTGGAGGATAACATTGTTGTGTTGATTAGTGGTGTGTATGTATTACACTTGTTGGTTGTACTTTATCATGTTGTGATGGTCGATTGTGTGTGTTGCGTTGAGAATCAGAGGTATCATTCCCTTCCAGCTAGTGCCTGGAGAATTGGTTGTGTGTGTGTTACGCTGATAATGAGAGGTACTATTCCCTTCCAGCTAGCGCCTGGAGAATTGGCAGAGGTACCATTCCCTTCCAGCTTGTGTCTGGGAAATTGGCAGTGCACTGTGGAGAGATGTATCATTGGTTTACCATGCTTCAGGCATGTAAAGCAAGGATAATTTATCATCGTTGTCTCAGTTTGACTATGTGTGCCATGTATTATAGTGATTATGAATTTGTAAGATTGAATCGTCTTATGTGTTGAATAGATGTGTTTATGCATATTTGGACGTGTTAGAGAGTGGTGGAGGGAGTTTCCTACCAATAATTAGTTATTGTAAATATCTCCTTAAATTGAACTTAAGATTGAGAATGCGATGAACGTGGGGAGTCGGACTTTGGATATATGATGGGTTATAAATAGTGTGAGGAAATCGGAGTTAGTGAGCATGCTTTCAAGAAAAAGAAATAAAATGGATATTGTGTGGTACTTGGTCACAAATGGAAAAAAAAAAAAAAAAAATCGGCTATTGTGTAATAATTGTTTAAATGGGAAATAGGTAGTAAAAGCGAAACTTGGTGTTGTTGAATAACTGAATGATTTTGAGAAAAGTATGTATGTATGTATACTTTGGTTATAAAATATCACATTATTTATATGGTATGAGACTAGCATTCATGATCATAGCTATTTGTAAGTCGTTATTGTTGAGGATCATGTTGAGATCCCTACTGGACTATATGTTCATTCCACGTTGTTAAATCTTTTCAGGTGATTATCAGGATGTGCTACAAGATTACAGATCTTCCTTATTTGTTGGCCACGAGGCCTCTATATATGAAGGCGAAATGCCATTGATGTAAAGGGTTAAACCCTTCCTCTTGATTTAAATGATGTAAGCCAATAGACAATTTGTTTAGTTATGTTCATGTTGTATTTGTTTTATATTCGTTTGAGAGAACTCTTCCTTAAGTTTTCTTATTAAATATGATGAGCTTCTGCATGCTATCTCTGAAATTGAATCTATAATAATGGTTTTGGTAATGGAATTCAAGTAATAAAAAGTGGGGCATGACAACTTGGCATCAGAGCGAGCCGGGTTTGAATACCTTGGGCTCGTGGGAAGTGGTTTTTACCACAAAAGGGTTTGCTATGCTTGGTGAGAACGTTGCATACAGTTAGGATAAATGTTAGGGCTTATGTGTTGCATTTATGTGAGTATGGGATTAAGTTTCTTGGATAGTACTTGTGGCCGGTGAACTTACTTTGAGGTCCTCTTGGAAACACGCCTAATCAATGTGGTTTTTGATAAGAATTCTTGGGAGTTTTGGGACGAGTGGCTATCCTTGTGGACTTGATTCGATTATGTGTTTAGATGTTTAAATTGTTTATATGCATTGGGAATTGTATGTTTTGGGGGTTAAGTGTGTTTTGTAACTTAGTGGTGGCGAGTGTGTGCCTCGGGGAGGCCATTGCAATATGCATTTAGTTGATTTTGTTTTCGAATCTTATAGGATGTCTGCACGAGGAAATAGAGGACGGGTGAGTAATAGGGGTGTCAGTAGGGGCATGGTGGTTCCCCTAGCACCTGCCGTTATAGCATCGGCTGCCGGCGAGGAAGTTACACGCGAGGTTGTGAAAGTAGTACAAGACGCTCTAGCTCGCGATGAGGGGGACAACAGGTGTACCCTCAAGCTTACTAAGGAGTTTCTTTGCTCCAGTCCACCAGAGTTTTTGGGAGAGACAAGACCGCTGGAGGTGGAGAGTTGGTTGGAACAGATTATCAAGACTCTTGATATGCTCAGAGTCGAGGACGAGGGGTTGAGGGTTTCTTTGGTGGCCTTCCAATTGAAAGGAGATGCGAATTACTGGTGGAAGTATGCTAGGAACACTGTAGATGGCACGTGGGTTGCGTTTACCGAGGCCTTTTTGGCCAAGTATTTCCCTCATTCTGCTCGGGAAAGGTTGAGGGAGCAGTTGTTGAGTTGTGCCAGGATGCTACTCATTTGGCTCAGTTTGAGATGAGGTTCACTAGTTTGTTGAGATTTGCTCTAGAGTTGGTGGCAATAGAGGAGCACCGTTGTTATAAGTTTGAGAGGCGGTTACGTGAGGATATCCGGGAGAAGGTGGTTGGATCTATGTGGAGGAATTATTTTGCCTTGGTTGAGGCGGCGGCCCATGTGAAGGCCATGGTTAGCAGTGTTGGTCGAGTTAGAGAGAAGGCCACTTCGGTAACTCCCTCGGTTCATAAGCACTCTAGGCTCAGTAAGAGGTGGAGGCGGGCGTTTGCTCACTCCTAGACTCAGTCTTTGTCCTCGTTAAGGGTTTCAGACTCGTCCGTTGGGAGGCCCAGTGAGATTTGGGCTCCAAATCAGGTTCAGAGTTGGGGGACTGTTGTTTGTTTTGATTGTGGTCAGTAGGGCCATGTTAGACGTTTTTGCCCTTTGCGTGTTATTTCTTCGGATGTTTCAAAATCTAGTTTGACCTTGTCCCATCAGTCCAGTCGGGGACGCTATCGGTACCAGACCCGAGAAGGCCAGGCTTCGAGAGCTTCGCGAGGGTTGACTTTTCAACCAGCACGGTAGTATCACCCTTGAGGGGGGACTTTTGTTTTAGAGATCTATGTTATTAATTGTGAAACTTTTGTAATTGATCGGTGCACTGTGGAAAGTTAAGGCACCATGGCTATGTGTTGTATATGTATTGTTGTTTGTTTACTCTCATGAGTTGGGCATGTAGTGAGTCTTGAACACTCTTTTATATATATATAATGAAAAGTTGTTAAGGGTATTGATGATCCTAGTATTATTGTATATCAACTGTTGAATTTTGTGATAGTCTTGTGATGGCCTTTGATTCTTGTTTAGTTTAGAAATTGTTGGTGGAAAATGAGAACTCTACGGAAATTTTGTGACTAGCGTAGTGTTAGGATGAGGGCCAAGATTTTATTTTAAAACTTTATTGTGTTAAGATTCAGAAAATGTGAGACCTTAGAGTTTTGTGAAGATTGGGAAAGTGATATAAGAATGTCTAAGGGAGTGTGAGATTCGCATTTCGGAGGATTGATGAATGGTTGCGTTCTTAGGTAACGAGTGTATCATTGGTAAGAATTGTCTTGGGTAACCCGGATCATGTGATCGCCGTTGACCTATTCGGTCTCGTGTTGGGTATAAAAGTGTGTTGGCCATTTAGGCGTGTGAGTAGAATTCCTTTGGGGATGTTATGTAGATGTTTGAAGACCAGGAGCGGAAACTCTCAGATGATTAGTTAAGTTGATCGGTATCAAGGTGGGTGACAAATAATCACTTTAGAATGGTTTAGATGTGGGTTGTAAAATTGAACTTTTGGAAAATTAGTACAAATTTAGCTAGAAGGTGGCGTGGTGCTGTGGGTTGTGCTTAGGGCGTTGAGCCTTGCGTATGTGTGTGGCTATCGGTGTACACTTCTCTGTGTAAGTTTTTGAAGCTAGTGAATCAGGGTAAAGTGTTAGCTTCTTGGTTGGGAATACTCATAGGCCCTCGTGTATCGATGCTCCTTTTTGGCTAATGTTTGTGTTGGTATGGAACTTTCGGAGTTCGGAAAGTTATGTAGGTTGCATTATTTTTTTTAACACCGTGATTATTTCTATTTGATGTGGTTATAGAAATGTGGTTGTCTCATTGTGAAAACACTGTAAGTGTGATGGATGTGATTGGGTGATGGTAGGGATTCACCAGGTGTGTTGAGAAAATAATTTGAAAAGTGATTGTGGTTTTGAAAATTTTCATGGCATTTAAAAAATATAAAAATAAAATAAAAAACTTGGGGTGAGATTTTAAGGTATGTGTTGGGAAAATGTTTGCAAAATAAATTGGTTTTACTTGAAGTTTATTACATGAATCTTTTATTGAAAAACAGTATGAATTTAAGTAAGTTTTTGAGAAAGGATATAAATAAGGAAAAGAGTTTTCATTCAAGATTATGTGAGCAATTCTCGTCGTAACTAGATTATATGCCCGTTTTGTTACCTTGTGTGGATGATAAATTACATGGTGAATATAATGATATTGGCTGAACGGAATGGTATGATTGTGATATCTTGTGTTAAGAGCACTGTTGTTATCTCTGTTAATTAATATTGTGAAGATATTATGTTGTTGTTAGTTGTGGCATCACCATGTGGGTGATGGGCGTTATTAGGTGATGGTAGAGACTTACCGGTTGTTGTATAGAAGTGGAAATAAATGGAGTTTGGGTCTTGCTAGAAAGGCAGGAAATATAATTGGCTTTTGATCGGTGTGGATCTTGAACACCTTTGAGAAAATGTCTTATATGTAAAGAAATGATTTTTACCAAAATTGAGAAAATGATGAGTTTTTTTTTAAAAAAAGGGTTGAGTTGTTAATTATTGTACCCTTATGGTTGAGATGGTGTAACCACTTTAATTGTATTGCTAAATCTTGAATTTTGTATGTTCGGTTATATGAATCAATGGGAATTGTAAGAGCTTGTTAGGCCAGGGTCTTGTCTTGGGTCGGGTTTTGTTGTAATTCCTTCCTTTTGAATAAGCAACCAATGATCTTGTGGCGGGAATTTTATCATTCTTCGTGTTGGAGAGTTGAGCGTTCGGGAGCATTTAGGGATATAGTGGTGGATACTTTGGGTATGCGTCTCATAGGCCCAATGAGTGGTGTGAGTCGAGGGAAATTCGTGAGCCTTTCTTGGTGTCCTTGTTGATTTGGGTGTCTTTGGCGTTCCGGGGTGTTGAACCTAGAGTCGGGAAAGTATTCCAAGTTTGGTTGTAGCCGGGAATTAGTGTTGTGTTTTCTTGATTCGTTGGGAGGTCTTCTTTGGTACCGTGTCTCCTTCTTGAAGTGTTAGTTTTATTTCGGCGTTGTTAAATTTCGGGACGAAATTTCCTAAGGTGGGAAGGTTGTGATGACCGGTGCGTGTTTTGCTTTGCTTTCTTGAGATTATGTTGGAATTTTCGTTGTTAAATGTCGAGTTTTAAAAAAGTGTGTTTTTGTCAACAGTTGGATTCGTTATTTCTGAGAACTTCTCCTCAAAATTTTCGCTCTTGTTTATTTCAATTACGAGTTTTCACTCGTTTCGGAAGGTGCAGGGTCGGCTCCGGAGTGTTGGGAGAGAAGCCGGGGTTTTTCTGGGCTAGGGGCCAGGGCCACACGTGCGGGAGAGAGGCCGCACATGCGGGAGGCCAGGCCGCACGTGCGGGAAGAGGGGATTTATGCTGTGTGCACACTGCCTAAAAAGCAGGTGCGCGAGTGGAGGTGCGGGAGAAACCGCACGTGCAGGGGTGGGAGCCGCACGTGCAGGAGGCCGCTCCGCACGTACGGGAGTGGGCGCCACACGTGCGGCCAGGCACATTTTCTGCTTCGTTTTTCGTGCTTCTCAGCTATATTTTGCTCTTTTTGTCCCCTTTTCACCCATATCTGAATATATCACTCTCTCTCTACAATGTTTCTCTTTTTTTCTCTCATCTCTCTCTACCCAAACCCTCAAAGTTTTTGCATTTTGTTTTGATCCCAAAAATCCATTAGGATTTTGGCACTTGTTCCTTATACCAAAATGATGAGCGTGTCGAGGGCTTTGTCTTGACCGGTGGAGATCGTATTTTGATGAGGTTGATTTTTGGGCTTTTTCTCTTCTTCTCTCTTAAGGTAAGAATTTCCTTGATTTTCTTCAATGCTTCACCGATAGATAGACATGTGGTATGTTCATATTACATAAAAACCATATTGTTTTGGATTTCTTTTGAAAATCATGAATGGGGATCTAAGATGGGTTATGTAAGGTTGAGATATGGGGTAATTATTGTTGTAGGGTGTATTTTGGAAGGTGGACTAACATGTTTATATTTGGAGAGAGGTGAAACCCAAACTTTTAATAATATTGCTCATTTGATAAAAAAAAGGTTTTAATAGGGGGAAAATCATGTTATGAACTTAGGAAATTGGATGATGAATTGTTGTTTTATTTGAGATTAATTGAGCCTCATAAAATTCTTAACATTGACTTAGTGTTGTGTTGTTCATAGTTGTTAGTAGTGAATTGATAATGTGTATATTGAAGAGGATGGAATTAACCATGAGTTTTGAATATTATTGTGTTACACTAACATTAAATAGAAATTGAGTAAATCATAATTTCGTTAGCCATGATTGGAAATCCCTTAATTGAAATGAAGGAAATTGAGTTGGTTATATTTTCTTTTTGGGAATTGAAATAAATGGATTGAGGTAAAAGGGGCGGAGAATATTAATGTGGAAGGATAACAGAATTTGGATTTTGAAATGGAAGAATAAAACCCCAACATTGTGTGAATTTCAGAAATTAAATTGAGATTGAATTATAAATATATATATATATATATTACTATTGTTGTAATTTGAACTAGAGTTTCATGGGAATTGGTTAATGGTATTACGTGTTTAATACATTATGTTAGAGGTTTTGTCCTTGGTCATCGATGGAGGATGACATTGTTGTGTTGATTAGTGGTGTGTATGTATTACACTTGTTGGTTGTACTTTATCATGTTGTGATGATCGATTGTGTATGTTGCACTGAGAATCAGAGGTACCATTCCCCTCCAGCTAGTGCCTGGAGAATTGGTTGTGCTGATAATCAGAGGTACCATTCCCTTTCAGCTAGCGCCTGGAGAATTGTCTGTGTGTGTGTTGCGCTGATAATGAGAGGTACCATTCTCTTCTAGCTAGCGCCTGGAGAATTGGCAGAGGTACCATTCCCTTCCAACTTGTGTCTGGTAAATTGGCAGTGTGCTGTGGAGAGATGTATCATTGGCTTACCATGCTTCAGGCATGTAAAGCAAGGATCATTTATCATCGTTGTCTCAGTTTGACTATGTGTGTCATGTATTATGGTGATTATGAATTTGTAAGATTGAATCGTCTTATGTGTTGAATAGATGTGTTTATGCATATTTGGACGTGTTAGAGAGTGGTGGAGGGAGTTTCCTACCAATAATTAGTTATTGTAAATATCTCCTTAAATTGAACTTAAGATTGAGAATGCGATGAACATAGGGAGTCGGACTTTGGATATATGATGGGTTATAAATAGTGTGAGGAAATCGAAGTTAGTGAGCGTGCTTTCAAGAAAAAGAAATAAAATGGATATTGTGTGGTGCTTGGTCACAAATGGAATAAAAAAAATTCGGCTATTGTGTAATAATTGTTTAAATGGGAAATGGGTAGTAAAAGAGAAACTTGGTGTTGTTGAATAACTGAATGATTTTGAGAAAAGTACGTATGTATGTATACTTTGGTTATAAAATGTCACATTATTTATATGGTATGAGACTAGCATTCATGATCATAGCTATCTGTAAGTCGTTATTGTTGAGGATTATGTTGAGATCCCTACTGGACTATATGTTCATCCCACGTTGTTAAATCTTTTCAGGTGATTATCAGGATGTGCTACAAGATTACGAATCTTCCTTATTTGTTGGCCACGGGGCCTCTATATATGAAGGCGAAATGCCATTGATGTAAAGGGTTAAAGCCTTCCTCTTGATTTAAATGATGTAAGCCTACGGGCAATTTGTTTAGTAATGTTCATGTTGCATTCGTTTTATATTCGTTTGAGAGAACTCTTCCTTAAGTTTTCTTATTAAATATGATGAGCTTCTGCATGCTATCTCTGAAATTGAATCTATAATAATGGTTTTGGTAATGGAATCCAAGTAATAAAAAGTGGGGCGTGACATTCTCCATTAGACTCTTATTTGATAAAAAAGACAATCTAATTTATTTTGCTTCATAAACACCCTAAGGAGAAAACATATAATTGAGGAAGGACAAAGTAAAATATATATTTTTTTTGGAGAATATTACATGAGTAACATATTACTGTGAGAGAGAGTAACTGTAGACACCCCATTTTTGACCGACCTTAAGACTCAGACGTCACCGATCGAGCGCTTGGTGATGTTGCATATCGTGCTCGTCCAGAGGTTTCAGAGTCTCGGCCGTGAGCCTTACCTCCGGACTTCCGGGCTTTTCTATACTTTGCTTCGGTTTGCGAACCAGGCTCGATTTTCTCTGTTTCTTTTCCCTGAGGGGAGGGAGAGGTCTAGTAGGTCATCTCTCAGTGGCCGTAGGCTACGTTCCGTGGTCACAGGCCATTTTGCCCATTTCGGAGCCCGGTTCCCGGTTTTCGGAGCCGTCAGGCCGTGTGCCTCGGTTCGGGACCGCCTAACTACCTCCGTTTGCTCCGGTTTTTGGCATGCATCTTATTTACTCCCTTTTGAGGGACACTGTGGTCTGAGAGACCCACTTCGTGGTCGAACACCACTCCCAGTGCCCAACAGGCAGTTTTCGGGGCCTCGGACTGCGCGTCTCGGCCCCCGAACCTTCATTTTGCATCGGTTTTCGTTCATTTTTGGCAGGGACCTCTGTTTCATCACCAGGAAGGCCGTAGAAGGGTGGGAGGCCAGTAATTGTTCCAGCAACCAGTTATATTTCCTTCATCGCCCTCCGACGCCCGTTTTTCACACTTCAAAGCCAATGTTGACCACCCTAGGGTCACTTTCTTCAACCCTAACCCCCATATTTGTGATATACACATCTGGGAGGCCACCAATATTTGGTGGCCGGCCAGTAATTGTTATTGGACCTTTTGAACCCTTTTGAAAAATGGCTTGTTCTCTCTCCTGGTTTACAGTTGCCAATTTTTGACCACATACCTGTGTTGAGCACACATGGGAGGCCACCAATCTGTGGTGGCCGGCCACTAAATCACCTTGACCCTTTTGACCTCTGGCCGGCCCGCCATGGGGGGGTGGCCGGCCGGCCACCTGCAGCTCCAATACCTGGCCGGCCTGAACCCCTGCAGTGTGTACATTGCAAAACTGACCTCTTTGACCCCCCAGATTTTGTTTCCGGGGGGCCAAATTTTGGGGGGGAAACTTGAATTCTTTTCCCCCCATTTTTTCCCCCTCTTTCTCCCCCCTCTTTGTCTATATAAACCAGCCTCCCCAGCTGGTTTAAGGGTTAGAAAAAACCCTTTGAGCTCCCATATACATATCTCCTCTCTCTCTCTCCCTTCAAGCTTCAAAACCTCCAAGATCCTACCCCCTTTTCACACCACCACCTAGCACCACTCCACCACTCCATTCCAGAAACTAGGAGGGGCTTTCTAGCAGCTAAGAGGCAGCATTTTTCAGTCCAAGAGGCAGCCAAGGCTTAGTCTTCAAGGGTAAGCACCATTTCCCCCTTTTCTAGCTCATTTTTGTACCATTTCTTAGCCCTCTTTGCTTTGCTGTTTTGAGCTCTGACCAAAACTGAAAGTGACATTTTTTTGAGCTCTATTCCATCTTTCATTAAGGGTCTTACCCTGTTTGGGACCCCCATCTTGCACTTGCTTCATTACCCCTTTGTATGCCATAATCTTGCATAGTATTTTTGGCCTATGTGTAATCTGTTTTGGGGCATGATGTAAACTGTAGATAGACTTATTTTGAGCCCTTCTTCAACATTGAAGAAGGGCTCGCCACTTTTTGGGACCTCCATGTATCACTTGCCATTGCACCCCTCTTTGGTCCCCATTTTTGCATGATTTATTAGCCTATTGATCTTCTGTTTTTGGACCTTGGTCCGAACTGAAAATGGCCCTATTTTGACCCCCTCTTCATGTTTCATTAAGGGTCTATGGCTGTTTGGGACATCCTTTTTATACTTCATGTTATAGCTCTCTTGGTGCCCTTATTTTACATAGCATTTTGAGCATACTTGTATCTGTTTTTGGGGTTTGTCATAAACTGTAATACATCATATTTTTGGCCCCTATTCAATATTGTAGAAGGCCCCTTCCCTGTTTGGGGCCAGCATTTGTGAGTTGCTTCATTACCTCTCTCTTTTTGGCCATTTTTGCATGCTATCTTAGGCCTATTTTTGCTCACTTTTTGGCCATTCTTTGAACTGTAAACATGCTTTTTTTGGGGCTGCCTAGCTTCTGTCTTCATACTTCATGTTCAAATTATGCATGCATTTCATAGCTATAGGCCATTTCATGCGCCAAAATTCATGTTTCGGGATTGATTCCATGCATCGGGTGTTGTTTTGCCATGATTCGGGGCTGTTTTGCATCGCATTTTGCCTCTGAAAATTGCATGTTAGTATGCCATAATCCATGCTTTGCTATGTCATGTTAGAGTGGCATTCGTGCCGTAGGTTCAGTCCTCGGTTTGCGTGCACGCGTGCACGTACTTCGAGTTGTCTCATTTTCATCTCATGGCCTCCTATGTGAGTGTGACTGAGGTCCACTTGTGTTGGTGTAAGTCCATATTGCATTGTGTATGCCATTTCATTTCATAGCATTGTGTATGTTAGGATATATGTTAGCGCATTGTGTGTGCCATGTTACCTCGTGCATCGTGTATGCCATTCCATAACATTTTGCATGTTAGGTTATATCTTAGTTGCATTTCATGCATATCATGCATATTGCATTGTGTTCGGGATAGGAGTTAGCCCGGGCACGGGAAACGAGATACATTCCGCACTCCGAGTGACAGAACGTGTCTCAATTCCCCAGTCACCGACACTCCGGATCATCCATGAGGGAGTTAGGTCTTGTTGTGTTTTCATGTGCATTCATTTCATATTGAATTGTGCAATTTGACTCCTCGGCCATCATGCATCGAGATGCGTGATTGGTGGCACGAGGATCGAGACATGCATACATTTGTGAAAATACATTGCCATGCCCGTTTCCTGCTCTCTGTTGCAGCAAATCAAGAATCAGCAGTCTTCCGAGGCTTGGCGCGCTTTTCAAAGAATAATTGCGAAACAGAGGCTAATTGGGGCATCCCAGTGGATTTCCGCGCAAGGCAGTCCAAACATACATCATTCGTCAGAATCAAGGCAGTCCCCGGCTTGCACGCCAGTCTTTTCTTTTCTTAGTTAATTTGTGAATTAATTAGGAATTTGTATTATTTGGACTGTACTATTCTTTTATTCAGGACTGTATATTTATTTGGACCCTCTGTGCGAGGGCATAATTGTAATAAGTGTGCGTGAGTGTGATGTATGTCTTCCAACCCCACGTCTTTCTTCCCTTTTATTTACCTGCTTATGATGGTTAGATTAGGGCATATTTCAATTAGCATACAGTATGATAGCATGTTTGCATTCATTCATCTGTTTTGCATGCACCGGGCTCGGCGCATCATACTAACTGCATTTGTATTTCAATTCCAAGTTGAATACATGTTAGCTGTAGCATTTCATATGCCATGTTTAGAATAGCCGAGCCTGCTATAGTTTGCATTTTCGCATGTGTTGCATTAGGCATTTCTGTATACTTAGGATCATGCATGATTTCTAATGTAGTTTCTGTTTTGGCTTGGAGTACTCGGTGAGTTTTTATGCTTTAGCATCATTGCATGTGTGTGAGTGACTGCCATGAATAGCATGCTTACTATGAGGCTAACTGCTTATGTGATATAACTGCTTGAATGCCTATGGGTGAAGGTTGGGTTATTTGGATTGGAACAATTCATCAAATGTTTGTTTTAAGCCCACTAGATAGTGGCAAAACCATGTTTTCTAAGCCCACCCGAGGGTGGCAAAATCTGCATTTTAAGCCTACCTGCGGGTAGCAAACCATCTTTCAAAAACAAACATGAAATGTGTTGTTCCAATTCAGTCGATCCAGTCTATACTTGTATGATGTGCACATCACGTAGTAATCTAGGCTAATAACCGGAATAAGAACACACAATGTTTTCAAAACTAGATATCACGGTTAGTAGAGGCCGGTCTTTGACCGGGCGAGCGGGGGTGCTCACGAAGTGACCTTCCCCAATCGTACCCAAGTTCCCGAGCCGAGGCAACTTTGGTGATGACGGACACGTGGCCTTTGGCACCGAGTCAGGGTTTCCTAAATTTCCCCATAAAAAAAATATTTAGGTGGCGACTCTGTATCTGGCAAAGCAGTCCATGTTTGGCACTTCTTTCAAAAATCTGTTTTCTCAAAAACGATTTGCCGGATTTGGACTCTTTGGTTCAAGATTTAGAACCGTGACAATCGAGTCCTTGAACTGTAGTGAGCCCAAATGAACAGAACGGGACTTAACCCTCCCGGGGCGTTCAGGGACGTCTACAGTTTCTGGCGACTCTGCTGGGGAGTTAGAGAACTTGACTCGAACCCATGATATTTGGTTTTGACTACACTTGTGTGTTTCTTTGCATTGCATTTGCATTGGTGCACCTAGGACACCGTGTTTGCCATATGCCATTCCCGAACGATTTGCCGGAGGCTTGTCTTGTCAAGGCATGACCATAAGGCTGATCGGCTATGGGCTCTGACAGCATGGGAACACAAACCCCGGTTTTACCGGGGCACCCTTTTTGACCATTCGACCTAGTGCATATTCGGATCCATAGTGACCATTCCAAACTAGGACAGGTTGCTTACCCGTTTATAGGTTGTTTGAAACCGCTGCGTGCGTAGCGAAACCCTAGTTCCTGACAAAATAGGACAGGGAAACCCTACCCCAGCATAGGGGTGTTTTGGCTCTCACTTATCTGTTATGTGCTTTAGAGCGCGTCTCTACAGGAATGCATGTATCAGTTTATGAGTTTGAGCATCAGGCCTGCGGGCATCAATCAGTATTTGAGAATCAGTTATCTGCTGGTATCCGATTCAGTTTTGGGGACAGTGATTCAAGAATATTGATCAGTGTTTGAGGACAGTGTGTATTCAGCTTATCAGCCGTGTGTTGTTATGCCCAGCCGTGTGTTGTGTATTTAATTTAAGCTGTTATGCTGTCTGTTTATCTGGTTATTTATTTCCTTTTCGCTTTATTTATCTTTTTGCTAGGGCAGGGTTTTTAGCACAATTGCTTCCGAACCAGTAGATATTCCCCAAGCACTTTGGACAAGAGGTCGTCGGCTCAATCGATCTGAGGATCTGGTTGACGGACATCCAGTGTTCCACTCCCTACCCCCAGTTGTTAGAAGAAGGCCAAGAAGGCGCAGTGTGTCAAAGCAGGGATTACCGGGGCAGCGGGCTACTTTAGCAGTGAACAGTCAGGTCGGGGTTTCTGTTTCCGCCATAGAGATACACTTACCGATCAGTCAGCTGGACCAACAGAATATGGCCGGGATAGAGGAAATGATGCGTCAAATCCAAGAGAGCATGAGACAGATGTAGGAGGATGCCATCCGCCAAGCGGAATTTTCTAAGCAACAGGCCACAGTCATGGCCCAGCAGGCCGAACTAATCACTAGGCTGCAACAGCAAAATGCAGCATCTGCTTCACATCAAGCTCCTCCTCCGCCAGGGGCTCCATTACCCGAGCAGGCACCTACTGTTCAGAATACCCTCCCAAACACCCAAAACACCCTACCCAATGCCCAGAACATTCAAGAGGACACGGGCCTTCCAACGGGGCTGGCTCCGCCCCCGCTTCCGCCTCAACTGTCCAAAACCCATACACCTGCCAACCACCCGGACTCTCCCTTCGAGTTCGAGATAGACCATACAGCTCTGAAATTGAGCAAGCTTGAGAAGCTTTTCAAGAAATCCCAGGGGGTGAAGGCTATTCCGGATATCGATGACGGATATACCGATGTGGCCGTGACGTTGCCAGACAGATTCAAGATGCCCCAGATCGATCGCTTCAATGGATCCGGGGACCCCATGGTCCACCTCCGGCTATTTTCAGATATACTACGGCCAATGGGCCTGACCAGACCACAAAAACTTTCACTATTCGGCCGAACCTTGTCAGGTGTGGCCGCTATCTGGTATGCAAAGCTGGAGGATGATGTCAAAAGAAGTTGGGATGAAATGGCTGAGGCCTTTGTTGCACAGTACTCGTACAATACCCAGATCGAGATTACAACTTGTGATCTTGAGACGACGAGGCAGGAGCCCAAGGAGACTTTTTCCGATTTTGTGACTCGATGGAGGGCAAAGGCATTGATGATGACTTTGAGGCCTACAGACAAGGACCAGATCAGGATGATTGTACGCAATCTCCAACCAAAATTGATGCAGAAGATGATTATACTCCCCTTCCCCACCTTCTCAGACCTACACGAGATGGGGGTACAAATCGAGGATGCAATGAAACAAGGTCTGATTGACCAGGACCGGGAGCAACCCCGGAGGACATTTAACCGCAACAACAACGCAGGCCCGAGTGGCGCTGCAAACACAAGAGCTTCGGAGGTCAGTATGGTCACCACCATTCCCCCTCCCCATCCAAGGCCCACGGCAGCCACACCTTTCTCTGGCGCATCTGGAAGCAGCACCCAAACCGCCAAATATCAGCCTAGAGGCCAAAGAACCTTTACACCCCTCTATATGCCCCTGTCCAAGGCTCTGGGGGTATTAATCAGGAAGAAGCATTTGACACCCCTAGAGCTGAGGCCACTACCAAATCCACTCCCTCCCTCTCATGACCCAGCCAAATACTGCGCGTATCACCAACAGCACGGTCATGACACCGACCGTTGTTTTAGATTGCGTCATGAGATCCAGGATCTTATTGACAAACAGGTGATCGCGCCTCCCGAAAAACCCAACGTCACAACAAATCCCCTCCCACCACATAACCAAGCCCCTCCTCCCAACAGAATCAACTTCATCCAAACTGGGGTCGTGCCTTACGATCCTAGTATCTATATCACCCCATCTTACCTACCTAAGCCGGACGTGATCCTTCCTGTCTGCACTGACTTGTGCATGATGGACATCTCCACAACCCAACCTGAGCCAAAGGTGGTGACCACTGAAGATGAGACAGGGCAGACCTCAGAGGAAAGCGGGGTTGTTGAGTCTGGGATCGAACAGTCTGGGAATCTCGCTGAAGAGGCCTATGATCCAAGTGAATACATCCAGTTAGTGGGCCAGTTTGAACTGAGTGTGGGGCTGCCAGAAAAAGCAGAAATATGTGTGATTCAGGGGGACAGATTTGAGTGGGGAACAGATGATCTAACAGCTGTAGGAGAGGACCTTGCCAACCTCCAATTCTTCAGTGACCAAGAATCAGGGAATGCAGCAATCAACTGGTTCGAATATGGGGAGTCGGCAGAAGTTACCGGATGGTTAGATGATCAACCAGACGTCATAGAATATCAACCAGAACAAGGCCCGGCAGGGGCGAGAGTATCAGTGATGGCCGGAAGGGCCGAGAGTCAGAATACACCGCCGGAGAGCACCGGCACTAAGAATTTCGCTCAGACTTTGGGGTTTGTAAATACAGGGAATATTGACCAACCAGCTGTACTGACGCAGTTAGAACAACAAAGATTTGAGGATTCCGAAAGAATCAGAAAAGCTAAGGCCCATGTGGGGGTCGAGAGTGCGGTGTGCACAGGAACAGGAAATGCTGCGGGCATGAAGCATGAAGGTGCTACGAGTACGATCATACCGGAGCCGGACAGGTGTCTGTCGGCTGCCGACGGAATGTGGTGGGAAGACGATGACTTATGTCTTGCCCACACAGATGAGGACCGGGGGAGTAGTCAACCAGATGATACCTGGTATATTGACGAGATCGCTCATATGACAAGAAGTGGGCGGTATTTCAAGCCTCCGCACTTAGACCAACCTGAGGCATCTGGGAAAGACAAGGAAGCTGAGAAACAGAGAGAGAAACAGATTGAAGAAGAAGCTGTGCTCAAGCAATTGAAGAAGATACAAGCAGACATCTCCATCTGGGGACTGCTTATGGCATCACGGGTACACAGACAGGCTGTCCTATCCGCTATGGACAAGGCCAAACTCTCTATAGACACTACGCCAGAGCAGCTGGTTGGGCTGGTTTTTCCGGGAGGAGGTTCCCCGGCTTTAACCTTCTCAGACAAAGAACTGCCGCCTGAGGGCGTGAATCATAACAAACCTCTCTACATCTCCGTGGAATGTAGAGACAAGTGGATACCGGTGGTACTTGTTGATACCGGGTCCGCCATCAATGTCTGCCCAGACAAAACAGCATATGCAATCGGGTTGAAGCCCGCGGACTTCATCCCGACAACTCAGGTGATCAGAGCATACGATAATACTAGCAGAGAAGTGATGGGGACTGTCAAGATTCAGACCCAGGTTGGTCCAAGACAACACAACATCAAATTTCATGTCTTGGACGTTCCCGCAACCTTCAACTTACTCTTGGGGCGGCCGTGGTTACACCAAGTAAAGGCAGTCTCTTCCACTCTACATCAAATTCTGAAGTACCCTCACGGGAAGGGGATAGTTATTGTCTTCGAAAATTCATCCATCCATCCGCCGCCGAAAGTGTCTATACCAGTTCTAGAAATCGAGCATGGCACGGAGGATGTGTTCTTATCGGGGTTCACTTTGGCTGAGGCCCGGGTGGTGCAGAATATTATGGCTGTGAATGAAGGTTTGTACGTCAGTGCTCAATCTGTCTACTTCATGAACAAGCTACAACACATCCCCGGGATGGGATTAGAAATGAGCAGCCAGAAAGGCGTCGCAACATTGTCCGAGGTGCCACACAACCCTCATACCTTTGGTTTGGGTTATCTGCCCACCAAAGAGGACTGGGTGAGGAAGGGAAAGGAAATGGCCGGAAGAGCCAGAGCAAAGCAGGCTGGGAAGCCTTTTGAATTAATGCATAGGCCCATTCAGGGTCCCCTAAACGGACGCTTCGTCCGGGAGGGGGAGGACTTTCCATTTTGCGGCTTCCCAGAGCCGTGGATAAACGCGGAGAAGAAGCGCGTGCCCGGTTTCGAGATCGTCTTCGACCTGCAACTATCCGGGGATGACGTTGCCACAGAGCAGACAGACCCATCAACTGAGGTTGAGTAGTGTAAAGCAGTGGATCCTGAGGGCACAAAATTTGAAATGGGGGTAGCGCTGGTATGTCTACTCTCTGATCCTCCGATCGACCATAAGTGCTTGGGGGATAACTTCGTGGTTTCCATGATTGGGGATGAAACGGCTGTGGGCCAACCAGCAGCTATCTTGGATGCATCTATCGCACCCTCTCTCACTTGGCAATACGAGGAGGGATTTTTGTCCAGCAGCACCAGGTCAGGTAGTGAGCCGGAATCTGATTCCACCGAGTCTTGTGAGTCGGAATCAGATTCCAGCTCGATTGAGTCTGAGTCTGGTACCCCTGGGGATGTTAACCCGGATGCCACAGTCTTGTCTAGGTCGTCTTTTTCCTTTTCATTTGAGTCTGTTGTAAATGAATCGGACGATTTGGATGTGCCTAATGAGAATCAAGCAACTGTGATTTCTGAGTACTTTTCTGTGCTCTTAATTTATTGCATTAATTCAGACTTTCAAAATTTTGAAAACGACGAGAACGAAGTTCCTCCGGTTTTGCAACGATTAATTGAGCAGGAGCAGGAGAGATTTGTTAAACCCCTAGTGGACGAAATCACTACCGTGAACATTGGTACTGAGGGGGACCCGCGGCTGGTCCAGATCGGGTCCACGTTGTCTTCGGAGGAACGCGAGCACTTAGTCGCTTTATTAAAAGATTTCAAAGATGTTTTCGCGTGGTCCTACGAAGACATGCCTGGAATCGATCCTGAGATTGTACAGCATCGGATCCCCCTTGACCCCGAGGCCCGACCTGTCAAGCAGAAACTCAGGAGGATCCGCCCGGACTGGGCTCTCAAAATTAAGGAAGAGGTCACCAAGCAAATCGACGCAGGCTTCCTACTGGTATCTGAATATCCGACTTGGTTGGCCAACATTGTTCCAGTGCCGAAGAAGGATCCGAGTATGCGTGGACTTCAGGGATTTCAACAGAGCTAGTCCGAAGGACGACTTTCCCTTACCGCATATTGATGAGTTGGTGGATTTCACAGCAGGGCACGCGTTGCTTTCATTTATGGATGGTTTCTCATGTTACAACCAGATAGTAATGGCACCAGAAGACAGGGAAAAGACTGCATTCACCACCCCGTGGGGACATACTGCTATAGAATCATGCCGTTTGGGTTAAAGAATGCTGGAGCTACTTATCAAGGGGCCGCGACCATAATATTACATGATATGATCCACAAGGAGGTTGAGGTGTACGTGGACGACATGATTGTCAAGTCCAAAGAAAGAGAGGGCCACTACACCGCCTTGCATAAGTTCTTTCAAAGGATCAGAGAATTTCAGTTGCGGCTGAACCCTCAAAAGTGTACATTCGGTGTTACAGCGGGAAAAATGCTGGGGTTTCTGATTACACAAAGGGGCATCAAAGTCGACCCTTCCAAAATCAAGGCCATCCTAGAAATGCCCCCACCAAGGACTGAAAAGGAGGTGAGAGGCTTTCTAGGTAAAGTGCAATTCATAAGGCGGTTTATCTCAAAATTAACCTTGACTTGTGAACCACTTTTTGGTCTCCTGAAGAAAGGCAAGAAATTTTAATGAGACGGCCGATGCCAAGCCGCATTTGAACAGATTAAAGAATATCTACAGAACCCGCCTGTTTTATCACCATCAGAACCGAGGAAACCGTTGATTTTGTACCTATCAGTGACTGAGACCACGATGGGTTGTATGCTCGCACAAGAGTCTGAAGACAGGGTGGAGAGAGCCATCTACTATCTGAGCAAGAAGATGCTAGAGTATGAAACTCGCTATACACCGCTGGAGAAGGCTTGCTTAGCTTTGGTATGGGCTACCAGGAAGCTGCGGCACTACCTGTTAGCTCACTCCGTAATGTTGGTTTCACGACTCGATCCCATCAAATATCTTTTCGAGAAACCAGCACTTACGGGTAGGCTAGCTCGTTGGTTGCTGTTGCTCTCCGAATTTGATTTGAAGTATGTCACACGCAAGTCAGTCAAAGGAAGAGCAGTAGCAGAGTTCCTTGCCGACCATCCGGTTGAGGGGGATGAAGCAGTTGAATACTTGTTCCCAGATGAAGCAATTTTGCATATCGACGACGAAACTTGGACGATGTACTTCGACGGAGCATCAAATCAGTACGGGTATGGGATAGGAGTGTTGCTGATAGCACCCGACAATTCCCGTATTCCTCTAGCCTTCAAACTCCGATTCAAAGTCTCGAACAACGAAGCAGAATATGAGGCCTGCATTGCTGGTCTAGAAGCAACCCTGGAACTAGGGGCAAGACGGTTGGACGTCATCGGGGACTCGAACCTTGTTGTGTCTCAAGCAAAAGGAGACTGGAAAGTAAAAGAAGAAAAGATGATGATGTATCACCAAACCTTGGATCTGCTAATTCCTCGGTTCGAGAAGCTAAGTTTTACTCATCTACTAAGAGAGAACAACAGGTTCGCAGATTCTTTAGCAACTCTATCTTCCATGATAGACATCCCGTATGGAGTCCGGATGCGTCCAGTCATCATTGACCAGAAGTTTGCACCAGCCTATGAGTCGATTGCTGCTATAGATGAGGTTCAGGACAAAAACCCCTGGTATTACGACATTTGGAATTTCTTAGAGAAGGAAACATATCCGCCGGGGGCGAATGCCAAGGACAAAATGGCAATAAGAAGATTGGTCGTTCAGTTCATCATCTGTGGGGGTAAGCTGTATAGAAGAGGTCATCTGGGAATGCATAAACTGTGTGTTGATGCCGAAGAGTCAAAGCGCCTAATGGAAGCCATCCATGGAGGAGAATGTGGAGCACATATGAATGGGGTAATGCTGGCACGGAAGATCCTCAGACAGGGGTACTACTGGTCCACCATGGAGGAGGATTGCATCGGTTTCGTTCGGCGATGCCACAAATGTCAGATCCATGCAAATCGCATGAACATCCCGCCGACAAAGCTGTACAACATGACTTCACCATGGCCATTTTCAGTCTGGGGAATTGATGTGATCGGGGCTGTTACGCCAAAGGGGTCGAATGGGCATGAGTTCATCCTGGTTGCGATAGATTATTTTACAAAGTGGGTTGAGGCCCAATCTTACGCGGTGTTGAAGGCTTCGCACGTTGCAAAGTTTATCAGAAACAACATCATCTGTCGCTACGGGGTCCCAAATGAGATAATTTCAGATAACGGATCCCACTTCAAGAAGGAAGTGATAGACTTGTTGGAAAAATACAACGTGGCTTTTCATAAGTCATCTACCTATCGGCCGCAGACCAACGAAGCAGTTGAGGCTGCCAACAAGAACATCAAGCACATATTGCAGAAGATGGTGGAAACCTACCGGGACTGGCCAGATAAGCTGCCGTTTGCTCTGTGAGGCTACCGGACTTCAATCAGAACTTCTACTGGGGCGACTCCGTATTCATTGGTTTATGGGATGGAGGCCGTTCTACCTATTGAGATTGAGGTTCCGTCATTGCGAGTATTGGCCGAGTGTCAAATAGCCAAGGCAGATTGGCAACAGAGCAGATTCGAGGAACTCATGCTTTTCGATGAAAGAAGACTAAAAGCACTGTACCACATTCAAGGTTATCAACGCAGAATTGCCCGAGCTTTCAACAAGAAGGTTAAGTCCAGGAATTTAAAGGAATGAGATTTGGTGCTCAAGGACAACCGAGCTCCCATCCACGACCCAAGGGGCAAGTTCAGACCCAATTGGACTGGTCCCTACATCATCAAGTCAATCTGGTCAGGTGGAGCTGTGGTTCTGATGGATCTGGATGGCTTAGAGTTTTCACAACCGATCAATTTGGACAAGTTGAAGAAATACTATCCTTGAGAGGCTCGCTAGGCCGAAAACCCGAAAGGGCGACCTAGGCAAAACTCAGAGCACAAAAATTTTGAAAATATAAAAACTGAGCTCGCAAGGTTGAAAACCCACAAAGGGCGGCCTTGGCAAAAGTTAGAGCGCAAAAGGAGAGTGAAAATACCCGAGCGAACCTAAGCCTAAACTACGTAAGGCTTGATTCCCATCTTTGGGATACGTAGGCAGCTTCATCCTGAAGTTCAGCCATAAACATTTTCCCCGATCAACTTTGTCCATTTTGATCATCTCGGTCATCTTTATTCATCAGCATTTATCGTGATCTCCGGTACAGTGCTATTCAGACTAGGAGCAACTTTCTATTGCCATGAAATGCCGCGGTACCATTCAGACTAGGGGCAACTTTCCAGTTGCTAGGATCCGGGGTTGTGCATCTCAGTGACAGATCTCAGGCATGTCCAGTTCTGATCCATATCGAAAATAGTTTTGAAAAGTTTTAATAAAAGTTGACTTTGCTCAAATTAATCTTTTTACAACTAAGACCATTTTTGGACCAAAGCGGAAAATTCTTAGTACCACAACCTTCAATTTCATTGATTTCAAAACAGAGTTCTCCTGCTCTTGCATACAATTGAAGTTGCTTTTTATTACACTCATAATGAAAACTTGAAAGTACTAATAAAGCAATAAATCTAGGGCATAGTCAAGTCAGGTGTCCCTGCGCCCCCTCCCAGAGCTAGTCGAAGCCTCTGATGCCAAGCTGGGCCCAGTCTGCGCCTCCTCATTGAGCTAATCCCAGCACTCGTCAGACAAAATGCAACTGAAAGTGGGGGCGGGGGCCAGGAGCTCTCTATTTTCCCATACTGCGGCCTGCCGAACCAGCTGTGCGCCTCGGACCGGGAATGTAGCCGGGTACTCTATCCCCTCTGGTGGGCAAGTTTGATCATGACCGAACTGGCGTAGGATACGGAATGGGAAATAGAATGTGCAGTGAGTCAAGCCAATCAATCGAATCCCGATCTGCCGGGACATGCTGTAACTCATTGCTAGAAGATTGAGCCAAGGACAGCGCCAAGCAATGCGATCCGCAGACAAATTGCACATCCAGTCAAACCACCACCTTTCATCAGGGGCATCGACTAGGCGCTGTCGAAAGAAGTAGCCTCGAGCTGAGTAGGCTGGGCAAGAATTCACAACCTGCAATTTATCCATCAACCATACCTAGGGAGGGATGAAAAATGAGAGAATAAAGAATAGAGAGATGTACGACGAGAGAAAAGTAAGGAAAAGGGTTTTGTGAGAAAAACCGAGCCTGAGGGCCGAGTGATGTGAGCAAATACATATGTGAGGTTGGGTGGGAAACATTACCTGCAACAGCAGTGGACTCCCGGCAAATCTGGTCATCTCCCGGCGATAGAGAGAATCCAGACCCATCAGCGTTTCGACCAACGTCAGGGCGACACAGCTCTTTCCTTCTTTCAAGCCTTGAGTAACTTCAATCAGACGAACACTGGATCCTCCAGAGCTTGAGGCAAACAGAAAATGAGATAGCATGCACAAACAGAGGGCATGTCGCCGGAAACCTTGCCAATGATGGTCACTACGGTCACCAGCATCGGAGAACCGATAAATCAGGCTCGAGATATCCAACATTCCGTCACAGATCAGGGACCGAGCATCATGAGCGGTAAGTCCACACACCCGCCCTAAGGTTTGGGCATGGCCAAAATTAAGTTGAGGCAAGATCTCTTCCGAACGCTCGGACTCCATTAAAACTTGAAAATCTTCGAAAGTTGGATATACCTCTTGCCCACCGAAACTAAAGACGTGCATCACCGAGTTCCAAAACCTCGCCGCGGCATGGAGGAAAGGAAGGTGCAGCGGAGTGCGGCTTAATGGGAATAGTGCATTCAAGCCAAAACTCCGGAAGTTCAATTTGTCCGAGCCATCTAGAGAAGAAATCCAAGAGGTGAGATTTTCTATGAGAAATGCCTCCATTTTTTGTGCAAAGCAGTGATGAAATGAATGAATCCCGAAGTTGGAGCTTTTAAAGAGGAGAAGACACTATTCAAGGGACACGTGTCAAAAATTTGACGGATGCTGAGTTTAAGTGGCCGGCCGGCCACCTTTTCTGGCAGGCCGGCCATTTCCTTTTTTGAAAACTGGCTGGTGGCCTCCTCTCCCCAATAAAACTGGCCGGCCGGCTCCAAAAGGTGGCCGGCCATGCTCCAATGTGTGCCTTTGGTCCTGTTTCGCCCTCCGGAGGAAAGTTCCAGGCATTTCCAAGCACCGGGTGCGCCGAAGGCCTCCATTTCCCTCTATTTCGGGTGCGTTCCTTCACCCAGATCGTCCGAGGTACCCTTTGTTTTGTTTCGATTATCGAGTTGCTGATTTGCTTATCGAGTTGTAGATTTGTTTATCGAGTTGTCGTTTTGCTTATCGAGTTGTTTGTCGAGCTGTCGTGTTTTGTTTTGTTTGAGTTGTTGCTCTTTGTTTAAGCAAATTTTGTTGAGTCTTGTTTATCGAGTCGTTAACATTGTTGTATTTTGCTTATCGAGTTGTAAACTTGCTAAGATTCTGTTATTTCTTAGTGAGTCAAGTTGTTTAAGTTTGTTGCGTCGGTTCATTACCTGACCCGGTAAATACACAGTGCACATTTCCATTCAATCCCATTTATGGTGCAAAATGATGCGATATGATGCCGAAAGCATAAAAATACAACACTTTTTCAAAAAGTTGTTTCACCCCATCATATTTCCTTTTACAAACAAAGGTACAAGTTTTACAGAAAATAAAACTGCCTAACAACATGCAAAGTGCTACAAACTACTAGCAAAAAGGAAAATAAAGCAGGGAACAGCAGCATCAATACTCTCGGGAGCGGGAATGAGAGGCCCTCCTCATCCTCTTCTGCGAGACAACCTCTGCACCACCATCACCATCCGGGTCGGAGCTGTCATCCTCAGGATCCCCCTCAGCCTCGCCTCCACTCCCGGAACCAAGACCGGAATCCCCCTCCTCAGCAGATGTCTCCGACTCGCGATCTGCGACCCCCTCCTCCTCATCCTCATCGGGCTCCGCCTCTATAATATGTGCCATGTGTCTGCGAGAAGACCCTCCTCGAGCTCCTCGAAAAGGCCTGGATGGCCCAGCTCCTCGAAAGGGCCCAGATGGCCCAGCGCCTCGAAAAGGCCCAGATGATCGACCTCCCTGAGAAGGCCCGGGTGGCCCGGCCCGCGGCGGAGCATATACAGGAGGCATCTAAAAGTGAAGAGTTCAATACATCAGTTCAAATATGAAAATCAGATGCAAGTACAGTATATGAGTTGGGTGTGTGTCAGATGTGCTCTACACAAATAGCCTATCAATGCAGTAGGATGTTCAAAACCAGCGTGTCATCAGAAATATGATAAATACAAGAAAGATGAACAGTACCTGCACACCCATAATGGCCAGCTGTACCTCCCTCCGCAGGATCATGCCCTCAAATGCGGCCATCACTCCAAGCATCTCATCCACATACTCAACAGGAGGCTGTAAATACAAATGCAAAACTATTAGTAAAGGAATGAATGTCTAAGTATCCGACTGATAAATCAAAGCTGTAAAACACACCGGTGGCGAATCAGGATCTCTGACATATCTGTGGTCAGAAAGGGGAGGCTCCAGCGAGACCTGGTAAGGAAGCCCAAATCGCCAACTCGTCAACTCGGTCGGCATGTCTGGCCACCCAGGATGATGAAGAGTCGGAGGAATCAGGGGAATCGATCTACCCCCACCTCTGGATGTACCGGCCCCGCTGCTGGAAGGAATATCTGTAGCCCGAGCCTGGCTCGAAGACGGCACACCAATAGGCCTCATCGAAGGAGTGCGTACTCCCGTCAAGGGAGGCATCAGATATACGTGGCGATAAGTGGCATAGTCCCCCCTCCTCAAGATGTAGCAAGGCATCAGTGCCCAGCATAGCACTAACCACATCCCGGGAAGAGAGCCCATCAGCAGTCCGCATACTGACTGGGGGTGCTGCGGGAGGGTCCTGAGAAGTATACCCCCATACTTAACGCAAAAAGCGTTCCCCCAGAAACCATGCTCTACCAACTGGTCCTTCGAATAGGATCCTGTACTGGGAGGTGCCCGATCCTCCAGCATACTGAAATCGGAGGCCATCACCCAAGGGCGCCCAGGGCTGCCATGTAATCTGCGGATAACCAGTGCATAAACCAATCAGAAATCGGGGATATACGGGACAGATCAAAGATGAAAACGGAAGGGACTGAGAGTTCTGAAATACCTCCGTCGTCCGCACAGTGTCGAAATACTGCCGTAGGTAAATGAGAGTCTCTCAGGGCCTCGGCCGGTGCTGGCCCTCGAATACCAATGAGTACGGGGTCATGCGGGGCCCCTCCACTATCATCTCTGGGGCTAATGTCGGGAAATACACATAAACCCATAGCTGCGGAAAATAGTGCAGAATGTAAATGCAAAGTGCTGAGGGTAAAATACAGAGCATAAAGTGCGCCATATGTGCAATGTACAAGTAATGAAGGGCAGAAATATAAATCAAGAAGGTAGAAAGTACCTCCCAAGCTCTCCAGTAACCACCAAGTAAGTCTCCCTGCCCGCGGGAGGTCGCGCTCATGTAGCAGTAAAGGGTAGCCAAGCCGGCGCCACCCCAGTCATACCGTCTGACCTGTGATAGGTCCACCAAAGCGCTCAACAAATACAGCCCAACAATGTTCCCTCTATCGGCAAACAGCGTAGTCCCGAAGAGGAACATAAGAAAACCACGGGCATACTGCTCTGCCTCCTCAGAAGTCCCGGGCTCCATCCCCTCCCTCCGAAAATGGGAAGAGAACCAGGTGTATCGGACTCTCCCTGAAGCTCTATCGACAGGCGGGCAGGCCCCCAGCAAATGTATCCAAGCGGCATTGTCATCATTGTGCATCTAACTTACATTCTCATGAACATACTTGCATTGTCATGCACGTCTGTTTGATATTACCATGCCTCTGTGTTTAAGCTTGCGTTGTCACGCACGCTCCTTTCTCGCATTGCGATGCATTCACCCACCGACACCGCTTTTGTCGAACTTTCGATATCACATTGAATATATCTTGCTAAACATATTGTACTTGTTGAGTTTCTCTCTTTTGCAGGCATGATATTGTATGTACGGTTCATTTGGAGCTGGCGCAGCCAGACGAATCGTGCAGGTATCGTATCTTCTCCGTGTGAGACGCGACGAGAATTGAATAATTCTCCGCATTCCTAACTGCATGAAATGTAGTTGTTGCTTTGCATTCTTGCTTAAAACTGTTGCATCTATTTGCGCATATTTGCTTCATTACAGCTTGCTGCATTTGCATGAACATCGAGTTACATCTGGCCCTGCGCATATCGCTTTGCATTTTGCCCCTTGCCTGCGGGCGCGCCTGCGAGCATATCTCCGTTTATCTTGTATGATTGTCTAAGTCTTCGGCCTTGTCAAAAATGGGTCGTCTCCGGGCTTTGACATTCACTCCCGTCATTTCTTGACTTCTGAGTTCTGTCAAAGAGGGGCAACTGTAGACACCCCATTTTTGACCGACCTTAAGACTCAGACGTCACCGATCGAGCTCTTGGTGATGTTGCATATCGTGCTCGTCCAGAGGTTTCAGAGTCTCGGCCATGAGCCTTGCCTCCAGACTTCCGGGCTTTTCTATACTTTGCTTCAGTTTGCGAACCAGGCTTGGTTTTCTCTGTTTCTTTTCCCTGAGGGGAGGGAGAGGTCTAGTAGGTCATCTCTCAGTGGCCGTAGGCTACGTTCCGTGGTCACAGGCCATTTTGCCCATTTCGGAGCCCGGTTCCCGGTTTTCGGAGCCGTCAGGCCGTGTGCCTCGGTTGGGGACCGCCTAACTACCTCCGTTTGCTCCGGTTTTTGGCATGCATCTTATTTACTCCCTTTTGAGGGACACTGTGGTCTGAGAGACCCACTTCGTGGTCGAACACCACTCCCGGTGCCCAACAGGCAGTTTTCGGGGCCTCGGACTGCGCGTCTCGGCCCCCGAACCTTCATTTTGCATTGGTTTTCGTTCATTTTTGGCAGGGACCTCTGTTTCATCACCAGGAAGGCCGTAGAAGGGTGGGAGGCCAGTAATTGTTCCAGCAACCAGTTATATTTCCTTCATCGCCCTCCGACGCCCGTTTTTCACACTTCAAAGCCAATGTTGACCACCCTAGGGTCACTTTCTTCAACCCTAACCCCCATATTTGTGATATACACATCTGGGAGGCCACCAATATTTGGTGGCCGGCCAGTAATTGTTATTGGACCTTTTGAACCCCTTTGAAAAATGGCTTGTTCTCTCTCCTGGTTTACAGTTGCCAATTTTTGACCACATACCTGTGTTGAGCACACATGGGAGGCCACCAATCTGTGGTGGCCGGCCACTAAATCACCTTGACCCTTTTGACCTCTGGCCGGCCCGCCATGCGGGGGTGGCCGGCCGGCCACCTGCAGCTCCAATACCTGGCCGGCCTGAACCCCTGCAGTGTGTACATTGCAAAACTGACCTCTTTGACCCCCCAGATTTTGTATCCGGGGGGCCAAATTTTGAGGGGGAAACTTGAATTCTTTTCCCCCCATTTTTTCCCCCTCTTTCTCCCCCCTCTTTGTCTATATAAACCAGCCTCCCCAGCTGGTTTAAGGGTTAGAAAAAACCCTTTGAGCTCCCATATACATATCTCCTCTCTCTCTCTCCCTTCAAGCTTCAAAACCTCCAAGATCCTACCCCCTTTTCACACCACCACCTAGCACCACTCCACCACTCCATTCCAGAAGCTAGGAGGGGCTTTCTAGCAGCTAAGAGGCAGCATTTTTCAGTCCAAGAGGCAGCCAAGGCTTGGTCTTCAAGGGTAAGCACCATTTCCCCCTTTTCTAGCTCATTTTTGTACCATTTCTTAGCCCTCTTTGCTTTGCTGTTTTGAGCTCTGACCAAAACTGAAAGTGACATTTTTTTGAGCTCTATTCCATCTTTCATTAAGGGTCTTACCCTGTTTGGGACCCCCATCTTGCACTTGCTTCATTACCCCTTTGTATGCCATAATCTTGCATAGTATTTTTGGCCTATGTGTAATCTGTTTTGGGGCATGATGTAAACTGTAGATAGGCTTATTTTGAGCCCTTCTTCAACATTGAAGAAGGGCTCGCCACTTTTTGGGACCTCCATGTATCACTTTCCATTGCACCCCTCTTTGGTCCCCATTTTTGCATGATTTATTAGCCTATTGATCTTCTGTTTTTGGACCTTGGTCCGAACTGAAAATGGCCCTATTTTGACCCCCTCTTCATGTTTCATTAAGGGTCTATGGCTGTTTGGGACATCCTTTTTATACTTCATGTTATAGCTCTCTTGGTGCCCTTATTTTGCATAGCATTTTGAGCATACTTGTATCTGTTTTTGGGGTTTGTCATAAACTGTAATACATCATATTTTTGGCCCTTACTCAATATTGTAGAAGGCCCCTTCCCTGTTTGGGGCCAGCATTTGTGAGTTGCTTCATTACCTCTCTCTTTTTGGCCATTTTTACATGCTATCTTAGGCCTATTTTTGCTCACTTTTTGGCCATGCTTTGAACTGTAAACATGCTTTTTTTGGGGCTTCCTAGCTTCGGTCTTCATACTTCATGTTCAAATTATGCATGCATTGCATAGCTATAGGCCATTTCATGCGCCAAAATTCATGTTTCGGGATTGATTCCATGCATCGGGTGTTGTTTTGCCATGATTCGGGGCTGTTTTGCATCTCATTTTGCCTCTGAAAATTGCATGTTAGTATGCCATAATCCATGCTTTGCTGTGTCATGTTAGAGTGGCATTCGTGCCGTAGGTTCGGTCCTCGGTTTGCGTGCATGCTTGCACGCATTTCGAGTTGTCTCATTTTCATCTCATGGCCTCCTATGTGAGTGTGACTGAGGTCCACTTATGTTAGTGTAAGTCCATATTGCATTGTGTATGCCATTTCATTTCATAGCATTGTGTATGCTAGGATGTATGTTAGCGCATTGTGTATGCCATGTTACCTCGTGCATCGTGTATGCCATTCCATAACATTTTGCATGTTAGGTTATATCTTAGTTGCATTTCATGCATATCATGCATATTGCATTGTGTTCGGGATAGGAGTTAGCCCGGGCACGGGAAACGAGGTACATTTCGCACTCCGAGTGACGGAACGTGTCTCAATTCCCCAGTCACCGACACTCCGGATCATCCATGAGAGAGTTAGGTCTTGTTGTGTTTTCATGTGCATTCATTTCATATTGAATTGTGCAATTTGACTCCTCGGCCATCATGCATCGAGATGCGTGATTGGTGGCACGAGGATCGAGGGATGCATACATTTGTGAAAATACATTGCCATGCCCCTTTCTTGCTCTCTGTTGCAGCAAATCAAGAATCAGCAGTCTTCCGAGGCTTGGCGCGCTTTTCAAAGAATAATTACGAAACAGAGGCTAATTGGGGCATCCCAGTGGATTTCCGCGCAAGGCAGTCCAAACATACATCATTCGTCAGACTCAAGGCAGTCCCCGGCTTGCACGCCAGTCTTTTCTTTTCTTAGTTAATTTGTGAATTAATTAGGAATTTGTATTATTTGGACTGTATTATTCTTTTATTCGGGACTGTATATTTATTTGGACCCTCTGTGCGAGGGCATAATTGTAATAAGTGTGCGTGAGTGTGATGTATGTCTTCCAACCCCACGTATTTCTTCCCTTTTATTTACCTGCTTATGATGGTTAGATTAGGGCATATTTCAATTAGCATACAATATGATAGCATGTTTGCATTCATTCATCTGTTTTGCATGTACCGGGCTCGGCGCATCATACTAACTGCATTTGTATTTCAATTCCAAGTTGAATACATGTTAGCTGTAGCATTTCATATGCCATGTTTAGAATAGCCGAGCCTGCTATAGTTTGCATTTTCGCATGTGTTGCATTAGGCATTTCTGTATACTTAGGATCATGCATGATTTCTAATGTAGTTTCTGTTTTGGCTTGGAGTACTCGGTGAGTTTTTATGCTTTAGCATCCTTGCATGCGTATGAGTGACTGCCATGAATAGCATGCTTACCATGAGGCTAACTGCTTATGTGATATAACTGCTTGAATGCCTGTGGGTGAAGGTTGGGTTATTTGGATTGGAACAATTCATCAAATGTTTGTTTTAAGCCCACTAGATAGTGGCAAAACCATGTTTTCTAAGCCCACCCGAGGGTGGCAAAATCTGCATTTTAAGCCTACCTGCGGGTAGCAAACCATCTTTCAAAAACAAACATGAAATGTGTTGTTCCAATTTAGGCGATCCAGTCTATACTTGTATGCTGTGCGCATCACGTAGTAATCTAGGCTAATAACCGAAATAAGAACACACAATGTTTTCAAAACTAGATATCACGGTTAGTAGAGGCCGGTCTTTGACCGGGCGAGCGGGGGTGCTCACGAAGTGACCTTCCCCAATCGTACCCAAGTTCCCGAGCCGAGGCAACTTTGGTGATGACGGACACGTGGCCTTTGGCACCGAGTCAGGGTTTCCTAAATTTCCCCATAAAAAAAATATTTAGGTGGCGACTCTGTATCTGGCAAAGCAGTCCATGTTTGGCACTTCTTTCAAAAATTTGTTTTCTCAAAAACGATTTGCCGGATTTGGACTCTTTGGTTCAAGATTTAGAACCGTGACAATCGAGTCCTTGAACTGTAGTGAGCCCAAATGAACAGAACGGGACTTAACCCTCCTGGGGCGTTCAGAGACGTCTACAGTAACATATTACTGTTATGGTTTATATTAATTTTGACGGTAATAATTTTTATTTTTTTAAGAATTTCATAGTCAACATAGATCTTATTTGATATATCTTGATGAGAAAATTCTAAAAATACTAATTTTATTAAAAACCGACATCTATATCAAAAGTTATATTATTTTAAATTTTAATATTTTAATAATAATAGTATGTGTTAGACTTTTGAAGAATTTTTTTTTATACTTATTCTTAATATATTAAAATTTATTGAGAGGGAATTTTGACCAAATCCCCCAATACCCTATTTTATTTCCTAAATATTGTGTTTGGTTGGAGAATTTGATTAGAGATTTAGAAAGAGAAATAAAAAAGATAAGTGAAATATAAATAAAATATACATATATTTTACTTAATTCACAAACCTTTTTTCTTTTCATTTTTCCTTTATCTCCCCAAATCTCCAACCAAACCCACATTAAATTAAAAAGCTAATCCCAACAGACAAACTGGTAGGTAAGAGCATCTCCAACGATTCATTATTTTTTTCACCAAATCTGAGTAAAAAATAGCTGATTTTCTCAATCTAATACGGCTAGCTCCAACGGTGTGCATCAAAAGGGAATGGGTCATCCAGTGGGTCGACCGGTAAGGATTATGAATTTTTTTTTTTCCCTTCCATTTATGTTCCCAATTCGTTTAGTATTTCTTTTTCCCTCCATTACATATTTTTCATTTTTTGTTGCCTCCAACAATGATTTCCTTCTAAAATCTGATATAAACATATTATCCATATGCCAGACAAGTGATACGATTATAGTTGAAAGAAAACAGAGCATAATGACTATCTTAAATTCCATGATGTTTACTTCATTTTCATCATCTTCTTCATCCTCCTCTGATAATGAGTCTAATGATGAATATATGGTCACACTTTTGGGGGCTTATGAGATGAATAGTGCTAGTATGATTCAGATTCTGCAATCAACTGATAGCTCAAAGAAAATAGGTGGTTCTGTTGTAGGCCATAAGTACATACACCGCGATAGAAGGCAGGGTCATGAGAGATTGTTTGCAGATTATTTTGCGGCAAATCCAGTTTATTCACTTACAATATTTCAGAGACGTTTTCGAATGCGTCGTCCTTTATATCTCCAAATGTTGAATGTCATCGAAGCATACAATTCATATTTTGTTCAAAAACAAGATGCAGCTCATATTGTTGGATTATCTCCCCTACAAAAAATGACTTCAGCTATAAGAATATTGTCATATGAAGTGGCAGCAAATGCAGTTGATGATTATATACATATTGGGAAAAGCACTACAATTCAAAATTTGTAACAATTTTATAATTCAGTGATTGAAATCTTCGGACCAGAATATCTGAGATCTCCAACACTAACTGATATTGTTAGATTACTTGCTATTAGGGAGGTTCGGAGGTTTCCGAGTATGTTGGGAAGCTTAGATTGCATGCATTGAGAGTGAAAAAATTGTCCAAAGGCATGGCAAGGTCAATACGTAAGCCATCAAAAAAAGCCAACCATTATTCTTGAAGCAGTAGCTTCTTATGACTTATGGATTTGACTTGCATTTTTTGGATACAAATTTAGTAGGATACAATATCTAACTTAAACAGTGAAAAATATTGGAATGATATACACTCAACCTCAGAATCAGATAATATAAACTGAAGCTCACTGGGAAAAAAAATTATAATAACATAGAACTAAAAAAATTCACAGCATCTCTACAACAAAATGTAATGCTATTATCAAACTGAAATACTCTGTCAACCTAACTAAAATTCACAGCATGATATTATCAAACGGATATATTTTATAGAGCACAGCAGCAACGGTAAATTTTCAAAATACTCTGTCAACCTAATGGTAAATTATTGAAATTGGTGATGCAGAACGGCTAGTTCTGAACTCAAAATATGTATATAGGATGTAACTTTTTCATTTACATTTTCATAGGAATTTAAATTTATATCACTCTTCAATTTATTCCTAGTCCACAAAATAACCTACCTATTTGAACCTGTTCCAGAAAATAAACCAGTTCACATTTATTCCACAAAATAAACCAGTTCGCAGAATTAAGAGAGCAGATCGACCGGTGGGTCAACCGGCCGAACATCCGGTTGGTTAACCGGTTGGCCCACCCCAACGTTACAGCACAGTGAAATACTGAAATTTCGCGCTTGTCCTCAGTTTGATGAAAGTTTTGTTCCGTTCTCAGTTAGATATCAATTTGGTGAAACCATTGGAGAGGAAAAAAGAGACTTTTTTCCATCAAATTTGAATTTGATGTTTAATTTGATACACCGTTGAAGATGGCCTAAGAGCATCTCCAACAGTTCACCAAAATTTTCATCAAATCTGAGTAAAAAAATGACTTTTTTCTCAATCTGATACCGAGTGCTCCAATGGTTCATTTTCATCAAATTTTCATCAAATCTGCGCTGGGACAACCGGTTGGTCCACCGATGAAGGCAAAAAAAAAAAAAATTTTGAATTGTTTGAACCTTTTTTTTGAATTGTCTAAACTTTTTCCGGGACAACCGGTTGGTCGACCGGCCGGTCGACTAGTAAGGCAAAAAAAATTTATTTTTTTATTTTTTAAACTGTTTGAACCTATTTATTTGAACTGTTTGAACTGTTTTATGGTCGACCGGTTTGTCTCCCCCAATGGTAACAAACAGTGATTTGGTGAAATCTGGAGCGTGTTCTCATTTTGGTGAAAGGTTTGGTGAATTCTCGATTTGATATTGATTTGGTGAAACCGTTGAAACATCAAAAAGTCACTTCTTCACCAAATTTCAAATTTAATGTCAGATTTGATGAAGCGGTAGAGATGGTCTAAGCTAGCTGAAATAGAAATTGCTAAACAAATGTTTTGTGGCGCCAAAATTTTGAAAAACAAGTGACTGAAAAATGCCCTGGGCTACTCTTCTTACCTCCCCCTCCCCACCAATAACCACCGCCAATCGTTCATCTCTCCCGCCACCTTCCGCCGCCACGAGACACCACCACCACCACCACCGTCTCCCACCGGACAGACTCGCATTACTGATCGACAAATCCAAATCCATCACCCAACTCCTCCAAATCCACGCTTCCCTCATCCGCCACGGCCTCGACCGCCACCCAATTCTCAGCTTCAAGCTCCAGCGCTCTTACTCCTCTCTCCGCCGCCTCGACTACTCCACCGCCCTCTTCCACCGTACCCAGAACCCCGATGTCTTCTTCTACACCGCCATTATCCACGCCCACGCTGTCAACAATCTCCACCAACAAGCCCTTGATTTTTATGTTCGGATGCTGACCCATGGCGTCGAACCCAATGCGTTCACATTCTCAGCAATCTTAAAGTCATGCCCGATTGAACCAGGAAAAGCCCTTCATTCCCAAGCCCTCAAATTTGGGTTTGATTCGGATACGTATGTTAGGACCGCTCTGCTCGATGTTTATGCGAGAGGTGGCGATGTGGTGTCCGCACGCCACTTGTTCGATACTATGCCTGACAAGAGTTTGGTTTCTTTGACTGCCATGATCACTTGCTATGCAAAGCATGGGGACGTTGATGGAGCAAGATTGTTGTTTGATGGAATGGAAGAGAGGGATGTTGTCTGTTGGAATGTGATGATCGACGGTTATACGCAGCACGGGAGGTCAAACGAGGCTTTGGTACTCTTTAGGCAAATGTTGGGTCTGAAAGTGAAACCTAATGAAGTAACTCTGCTAACAGTCCTCTCTGCTTGTGGGCAGCTCGGGGCGGTGGAGTTGGGCAGGTGGGTTCATTCTTACGTTGTAAATAATGGGATTCGGTTCAATGTTCATGTGGGTACTGCTTTGGTTGATATGTATAGCAAATGTGGAAGTTTGGAGGATGCACGATTGGTTTTTGATATGACTGAGGACAAGGATGTTGTTGCGTGGAATTCAATGATTGTTGGGTACGCAATGCATGGATTCACCGAAGATGCTTTGAAATTGTTCACTGATATGTGTAGGCGAGGAGTCCACCCTACTGATATAACCTTTATTGGTATTTTGAGTGCTTGTGCTCATGCAGGCTCAGTCTCCGAGGGGTGGAAATTTTTTCATTTAATGAAAGATGAATACCAGATTGAACCAAAGATTGAGCACTATGGATGTATGGTTAATCTACTTGGTCGTGCTGGGCATTTAGACGAAGCATATGAACTTATCAAAAATATGAAGATTGACCCAGATCCTGTCTTGTGGGGAACATTGCTTGGTGCTTGTAGGCTTCATGGTAACTATGGCCTAGGAGAGGTAATTGCGGAGCAACTTGTTAGCCAGAATCTTGCAAATTCAGGAACTTACATTCTTCTCTCTAATATATACGCTGCAGCGGGCAATTGGGATGGAGTTGCGAGGGTGAGGACTATGATGAAAGGTAGTGGAGTACAAAAGGAGCCGGGTTGTAGCTCAATTGAAGTGAACAATAAGGTACATGAGTTCCTCGCCGGAGATTTGAGGCATCCAAAAAGCAAACAAATCTATGTGATGCTAGAGGAGATGAATCAATGGCTTGAGGCTCATGGTTATACCCCACAGACAGATATAGTATTACATGATATCGGAGAATTTGAAAAGAAGCGATCACTTGAAGTTCACAGTGAAAAGCTTGCAATTGCTTTTGGGCTTATTAGCAGTCAACCGGGAGCTACAATCAAGATTGTCAAGAACCTTCGGGTGTGTTCAGATTGTCATACTGTGACCAAGCTAATTTCGAAGATTACAGGGCGTAAGATTGTTGTTAGGGATCGAAACCGGTTTCATCATTTTGTAAATGGTTCATGTTCTTGTGGTGATTACTGGTAAACTGTATTTGTCAATCTGGTTTGTTGAAAGAAGCAGCACATGCTTAAAGAATGTCTCTATTGGTTGTTTTAGTTCACCATTTTTAATTATTCAAAATTCAAGTTGTTATGACTTCTGATTACAGTCTGTTTCTCTTTTCTTTTCTACTTGATCTGTTAAAGTCAAGTTGACATAGATAAAATGTTTCTTCTATATATACCCTCTGACCCCTGCAGTAGACTCTTTCTTATTATGATATTAATATTAATCTGACCAATGTTAGGATCAGCTATCAGCCAGGAGAATCAATCTAGTCACCATTCAAAATCATTGAAAAGAATTCAGGATTTATTTTTATTTTTTTTAAATTTAGATAGTTGAAAGTGCGCAAGGGTCTAACTGCCTAAGCCGAAAGGCCTGAAACGGAGAATGCGTCAGACAAAAGGATCATGCAGGGGAGAAGCAATACAACCCATCCAACAGGGGTAAAACAACATGGGTGTAGAGGGATCCACACTAACTGGAGAGGTAGAGTTAACTATTTGTAGTTGTACTAGGTGTGCTAAGTAGCATACAGATGCCATGTATCTCTGGGATCACATGCTAAAATTCTCTCTCTTGGCTGGTCAGGATAGGGATATACTTGTACCTTGGCAGGTCAAGGTAGAGACATCATCTTCACCTCGACAAGCCTTTGTACTTATTCAACGGGTCTGAATATTGGCTTGTCTTGTGGAGAACATTGCTCCATGCTTTGTTACATTGGCTTTGGAGAGGTAATGTGGAGTCCCTTGTTGGTTAGAATTTTGTTAATTCATGAATTAATTCAAGCAATGATACTTGCACACATTTCAGTTTAAGTCTTTCACAATTTGATTATTTTTTTAATCTTCTAAATTCTCACGAGGAGAACGTTAGAAAATTACAAGTGAAGTGTGAATATCAATACTCTTTCAATTATTGTCTCTAATGAATTGTAATATGCTGCAGGCAATGTGAGTACTATTATGAGCAGAATCACAGTACAAAAAGAACAATTGAAGTGAACAATAAGGTACAGAAATTGCTTGCCTGTGATTTAAATCATCTGAAAAACCTAAAAAATGTACATATATAATTCTCAAAGAGATGAAAGAGTGTTGCACGCTCATGGTAACACCAACACCGGTCAGGGATTCTCTGTCCCAAGAACTTTTGCTATTCTGTCTCAATTCAATCACATCCATCTGATCATATGAGAATTTGACATATGAAATCATGAATCATAATCAAACGACTTTGAACAATTGGACCAGGAGGAGGGACAGAGAGTTTTTAGGACACAAGATCCTCAGCCACTTACACCCGTTGACAAATCTTGTATTGAACGATAGTAGACAGACAGACAGAGAGCAATGACTTGAATTTCACATTGAGAAGCTTAAACAAAGCTTGCCAAGAATCTTTGTTTGCAGTTAGATTGTCATACTGTGACCAAGCTGAGATCATCATGAGGGATCGACATCATCAATCATCATGCAAATTCAAAGCAGCTCCTGCTTAGAAGAATGCCTCTCCAGGTTTTTCTTGTTTGCCAATTTTTTCAGTTGTTAAAAATTTGTAATAACTAAGATTTTAGTTTTCTTTTCAATCAAGCTCTTTTCTGTTTTTTTCATATTAGTTTCTCTTTTTTTCTTGCTGTATGCAATGTGGTATAAGCAATTTACTCAGTTTCTTTGAAAAGCATAGAAATAATTAAAGAAGTTATCATGCTCTCTAAGTTTCAGTTTGGATAGTTGTGAATTTCAAATCAAGGGATTTGAGATTAAATGAATAAAAAAGAATAGAACAAGATAAGTTGGGCTAGATGATGTATACATTTTAGTAAGATCCTTATACCTATAAAGAGAATCCTTAACATAATTTCAAATAACTAGTTTTACATAGGTAATTCAAATCCATCATGATAAAACTATTTAACTCAATCTTGAAATTCATAAGTAAACTGTCATATTTAAATTTACGTCATTGTCGTTGAATGATTAAGCTCAAGTCCATTGATTTGAAATCTACATCTATCCAAACAGAACCTAATAGTTGTATGTTTTATATGAGTTGGGCATTAATAGTTTAACATGATATCATAGTATAAAATATGGAATAGAGAAAAGGAAACTGCACTTGTAACCATAAGATTCAAACTCAGACCCACCCCCTCAGAGAGGGGCTGAGGGTGGCAACGAGGTTGGGAGGAGCGGTTGGGTGGCAGAGGTGGAAGGTGGGGAGGGTGACGGTGGCATTGGGGATCGGGGAAAGGGGCTGAAGGTGGCAAAGTAGGAATTGGTTGGCGAGCTAGCAGATGGAGTTAAAAGCGATCAATTGAGCTAGTTTAATTACTCTAATATGAGAGGTTGACTATAGTCCAGATGCCATTGAAGTTTAGGAGTACAGATTTATTTAAAAAGATTAGTATACGTTGGGTATATAACCTCATCACATGAAATCATTAATACAAGATGCTCATCAAGCACAAAATTCGATGAACGGTGCTTGCTTGTATAATTGATTAATGTGCTCAACATTATCAATGGTCATTAAACTTACAGGTCAAACATTTATTTCAAAGTTTAGATCTGATTCATCCTTGATCAAATGAGTAAGATATGATTTATAGAAAGAATCAAGCTTTAAAAAAATCGTCTTGATTGTTGTTACATTAGCAACAAAAGCTGAGTGCCAAAGTTTAAATTGGACTGATAGTTTTAGAAATTTGAACAAGACCAAAATTTCGAGTATTTACAAATTCAGTTTTTTTACTACTGTATTGAGAGTCTTGAGACCTTAAAATTTTAACTAAATCCCAATTATCCCAAGCTTAGATAAAAATAAGACTAATTGAAACCATTTATCAAATTATATCACAAACAAATGTAAAAGAAATCAAACTTTTACAGAAGTGAGAAGATATAAACCCTAAGCAGATGCAAGATTTTGGCTATGGCTGTGAAATTAATCAAGCTACTCCAGTCAACTCGATATAATAACAAGTCAAATTCAAATATATTTTGAAGCTTGTTAATTTTGTAAGATACACTTGGTAAGTTTGTATGTACTAAAAAAATTCAAACTAAAGTTCGGTTCGATTAAATTTCATTAAGTGTTAAACGAGCTTAGAAAACTTAATGAGCTTGAAAACTAAATATCACATCCAACCAAAAAAAATATCACATCCAACCCCATAATCATTTCACTTTTTCTCTCACAAACATCACATCCAACCACATAAAAACCCAACTATCTTCCCAAACACTAAAAATTTTTTATCTCATAAAAACCTACATCTACTAAAATCTACATAAAAACTCACTTCCCAAACACCATCATAAACTTAATCACACTTTGAAACTTATATTAGGTTTTCAAATAAAAATTGAGCATCTTAGCTTGTTTGTAGTTCTAGTTTTGGCCAACAGACAAATTGTAGTTCTAAAAAATAGAACAAATAAAAACCAAAAAGGACAATAAAAAATTGAAGTATGCATTGATAGGCTTGAAGTAGTTCCAAAATCCAATGAATTGTGAGCTTTATATTAGATTAGAGACTAAAAAATTACTAAGTGGGCTCGTAAACTTGACCTTTGAACAGAATTTTTTTGGATCATCTTTATAAGTAATTCATTTTTCGTGTCAATAATTAGAGAAATACAGTGGCATTATACTAACCGATGATACCGACACAACGCCCCTCTATATGCATACACATTATTATAATTATTATCATTATCATCATTATTATTATTACACTACGTTCAAGTGCTAATAAGTTCACCGGGAAGCTTCATTGGTTCAATTTCTCTTGTTTTGTTATTTATTTATTATTTATTGTGATATGAACAACTTGCTACAGCTGTAGTGGTGTAAGTCTTATTATAATGCTTTTTTATTGCGGATTTTAGTGGCCTTTTATTGTTATTTTCTTGTGTTTTTTAGCTTCTTGAATTGTTAATTAACGGAATCTTATTCAAAAAAGTTACAACAAAACTCCATCACAATGACTTGTACAAATTTCATGTGATTGAACTAAAATATTACATTAATTCAATTCAAAACAAAATCGATTAAACTTCATTAAGTACTAAACGAGCTTAGAAAACTTAAGCTTGAAAACTAAATAATATAAACTTACATTTTGAAACTTATTTTTGGTTTTCAAAAAAAAAATTGTGCATCTTAGCTTGTTTTTAGTTCTAGTTTTGGCCAGCGGACAAATTGTTGTTCTAATAACTAGAACAAATAAAAACCAAGAAGAAAAATAAAAAATTGAAGTATGCTTGATAGGCATGAAGTTGTTCCAAAATCCGATGAATTGTGAGCTGTACATTAGATTAGAGACTAAAAAATTACTAAGTGGGCTCGTAATCTTGACCTTTGAAAAGAAATTTTTTAGATCATCTTTATAAATAATTCATTTTTCATGTCAATAATTAGAGAAATATAGTGATATCATAACCGATGATACCGACACAGCACCTTCTATATGCACACACATTATTATTATTATTATTATTATTATTATCATTATCATTATCATCATCATCGTCATTATTATTATTATTATTATTTTTATTACTTTCAAGTGCTAATCAGTTCACTGGGGAAGTTTCATTGGTTCACTTTCTCTTGTTTTGTTATTCGGTAGTATTACATACATTAAATAGTTTACCAACATTAGTTATGATATTATTATTGATCCTAATCATTATATAAATTTTAAATTTGTCACACCATTAATTGATACACTAATTAGTATATTAATTAATGTATATAACATTATTTTTTGTTATTTATTTATTATTTATTGTGATATAAATAAACAACTTGCTACACCTGTAGACTGTAGTGGTGTGATTATTACGTAAGTCTTATTTTAATGCTTTTTTATTGTGGATTTTAGGGGCCTTTTATTATTATTCTTTTCTTGTGTTTTTTAGCGTCTTGAATTTTGAATTATAACAAAACTCCATTACAATGATTCGTACAAATTTCATGTGATTGAACTAAAATATTACATTAATTCAATTCAAAACAGAACACTAACCAAAATTACACTCAATTGCCACAAAAAAAAATAAAAATAAATAAATAAAAATTAGTAGACTATCCTATAACTTTTCTTTTGTACTAAGCAGATTTTTAGATAAATTACAAATACATCCCTAAAATTTGATTAAAATACAAATCGCCCATTCCACCTCCTGAAGTTTCTAATTTTATAACAAATCATCAATTTTGTTAATAAATTATCAAATTAATTAACAGTTTTTAATGATATTATAAATATATTTTAATTGATAATTTAAGTAATTTTATTATTATATAAGAAAGCAATTATGAATTTTATTTTTTTAGTTATTATTTTAAATAAAAAATTCTGACAAAGGAGTATTTATAATTTTTCAAATCACATGAGACAATCTTATTTTAAACAAATCTCAGAGAATGTATTTGTAACTTATCGTAGATTTTTTTAGCAATGGTATGCAAACATATAAAACTCACAAATTATGCATAAATCATAGATATGAGAGTTAAGTTTACTCATATTATGTTATGAATAATGCTATATATATAGAAAAAAAAATTATACAAAAATGTATAGAAACATCAATGTGACACATAAAATGTATTTGGGCTAACACATTGATTTTTTTTTCCCGCATTTCTATGCGTACACAATTTTACTATTATGTTATTTTAATGTCTTCCTTCAAATGTCAAAATTTATTACACAAAGTTCATAAATAGAATAGTACTTTTGTTATATTTTCCATAAAAAACTAGAACACTCAAAATTGTCGCTTAGAATTTCAAGAGTACCATTACTACATTCTAATTGTTTTTATAAATGAAAATTATGTTTACAAATCATTTTTTCTAAAGTAATTATATACATAATTTTTCTATAAAATATAATGTGACTCAATGTAAACTTCGCTATGTTTGGATTGAGTGATTTGGAGAGAAAAGAAAAGAAATGGAGAGATATGTATTTCTCTTGTTTGTTTGGATAGCTTAAATGGAGAGAAATGGGAATAAATTGAGAGAAATGGAGAGAAATTCATTTCTCTTATAAGCCTCATTTTCAATCTTTCCAAAAGTGGAGAGATTGGGAGAGAAAAGAAATCACTATTTTTATAATACTAATTTTGTCCCTATAAAAATAAAAGAAATAAAATGATTGAAAATATAAAAAGGTTATTTTGGTAATATAATATAAAATAATTTCTTTTCTTTTCCCTTAATGAAATCTAACCAAATAAGAATGAGATAAATCACAATCATTTCTTTCATTTTATTTCTTTCTTATCTAAACAAAAATGAGAGAAATCACAATCATTTCTTTTCTTTTCTTTTCTTTTCTCTTATAGCTTAAGTAATCCTTTTTTTCTTTTCGCTCCTAAGTTCCCAAACACAATGTTATTTCCTCATTTTTATATTTCTCTCCGGTTAATTGTTTAGAACAATATATAAATCTCTCACCTCAAAACAAAAAATTTATAAAACTGACTTTTATATACAAAGAGTCAAATTATTACAATCTTTTTTTTTTTTTTTTTTTTTTGTGGCCATCGAGTTTCCAAACTGACATGCGTGTCATATTATGTAATGAATAAAATATGATAAAAAGATGATAAATGAAGTATATCATTATTTTATTTTTAAAAAAAAATATTATACGTATAAACTTCATTTATGAACATTTCTTACAACCATGGGATAATAAAGAATGATATTTGAAATGCACATATTAAAATTAAATAAAAAGCAGTCTAATTGTCACATTAATTTATAAATTAATTTTAAAAATAAAAAAAACATAAGCCAAATTACATGAAATTTGTATAATTTGTCTCTTATGTAATAAAAAAAAAAAATTGGTATATTCATTATTCTCAAAGTAATTAAGAGATTAACGTTTAATTTGAAATAATTTATTATCTTTTAAATTAATTATTTGAATTGATTTTAATAAATAAATTAAATTAACACAATGTAAAAAAAAAAATTTAAATGCGAAAAAATTATAAAATTAATGATTCTTTTCTTTAATAATTTTCAAAGAATTATACGATTGATTGGTGATCTGTCAAACGTTGGCGCAAGGCATTCCAAAAATTTGACTTATATTAGCCGATTGAAACCTCTCAATCAAGTGCGGTGCCACTCAGAGTGTCCACAATCAACGCCTCTCTCTCTCTTTTCTCCACTTTTTCTTTTTCTTTTCTTCTCTCTCTCTCTCTCTCTCTCTCCCCCTCTCTTTCTTCGGATTTTAATGCTAAAATGTTGCTTCCCATTTTCGGCCATTCACAATCTGAATTCGAAGCCATAAAGAAACCCAAAACTCTGGAACTCAAACCCACATTAAACTCTGCCCTATCCAACATTTCCCTACGCCACCGCACATTCTTCTTCCTCGTCATCCTCTTCCAAGTCTTCCTCGTACTCTACATCACCGGAGCTCCTCATGTTTATCTCTCTACCCATCAATTCTCGCCGGTCTTTCACGCCGGCGATTGCGAGTCCCGTAAAATCTACGTATACGACCTCCCGCGAATGTTTAATTCAGATCTCAAGAACAATTGCAATAGCTTAGATCCGTGGCATTCGAAATGTGACGCGAATTTGAATGATGGGTTGGGTCCGCAAGCCACCCAGCTCGCCGGAATCGTACCGGAGAGTATTCTTCCGGCGTGGTATTGGACCGACCATTATTGGGGAGAGGTCGTGTTTCATAATCGGATGCTGAACTATAAATGTCGGACTCTGGAGCCTGAATCAGCTACGGCGTTCTATATTCCTTTCTACGTTGGACTCGCGGTGGGGAACTATCTGTGGGGGAATCACACGGCGAAAGATAGGGATAGGCATAGTGAGTTGATGTTGAAGTGGGTCCAGGAACAAAAATGGTGGAAGAGATCGAACGGGTCTGATCACATCATCATGTTAGGGAGGTTGACTTGGGATTTCCGGCGTTGGATCGACCCCAAATCGGACGGTGATTGGGGATCCAGCTTACTCCACATGCCGGCAATGAAGAATGTAATTCATCTCTCCGTCGAGAAAAGCATTTGGGACCACCTAGAAGTCGCTGTACCTTACCCCACCATATTCCACCCCCGGTCCGACTCCGACGTCATCGAATGGCAAAGCTTCGTCCGGACCCGAACCCGGTCCAGCCTCTTCTCATTCGTCGGCGGCGCTCGTCAATCCATCAAGCACGATTTCCGAGGCCTTTTACAGACCCAGTGCCGCCGCGCCTCCCCCGTTTGTCGCCACGTGGACTGCGCTCGGGAAAACTGTCTCGACGGCACGACGGCGATCATGGAAGCGTTCCTCGACTCCGACTTCTGTCTCCAGCCGAGAGGCGACGGCTACACTCGGAGGTCGGTTTTCGACTGCATGATGGCCGGTTCGATCCCGGTTTTTTTCTGGCGGCGGACCGCTTATATACAGTACGAATGGTTCGTCCCTCCCGAGCCGGAGAGCTATTCGGTGTTCATACCTCGGAAAGATGTGAGGAACGGAACGTCGATAAGAGGTGTGCTTGAGAAGTATAGCAGAGAGGAGGTGAAGAGGATGAGAGAGAAAGTGATAGAATATATACCCAACTTCGTGTACGCAAAGCCGAGTCAGGGGTTGGAGAAAACGAGAGATGCTTTCGATATCGCCATTGATGGAGTGTTGAGCAAGTTCAAGGATCACATCAACAGAGGGAGGCTTGGGAATGGGAAAGAAAGACAAACCATGTAAACAATTCTTGCCAATAAAGAAACACACTTTTTTTTTTTTTTTATAACTTTATTTGTCCGTAGATTAATTTATGTGTTGTATATACTTTTCCATTCTCTAATTTATGTGTTGTATACACTTTTTTTTTTTTTTTTTTTTAATAAAAAAAAAAAAAAACCGGTTATGAATTGATGGGGCGGTGATTTTATTAATTGAATATTTTCACTTTTGACTAGGGTTACTAATAAAACTTTGAATAAAGGAAGCATTCTTTTCTTATTTGTGTTTACTGATGGTTATTCTTGTTGAAACATTTTTTTTATTATTCTATATGTCAATTAGTGTGAATAGATTGTGCTCGAATCTTGATTATGGCACATGAGAAGTGCATGGTGGTGGAATGAAACTGTCAAAATCATGAAAATAAAAATTCAAAAATAAAGTTACATGGAATTAATACACGGATGGAGCATTGACTTCAAAACGCGTTGACCTGTATTTGGCTTAACACCAAAATCAACTTCCAAACGAACGTGCTAATAGGAGTTATGCAAAGAGAATTGTTTGGAGAAGTATTTTTTTTTTTATTATGAACTCCATTGCAATAGTGATACAAAAGATTAGGGGGAGTTAGTGAGATATTTTTAAATTGAAAGTATTTATCTTTACAATCAAATGATGATTGAGATTCACTTCTAAAATATAATGAATAATCAGAGAAAAAGTTTTTAATGGATTTGAGGTAGCAATAATCAGAGAAAAATCTCATTATGCGAATACCTTTGATTTTAATTTTTTTTTTTTTTTTTTTGAATGTTTTAGATTGACTTTTTTTAAACTAAAATAAAATAATGAGTGTTTTGATTTAAAATAAAAGACCTAAGTTCTCTCCAATCCGTGAAAATAGAATAAATTGTAATATTTGCATGTTGTGGGCCTATTTCAAGCTCACTTACAAAATCTAAACCATTCATTATGTAAAGACTTTCATAAAGATTAACAACTCAAAAAATAAAATTAATCGGATATCGATAGCTATATAATTGGATCACAACAAAAAATAGATGGAAATTATGGTTTTAAAAATAAACTATCTATATTTTTTGAGTGGTTTTGTAATCTGATCATATCAATATCAATATTTGATCAACTTGGTTTTTGCATTAATAATCTCTTTCACGAACCATACGTGATGAATAGTTCAGATTATTGAAATAGGTCAGCAAAATGCAAATTATACACTACAATTCATTTTTATAGACCGGAGCAAACTCTTGCTTAAATTGAAAATATCACAATAAGCTACATCATTCTATATAAATATTGTATTGTGTGAGTGATTTTCTGATCACACTGCCCACTTAGTAATCAACTGGAGAGTACCGGCAGAATAGATGGCTTTTAACTAACCTGCAACAGAAAGAGAAGACTCTGGTGGTGGTTCGCCACCCGAGGGTACTCCGACGATCAAGTCAGTACTCAATATCTCTCAAAGATAATCAATAGTGCTTAACTCACTAGCTTGAGCATAAAAAGCATACCTTAGACCCATGGGGGTGCTTCTCTTTTATAGCCAACATAAACCTCGTCCCAATAGAAGCCTAACTTCTATGGACTCAGGATTACTGCTAATCTTGGACTCCCAGTAAGATTAGGATAAACTCTCTAAGAGTCTTATCTTAATACAAACTGAAGTCTTCTCTCATTCTAGGACTCTTGTCCCTCATCCAGGTTGAGTTCCCTTTTCATTCTAGGACTCTTGTCCCTTATCCACTTATCTCGGATTCCGATATCTTCGGAGATAACCTCGGCCTTGCCGAGATCACCTCAGCGTCACGACCAGGACACGTGGCACCTCGGCTGACACGTCGGCGTCACCTTGTCACGTGTTGGTACTCAGAAAATATACCCCACAACTGCCCCCTAGGTTCTATTACCTCGGTATTCTGAGGTGATGGAACCTACACTGTTCGTTCATCTGTGCCCCTCTGTCCGAGATCAAACTCACCGACCTCAAAGTTCCCTGGACTTTACTGTCCACTGGTGTCAAGAATCAAGTTTCATGCTTTCCAAGCTGCTTGAAATCGCACCTCCTAGCCGAGGTTCTGGTTCCATTAATTCGTAAACTCCAAGAGTTTTGCAACTGCTCCACTCACACTCTCTGGTGAGTTCCCGATTTCCAGTCATCTATTTGACTCCGGCGATTTTCATATCGGCGTTCATTTCACTTGGTAGGTTCATAAACTCTTTACTTGCTATTAAGCTCAATCTTTCATAACTCTTCTGAATCTGTTTACTTGCCATCTGTTGTCTTCTATTTTCGTCTGTTTTCAAGTTTTGAATTGTTTGAATGCCTGGCATTGTTCTTGTCATATCCACTTTCTATTGCTAGCATCGTGTCTGGGTCATTATTCTCTTGTTCTTCATATACTTACTTAGTGCCTGTGCACTTGGCTTTATTCTTGAACTTTGTCGTCTTCTTGACTATTTTTCTCTTTTTTCATTCAATCCTCTGGCTTTTTCTCTTTCTAGCTCTTTTGCTTAAATTCATCATTGTTCCAAGCTTTCAAGCTTTTGCAACTGTCTTCGTTCCTCTCCTCCGGTGAAGCTTACATCATTCTGTCATTGTCGTCAGACTTCAACAATTCTCATTCCGGCTTCCCTCTTTCTGGTAAGCCACTGTTCCTCCTAGTTTTATTTCTTGTTGCTTTCCAAGAAGCTCTGCTTCATTGTTAATCACCATTGCTGTTTTATCCGTTGTTTCCAAATCATCTTCTGTTGATTTTCTGCCACTGTTCTTGGCTTGACACACCTGTCCAATCTTTTTGTCTTGATTTCCTGATAGCTTCATCACCATTCTTGATTACGAATTACATTCTTATTCTGTTTTCTGTGTCTTTTTCCAGATTCTTGCTTTCAATCCTTGCCTTCAAACTCCGAGGTGCCAATCGCCGAGAAGAGCCTTGATCAAACTCTTCGGGCGATCGATGCTGAGCTAGAGGCCGAGAAGGCTGCTGAGAAGTCTTCCTAACTGTCTTCTATATCCTGCCATTGATGCCGAGTAATTTTGTTTCCTTCTTTTACTCCTTGTACCTTGTACCTTGTACTTTGTCCGTCTTTGTATGCTTTTAATTCGGCCGACGTGCCATTTTTGTAGTCTGAATAATTTATTTTTCAATATTCAGGCCGAAGTGCCTTCTTTCTTCTTTAAATGCATTTCTCTGATTTCTTCTTTGAATATATGTCTTCTTTTTTCTGCTCTTGTATGATTCTATACTTAGAATAATTTGCATGTCTTCAAAGTACACCTTGACTGTGCAATCTCTTCTAGTAAAATACCTCTGTCACAACTTCTAATCTTGCTCATCTCGGCCTTGTCCTAACACTTGAAAATATTGTAACAAATATTTTCACAAGTGTTGCTTAGGACTTGTCACTTTCTCAATGTCTTCTATCAAGACTTCAGTTTTTCATATTTCAAGTTTTGACAACCTGGTAGTCTCGACAAGTACGCAGATATTGCTTGAGCTTGACTTTAACTTGTAAATTTTTCTCAAAAATTTCAACAAGTGTTTAACCATCATCCTTTATCATAACCTCGGCTTAACTTCAGCTTGTAAATTTTTTTCAAAATTTCAACAAGTGTTAAACCATCTTCCTTTATCATAACCTCGGTTTAACTATAACTTGTAAATTCACACAAAATTTCAACAAGTGTTAAACATGACCTCGGTTTAACTTCAACTTCTAAATTCACACAGAATTTCAACAAGTGTTAAACATCATCTCGGTTTAACTTCAACTTGTAAATTCACCCAGAATTTCAACAAGTGTTAAATATCACATCGGTTTAACTTCAACTTGTAAATTCACACAGAATTTCAACAAGTGTTAAACATCATCTCGGTTTAACCAACTTGTAAATTGCTACAAATTTCAACAAGTCGTAAACATCATATCGATTTAACCAACTTGTAAATTGTTACAAATTTCAGCAAGTCGTAAACATCATATCGGTTTAACCAACTTGTAAATTGCTACAAATTTCAACAAGTGGTAAATATCATCTCAGTTTAACCAACTTGTAAATTGCTACAAATTTCAACAAGTGGTAAACATCATCTCGGTTTAACCAACTTGTAAATTGCTACAAATTTCAACGAGTGGTAAACATCATATCGATTTAACCAACTTGTAAATTGCTACAAATTTCAACGAGTGGTAAACATATTCTTCTTCTCTCTACCCCTTGCATGGCTTCCACATACTCCTTTGCGAACCTTATAAAAGGTCTTCAACCTGGCTAACTGCAGTTCAACCTTGTGTGTTTTCTTTTTTATCTTCTGGGATCTGAGATTTGCTCACTGAGCTCTTCTCTTTTCGGACTTAAGTGCCGAGATCTTGTCTGCTAGAATCTTGGATCTGCTCACTCAGGCTGAGCTCTTCTCTTCTCGGATCTACTCATCTAGGCCGAGATCATGTCTTCTAGGATTCGGGATCTGGAATCCGGGATCTGCTCAGTTAGGCTGAGCTCTCGTCTTTTCGGGCCTGCTTGTCTAGGCTGAGATCATGTCTTCTCGGATTCGGGATCCAGGATCTGGAATTTAGGATTTGCTCACTCAGAATGAGTTCTTCTATACTTGAATGTTATCTCCTTGAGAGCGCTCATGTCCCCTGTCTTTGCATCCCTTCTGGAAGGGTCTTCGTTCCTCCTCAGGTATCTATCCTTCCATACCTAGAGGTTATCTTCGTTGTAGTATCCGCTTCGATCTGTTGTCTTTGGTGCGTTACCTTCCTGGAAGGCGTCTTTCACTCCGCGACTCTGGTCACGAGTTTCTGTGTTGCGGTTGTCCCCTTCAACGTCGGGGTTAATAGGTCTCCCATTCCCAGCAGGAGCGTTGTCTCCAGTCTGATCCTTCTGTCCGTCATTGACCATCTGTTCTTCTTTCTTTCATTGGCCATCTATTCTTCTTTCTTTCCCACAGACGGCGCCAAATTGTGTGAGTGATTTTCTGATCACACTGCCCGCTTAGTAATCAACTAGAGAGCACCGGCAGAATAGATGGCTTTTAGCTAACCTACAACAGAGAGAGAAGACTTCGGTGGTAGTTCGCCACCCAGGGGTACTCCGACAATCAAGTCAGTACTCAATATCTCTCAAAGATAATTAATATTGCTAAACTCACTAGTTTGAGCATAAAAAGTATACCTTAGACCCATAGAGGTGCCTCTCTTTTATAGCCAACATAAACTTAGTCCCAATAGAAGCCTAACTTCTATGGACTTAGGATTACTGCTAATCTTGGACTCCCAATAAGATTAGGATAAATTTCTTATCTTAATACAAACTGAAGTGTTCTCTCATTCTAGGACTCTTGTCCCTCATCTAGGTTGAGTTCCCTTTTCATTCTAGGACTCTTGTCCCTTATCCACTTATCTCGGATTCCGATATCTTCGGAGATAACCTCGGCCTTGCCGAGATCACCTCGGCGTCACGACCAGGACACGTGGCACCTCGGCTGACACGTCGGCATCACATTGTCACGTGTTGATACTCATAAAATATATCCTTACATGTGTATAAAAATTTTATTTTATATCATTAATCTCAAAATATCGTTAGTTAGTACACACTAATTATTTCTACAAAATATTTCATATAAATAGGAATATAGAAATAAGAGGAAAAAAAAAAATGGTGTACAATGCTACTTGTTAGACACAGTAATTTGTATAAGAGATGATTGACTAATGATTATCTATTAAAAAAAAAAAAAATCAGATCAACATCAAAGCTAAAAAAATGTACAATAATTCTAATATCACATAATTTCTAGCTTACTATATATTGATCATCTATAAAATAAAATAAAAAATAAAAAACTTAAATGTTATATTGATATAATAATCATACTCGCATAATTTCAATCTTATTTTTATGTATGAAATATACACATTATTAGATCAACATCAAAGCTATAGAACTTGATTGTGAAGTCCAACTATAAATGGGAGAAAATCTAGTTCCAGATTATGAAGTCCAACCATAAACAGAAGAAAATCTAGTTCCGTTAAAAATAGTCAATTCAAATGATGAAGAAGAAGTCCAATTTAATGGAGATGCATACCATGACCATTAATAAGTTTAATCTTCACATGGATACATCATTAAAATACTTCGATTTGATGTAATGAAGTCTAATTACAGCTTTCAATAAGATGCTACGTGTGACATCCACTCAAGGCGGAGCAAACAGACGGTGCCCTAGAAAATAAAATTATTTATTTATTTTTTGGGACAGGGAAAGTAAGTAATTAATCAATACTATATAGTCAACATCTTCTTTTTTTAATATTTTTTAATTTTTTGTTTTCACCAGATTTGAATAGCCTTGTATTTTTTATTTTTTTTTTGTTGGGTTTGATGTTTTCTTCAAGAACTCAAAAGGAAAAATTAAAAAAAGGGTTTAACAGTTAAATGTAATTCGAAAGTAGCTAAATTTAAAGTAACAGCTAAATATTCCAGTGAGTTTAGAATCTTCTGTCCTGAAAATTCTAGGTCCTTCTATTAACATTCTAAAAAAATTAACAAAAAAAATTACACCCAAACTAGACCTAAGATTGGATTATTTTGAGCAGTAAAGTCAGAATTCTCAATAGTGCATCACAAATTTAATTGTTCACCAAGCATAGAAAGTTTTTACTACTTTTGTTTTGTTTTATTTTGTTTTTGTTTTCGTTTTATATATATATATATTAAATTGTACTAATTTTGCTTGAGTTTTATATATATATATATATATGTATTAAGGTCTATTTTGACAAATAGGAAAAATGTCAGTTTATTAACTTATTGACTTATTTGAGTTACACTACCTCTATACTTTTTTGCACGTTTTTTTTTATTAAAAAAAAAAGCCAAAAAATTAACTTGTTTCTTACTTCCTAAAAAGGCTTAAGTTTGCAAGTTTGACATAATTATATTGAGCTCATTTAAAATTTTAATTAAATAACACTTCGCCTCATTTTTCTCTTTAATTCTTTAATTGTATAAATGAAAAAAAAATTATGTCATTTATTTTATAATGAAATATATATTTTATCTTTATATCTACAAAATATCAACATTAGTTTCGATTACGGTAACATTACTAAAAAAAAGAGATACGTGTAATTATATTAATTTTGTGATTTTTTTTTTTTTGCCTCCAAATGTTAGAGGTTGTCAATGTATTATTATTATTATTATTATTATTATTACTTCAAGTTTGTACTTGAAGTGCCAAGGTGAGCCAGAATTGCATTACCAATCCTATAGGCACAATTGCCATTATATTGTGGACAAATAAAGAAGGTGATTGGAAATTGACTACTTTAAAAGGTTTTTAACGTTTTACAAAAAGATATGTAAAAATATTAATAGAATGATTTGATAATTTATATTGGCTTTTTAATTTTTTTAATTAAAAATTCATATTTCCAAACAAGATAAAGTGTTCAAAAATTCAAATTCCCTTCACTCTTTTCTGCTAAAACAATATAAATGAAGGATTAACACTATGGCAGAAGTTACTCAAAATGTCTGTCACCTAATATTCACTAATTTAAGTTCCTACAGATGTCCAAGAGAAAATAAATAAATAAATAAATAGATAGAAGAGAAGAGAAGAGAAGAGAAGAGAGGAGAGCTCTAAATTTCGCAGCTAAATATATAACGTTCTTTAGCGGCAAAGGCCCAATATAAGTGGACCTTAAGATTACAATAGAAGGAGTGCTGTCTAGTTCAACCCAAAGAAAATATTCAGGAGATGACCTACCTAGGCCCAGATGCCCCAGACCGAAAAAAGCCCAGATGCAAGTTTTTTTCCACTTATTTTGCAGGAAAAAGTCTAGCAATACAAAAAATCGATTAACAAACTGGAAGTAACTATTTCACATGAGGTGAGTCTCAGATTTTTATAACACACGCGCTAAAGAACTGTGTCTAGTTACATGATTGATTAATAAGTCCTGGTTTGGCATTTGTTGCAGGCTAAATAATCATATATGGACAAAAAAACACTACAAAATCATAAAATGTCAAAACACTTGTGTTGCAATGCAAAATTATCAAACTGACCGATATACAAACAAAAAGTCAAAAAAGCATCATTTTTAAGTGGAGGGCAATTTTGTCATTTCACTTTGGGAACATCATTTCCAATGCAAAAATGCCAAAATAGTCAAATAAGAAACCAAACCAATAAAAAAGTCTCAGGTTAAAAAAGTCAAAAAAATAAAAAAACTAACTAAAAAAGTCATTGTCAAACGAACCCTAAAAGAATTGATTTTGCAATGTGATTAGTTGTTGGAGAGGAAAAAAAAGGAATTCATTAAGAAATAAAAAATCAACAGAAGAAGAAAATGGTGAAAGAAAATTGTATGAACAGCTTTGGAAATAACAAGTAAATGTTTCACGTGTTTTTGTCCTTAGAAATTAGCGTGCTAATCCAGATTTAGTGATCAACTTGATATTAAAAGATCCATAAAATTTCTTCATTCCCCACCATAAACAAGTCAAATTTGCTTTCATTTTCAAGTTCCAACATGGTATCTTTTTTATCCGAAACTCAAGCAATCTTTATGAGTTTGGATTTTATTTTATTTTATAACACAACAATAATCCAATTTCTTTGACACAAATTGGTTTTGACTACCTTTAATGTTACCGAATGATTTTATTTTATTTTTTCTCACATTCAAATATGTCAATAAAATATGTAATTCGGTAATTTGAATTTAAAACTAAAATAAAATAACATTAAATATCTTGTAAAAAAAATTTTAAATCATAAATATTTAAAATAATGGCATTTTGTTACAACTTTAAATTTAAATCATTCAATGATCACAATAAAACCAAGAAATACACGACAGGGAATATTACTTTTTTTTCCCCACACTAATCAGAGCTTTAGTTATGTTTCCCTTGCTTGAATCTTGGAGAATAAAACTCTAGTTTGTCGGTTTTATAACAATTATTAAAGCAAGAGTGTGGGGCTATGCATATCTTCTTTCTCTTATTAAAGCGTAGTTGCTTCTTGCTTTTCTTTTCATTCTAACACGAGAGTAAAATGTAAATAAATTTTAATTATATTTTATTTACTTTTTATTTTTGTTTCTTATTTTAAAACATTACCAAATTTTATAATCCAACCTAATAATAATATTTTACTGCACAAAATCTATGGCATCTTTCACGATATCTAATTTCAATTCAGTAAGAGGTGAATAGAAATATATATATATATATTATGTCACATATAATAGTGAAATAAAAAATACTCATTAAAAATATTTTATCCACAACAATAAAAATGAGTAGAAGAAGAGAAAATTACATTAAGTAACAATGAGTTTCAAATTCAAAATACTCAATGAAACTATTTTATGTGCAAGACCAATCTAATTTAATTAATTTTCACTAGTATATATATTTGCATAGATGAGAAGAAGACAGCTTGATCAAGGACCCCCCAATCCTGACTTCGAGGACAGGACAATGGACCTATATAATTTTGGATGTTTGTTAGGGATGATACCATTTCCTTTATATTTGGCAATACAGACACATCATTTTATATCGTTTACTCACAATAAAATTTGATTATTATTCATAAACAATATAAAATGGTGTAAAAAAATATTATCCCCTATCCTATTCATTTGGCAAACTTTCAATGAATTCCTCTACTTTCACTGTGCTAGATTTTAACCTTAAACTCATCAATGCTATATATTACGAGAAGTGCTATTCTAATTCAAAAGTTAAATCTGTTTTTCAAACTTAATGATATAACAACTTAGTGTTGGTGATAATTACAAATAAAATATTAGAAAATAAGAATAATAGAAATTACAAAAACTATTGTAAGGGCTGAGGCGCAGAAAATTCGCTCTCTTTAAGGAGATTCAAGCCCTCTGCGGTTAGGCAAAGCCTCACACCGGTGCAGCAAAAAAAACCTTGACTTGTCCCCCCAGGATACAACAGTCCGACTAAGTCGTATGGTTCGCCAATACTGCACAATTGGTTGAACCCAAAACTTTATCACACACCTTTTTTTATTTGCCTGATAATCTCACACAAGTCATAACAAAGCAACAAAAACTCCTTCACTCGTATCACCCAACATAGAGATTAGCTCAATATATAGAAGATAAGGCTTGGAAGGTTTTTCCTTAGGGATTAAGAAAAGGATAAAAACTTGGGGAAGACTTGATGTGGATAAGTCTTGGCGAAGACTTGGAGAAGACTTGAGAAGGACTTGGATGACTTATCTCGGAAAACTAGGAGTGGATAAGAATGGGGAGACTAGGAGAAGACTGGGAAGACTTATCTTGGAAGTCTTGGAGACTTGTATGGTAAGCAAACTAGGTAGAAAAGAAAAGAAAAACAACCTATAACACAATATAATATTAAAATACCTGCTAACACTTAGTTAAACATCTAAGGTAATTTTCTCTCTTGTATGTATTTCCTAATCATTAACTAATTATCTTTTTTACACATCACTAAATCTAAAAAATAGGTTAATATATCATTTTTCATATATTATTGTTTAATTATGAGATATGATATTCACCTTTCTTGCTTTCTTTGATATATTATTTCTCACAAAAATAATTTGAGATGCTAAAATGAGGATCCAAGTAGAATTTATTTATTTTATGCTAAATCTATAGTGAAGTTCAATGAACTAAAATCACAAAAAAATAAAATAAAAAATAAAAATAAATTTGGTCTAAAGGGACAAATCATACTAAAAATCAATTAAAATAATTAGAGTTGTCTCAATTGGTCTTTTTTTTTTCTTTTTTTTTGATCTGAAGTCTCGATTGGTCTTTCACTTCTTCAATTTCTTATTTTAAATCATCTCTCTGCTACATAATCTATCTCTATAATTCTGATCTTGTGATAGAAATAAAGTTTTAAATTAGGAGACGTGAGAGAATGAAACATGAGATTTTCAACTATTAATCAAGTGCTTAGGCTCCTATGAAAAGTCATGGGTTTAAATTTGAATGACAGACTGATGGTTAAAATTTTATTTTTCACTCCCCTTGCAGATCACTCCAAGGACTTAAAAATTACCTAATATATCGTGTATATATTTATTCCGCCGAATAGTCAAGGCAAAACTCCGAACACTACAATGATCGTAAAAGGAGAGATTGATCAATAAGTTTTATATTTTAAATTTTAAATTTGTAATTTATATTATTTTATATTTTTTTTGTGATTTATTTAGTCTTTTTTGATGTGTAATGACTTATTTTCTCGTCACATTAAAGTGTCACATTTGAAAAAAGTATACTAAAAATTTTTTTAGTGTCACATCATACCTGTCACGTTGGAATGTCATATTTGAAAAAAGTATACTAAAGAATTTTTATTTATTTTTAGAGTACACATCATATCCGTCACGTTGTCACGTTTGGAAAAAGTACAGTAAGGAATTTTTATTTTTTTTGAGTGTCACATCATACCTGTCACATTGCCACGTTTAGAAAAAAGTACACTAAAGAATTTTTTTTTTTTTTTTTTTTTTTTTGGAGTTTCATATCACTAAGGAGTTTTTATTTTTTTGGAGTGTGACATCATATTTGCCACGTTGTCACATTTGGAAAAAGTACACTAAAGAGTTTTTAATTTTTTTAAAGTAAGTTTTGAAGTGTCCATTTATATTTTATCTTTATATCTAAAAAAGAAAGAAAAAGAATATGTTCAAAACTTTTACTCTAAAAAAATTAAAAATTCTTTAGTGTACTTTTTTATCTTTCGGTAAAACTCTTTAGTGTACACAAAAGACTGAGTTAATTTATATATATATATATATACATACATATACATAACTTAATTAATCTCAAAATCTTTAAGTTAAGAATTGAAAAAACCTATAATGACTTTTTGAAATAACTCCACGTTGAATAAATCTTATACTGAGTCTCTATCACTCGATTCTTATTCTTGTTTATCATGTATGTCTGTCTTAATTGTTTTATTTTTTGATTTTAACATATATAATAAAATTATAGGTGAAAGATAGAAAATAATTTTTGCTTTTTTTATTTATTTTATTTAAGATTCAAATACAATTTTTAGGCTCTACCAAAGACAAATATTGATTATTTCTTCCCCCACTACATAATTTTTTTTCCGCTATAAAGGTCTTCTTATTTTTTCAAAAAAAAAAAAAAGGATCTTCTTAATAACTGTCGGTGTTGAGCTTTGTATATACGTATTGTTGGACTTTCTATAGTCAATTGTGTAATTAACTGTAATTATCTTGATATTTGTAAAGTGTAATATTATTTTTATTGATGGACAAAAAAAAAAGAAAAAAAAAAGAGGAAAGACTATGATATGCATTTATAAATAAAGAAGAAAATAGTATAATTTCATATTTTGAGTCATAACTAAAAAAAAAATCATAATAAACATCACACGAGACATAACTAAAAATCTCATAAGTAATAACTAAAATAATGTTATACCTAAATAATAAAATTATTTATAACTAAAGAAAATGGCATAACTAAGGTGCATATAATACATCATTTTCAAAGGAGGTGCATGGTAAAATTTCCCCAAAAGAAAACAAAATTAAAGGGCTGCTATTTGGCCCCACCTTTTTAGTTAGCCCCCTTTACTTCTTTGAACCCTCACCCATCAAAATGAAACTCTTCCATTTTTTCTTTGAACCCTCACCTTGATACCAACTATATTCCTAACTCTAAAACCAAACCCAAACCCTAACCCCAACCTCACTTTCACCTCCACCTCCACTCCACTCTGGTCGGCAGCCATCTCAGTGCTTCCTTATTGATGACCACCCTCCCACCACCACGACCTTCTTTCACTTCTCTATCTCTATCTATCTCCATATATATGTGTGTGTGTGTGTGTGTGTGTTTTCTTTGTTTTATTGCATTCCAATCAAGTATAAGTAAGAAATAGAGCAAGAGAAAAGATCCATCAACAATGGTCACCATTAAAACCACTATCACAAGCTATTGCGAGTGATTTCATAGTCGTATGTCTTGCCCTCCTCATTCTTCCTCTTCTCTATCTTCTTTTGAAAACCCTAGGTTTTCAACCCTCTCTTTCTCTTTTGCTCGTTCTCTCTTAGAATGGATAGAGAGGTCACGATGGCGGAGTGGGTTTGGCAACACAGTAATGAATGAATCTTGAATGGTCGGCAACACAATGCTGAACGAATACTTTTAGTTCGGTAACATAGTGCTGAATGGGCCAACGTCACAATCACGATATCTATGCTTACTATTGTTGTGATCGCAGTGTATGCAATGGAGATCGATTTCGCTCTCTCTCCTTTCCTCTCTCTCTCTCTTTCTTTCTCTCGATATCTCTCTTATTTGATTCAAATCTGTAGTAAGGGCTGGGGGGGTTTGTTGGTGGAGGTGGTGATTGATTGTGACAAAGGAAGTAGTGGTTGCAATAGTGAGGGATGATCGGAGATGGTGGTACTGCCAGAGATGATTAGGGTTAGGGTTTAAAAAATTAAGATTAGAATATTAAGAATGAAGGTAAAAGTGAAACTTTAAATTCGGACAAAATTAGAATTAAAAAAAAATTAAAAGAGATGAAGGTTCTACAAAAAAAGATAAGAATTAATAGCAATGCTCCAAAATTAATCATACAGTCCCTACTCTCATAATATGAGATTTCACATTAAAAAATTAATCACCGTTACCTTGAATACTTACACTTTTGGTTGCAACTCACAGTATTTGTAAAGGTCCACAAAAACATGGCAGTCCCACATGGGCCGTGACCCAATCAATGTATCGGTACACACTTTTAGTGCATCATTAATGCTCTTCGTTTTCTTTATTTGCTCTTGGTTGCAACTCACAGTATTTGTAAAGGTCCACAAAAACATGGCAGTCCCACATGGGCCGTGACCCAACGTGTTTCAATGTATCGGTACACACTTTTAGTGCATCATCAGTGCTCTTCGTTTTCTTTATTTGCTCTGAATCAGGATCTTCTCCTTCATTTTTTTTCTTTAACTCCTTACTTGTTGAGTTATTGGCCCATTTTTAGATTTAATTTTGATAATCTGAATCATTCACATTTTAAAATTTGTTTTGTATATTATATTTGTAAAAAATCAAATTAATCAATTATCAGAAATTACGTGTTCTGATCATCAAACTACAAATCATTTTTTTTTTTAAATTAATAAACAGTTTTCTGAACACATATTTTTTGATATTCAATCAACTTTATTTTTTATAAAATTTAATAAATAGTTTTTCGAATACATAATTTCTGATATCTGATCAACTTGATTTTTTATAAGTATGATGTATAAAACAAATCTTAAAATGTGAATGGTTTGAATCATCAAAATTGAGCCCAATAGCCCAACAAGTAAGGAGTTAAAGAAAGAGATGAGGAGAGGATCTGATTCTCCAAAGCTGCCCTGCCATGCCGTTTCTCAAAAATTCACTCACAGTTTGAATTTTTTTTTTTTTGATTTTTTTTTTTTTTATATATATATTTCAATAAGCAAGTCTAAAATAGAGGTGCTCTAGGCAGAGTGATGTTGTAAAAACATAAAAGATACATGAAATTTTTACAAAATAATGTGGTTTTAATTGTGGCTTTATCATTTTAAAATAAATTTCATTAAGATGTATGTCACATGATGTTGATAGAAATTTTTTCTTAAAAAAAATTAGAAAAAATAACAATTTTTTCCATAAGAAAAAGTAATTAAAATTATTTTTTTATTTATTAACTTCCAACTTCTAGTTTTTTTTTTTTTCTTCCACTTTTTAGATTAAAACGGTAAAAAGAGAATAAAAGAAGAAGACTAATTTGAAGCCAACACTACAAGAAAATGGAGTATAAAACACGGAAGCTTTTGCGACGGCACGTTTCCCAATCGGGTTTCCGGTTTGAGAGTTAAGGCCGAATTTTTGTCTAGCCAAAATTATTTACTAAACTATCTTTGTAATTATATAGTTGTTAATTTTTTATGTTTTTCTGTAATTAAAATATTAACACCATTATATTGTCATTAATTATTTTTATTTTGTTATTTTCAGATTTTTGTTGAGTAGCAGTTTGCTTTTTGTGGAATGCGGGCATGTAAAGATTATGACCAACTTTTGTTTTTGTAACCCACGGAAGAATCAAGATGAAAACTTTTGGTTTTGATTTACGTTATATAAATTTGTAAACAATATTATGTATGTATTATGCGACATTATGTAGTGGATAATTTTTATTATTATGAATTTTTATTTATGTATTGTTATGAATGGAACAACACTATGAATTTTCATTATGTGCCAACTTTTGTTTATGTATGTATTTATATTATTATGTAATTATCTGTTTTTTTTTTAGTTATTTTTCATTTAATATAGGTTATTTTAATATTTTTAATAATTTTAGTACAGGTTTTTTTTTTTGAGACGGGCCACCGTCTCAAAAAAAAATTTGAACCAGGGTTTTTTGTGACGGGCCTTTACTATTGCAAAAGATAGGGATTGGCTGAAACGTAGCGCCTTTAGCGACGGTTTGATTCCCGTCGCCAATAGTCCTTTAGCGACGGCACAGGTGCTGTCTCAAATAAACCTGTAGCGACAGTAGTTTTTGCCGTCGCAAAAGACCTTTTTAGCGACGGCAACACAGTGCCGTCTCAAAAAAATTCAGAATTTCACGCGTTATTTGCGACAGACTTTTTTCGTCGCAAAAAAGGCATTTTGCCGTCGCAAAAAAAGGCGATGGCGTTATGCCGTCGCTAAAGCCCTTTTGCAATCCCCTTTGTTGCGACCCTCCACTTGACGTCGCAAAAAGCCACTTACCGTCGCTAAAAACCTTTTGAGACGGCATTTGGGGTACTTGCGACGGCGTTTTGCCGTCGCAAAAAATCAATTTTTTTGTAGTGCTAGGAAGTCAATTACAAGTTGGCATGTAGTTGCATTTTAAGTACAATGAAAAAATGTCAGGTATTCAAATTGATGAATCAGCAGCAATGGACTCTTTTAAGCCGTTATACTAACATTACTAACAAATTAACAAATTGTTGGCTATATATTTTGTAAAAGCCAGTAACAATTCGACACGTGGCAGAATAAGGGTATTATGGGAAGATGATTCATGTCTTCAATCCTGATCGTACACGTGGCGATGACAATTGGTTCTCACGTGATCCGAGTAGCACCAGATCAATAAAGAAACGAAAGATGACGTGGCCTCAACGGTTACTCATATTCAAATTCAAACATAAGAGGGAAGTTTAACTGCAAGTGATGGCGTAGTGGAACTACTTCTAAGGCAGCATGATCAGCAATCATGGAGGAGCAGTTCGACGGTTTGAAGTGCAGTTCGAAGGTCATCCTTGGCAAGTATAAATAGCAAGGAAGTCCCCAGCAAAAGACCCCCAGACTCAGATCATACAAACCAGTCATTTACTTTATATTTTCTTTCCCAGTTTTACATTTCCTGCACTTTAAATACCTGCACTTTAAATACTTGTCCTTTAAATACCTGCACTGCACTTCGATTCCTAGGAGTAGTTTCAAGTAGATTCAAGTAGACTGTTGCTGTAAACCTCTTCGAGGCTGAGTTTGGACTATTGTAAGTGTTCATTTTTAATGAAATACTGCGATTGTTCTTCATATTACTTGTTATTTTTCTTAATTTCTCCTAAGTCAAGCCACCAGTAAAAGTCCTCTTCATTGAGGCTGAAAGAACTAAAACACAATCGTCTGATAAATTGGTTGGCAATTATAATTTCTGTAAGGACTGATTGATCCTTGCTGGCACGCTCGCATTTACAAAACTATCCTTCGAAAAGCCAAAAAGCCAACATATATTTTTGGCACGCCCAGTGGGACTTAATTTAAAATGGCTAGAAGAAGACGACAAGGAGAAAATGAACGTCTGGAAGAAGGCGTAGAAGGAGAGGTAGAAATACCTAATCCAGAGGATAATGTGATAACACATCCTGTGGAGGCTCCTATGTTATCAGAACCTATGGTCGAACAGACCAGTACTTCTGGACAAGAACCATATGTTCATAATATTGGACGAAACCAAGGAATTGGAACATCCACCGTTCCATCTACTCAGCCAACAAATCCGTGGGATGGCTTAGTAGATGCTATGGGACAACAATTAATGAACACCATGGAAAGGTGGGCAACATCCTTTTTGGATCGAATGAATAACCACCAACCAACAAATACAAGACACACAGAGGAAGTTTTAAATGTCCCTCAGCAAAGATTGGCTAGAGAAAAACAGCCTATGCAAATTAATGGACAATCTAATGGTCAGATTAGTACTCAGAATTATGAAAGACCATCGCCTCAGTCTTGGTATGAACCCATTTCAAGGCCTGTAGTAGGCCAAAATGCCTCAGTACCCAACAATGAAGCCACACATGTTGGTGGATCTGGGCAAGTACAAGAAATTGGCATGAGAATGGTTACAAATCCCATGTTCGAAGCCATACCTGGCACTAGGGGATATAATAATCCTTTGTTTGAATTTATACCCGGGGGGTTGGAGAGTTTTCCTGTAAATGGAAGGGACACAACACCTGTTCCAGCACCTTTCGCAGGTCCCTTCGCAGGACAGGCTCAAAGGGGTTACCCATATCCCCAACAGCAACCTGTACCACAGGGGCAACCAGTCCCAAATGTACCACCTTATGGACCAAGAGGGCCACAAGCACAAGTTTGTCCACCAAACCCTGTGTTTGTTCCTCCAGTACTGGTTCAGCAGGCACAGAATATGGTCCCTAGGGACCAAATTGTTGATATTGTTAGGGAGATGTGTGGACCGATGGCTCGGGGGGTCCAGACTCCTGTATACAGAAAACCATACCCAGAATGGGTAGATAGGGTACATGAATATCCAAGAGGATTCAGAATACCAGATTTTACCTTGTTCTATGGAACTGGAAATCAATCAACAGTAGAGCACATTGCCAGATTCGCTGCTCAATGTGGTGAATTCACTAATCATGATTACATGAAACTGAGATTATTTCCAAATTCCCTGACTGGGGGAGCCTTTGTATGGTATATCAACCTTACACCTGGCTCCATTCAAAATTGGCAACAAATGGAAGAGGCATTTCATGCCCAATTCTTCCAATCGGAGCCAGAGGTGTCCATGGCAGACTTGGCAAGATTGAGTCAAAGGCCTGAAGAAAAGGCTACTCAGTTTATTGCCAGATTTAAAAGGGCTCGAAATAAATGTAGGGTCATCCTCCCAGAGTCAGAATTTGTAAGATTGGCTCAAAACGGTTTAGAGTTCAGGCTTCGAAAGAAATTTGACTCAACTGAATTTAGGGATTTGGTCGAATTAACCTATAAGGTGTCTCGATATGAAGCATTACTAGAGGAGGAACAAGATCGAAATAATGCTTCGTATAAGACGTATTATAGAGATCCCAATTATGAGATTGATGCAGCAGAGATTGTGGGCAAAGAACCTGTAATCTGTGAAGCATTAATTCATAAGGATACAACCATCGACCAACAGTTTAAAAAGAAAGACTTTCACCGAAAGTATTCTTTTGACTTAACAAAAGCAGATGACATTTTTGATCATTTGCTTGCAGCCAATTTCCTTAAGTTACCAAAAGGAGTTAAACTGCCATCTCCAGAAGAACTTAAAGGAAAAGTGTACTGTAAATGGCATAATTCTTGGTCTCACTCAACTAAAACCTGTATTGTTTTTCGAGACAGGATCCAAGAGCAAATTCGAAAAGGAAGTTTGAAGTTTCCAGCCAAAACAGAAAAAGCCATGGGAATTGATAGCAACCCATTTCCAGAAGTTGGAGAAAGCGCGGCTAATGTGGTTGTACCAAACTTTCAGAATCTATCTCTGCAGGAATTGGAAGAGGTCAACGTGCAAATGCATATTGCCAACCAGACAACTGCCAAGAAGGAGATTGGAAACCCACCAACTATTGGACAAGGTTTCTCACGTCAGAGGGAACACTCTGATGAAGAAGCACTGGACGATGATTCTCTCGAAGCAGCTGTAGTGCAGAGGATGTGTCCTAGATGCAGATTAAGTTACAAATGGTTAAAGGGGCTTCCAATTGATGGGAAGCAATACTATAAGGATGTTCAGAGACGTCCTAAATCAACCAATGCTCACAACAAAAGGCCGTATCCGGCTGGTGACAGGCAACGCCCATTAGTGGTTGAACCTGTAGTGGACAGAATGCATGCTAAAGGCAAGAGGCCTGTGTATGAGTCTAGGCCACCTAACTACTACAGAGTAGAAAGCAGCCATTCTGAAAGAAGATTGGAGAGGGGTCCAGGTTATGGGAGTAAAGCCAGAGATTGGCCTTTTAGACCAACCCTGCGAAGGACAGAAAATGGCTCTTTTCATCGAAGGACTGAATCAGGTTCGAAACATGAAGTCAGAGCCAAGCATTTACCTTCACAGCCAGCTTCGAAGATGGCTTCGAAGGTAGAAGGAAACAGTTCGACATCTGGATCAGTATGCTCGTGGGTACCAGGGGTCCCAGATTGGTTTGTAATGCAGAACAAACCTAGGGAGGCGCCTACTCAAAGGGATGTTGGAAACCAAGGCAGGATGATCAAGCCTCCTTTGGTGGCCCCAAACAATTGGGTGTTACTTAAACATCCAAAGACAAAGGAACCAGATATGGTCCCAGTCATTTCCAGATCACAAAGAAGGAAAATTCAACGCAGGTATACCCAGTACCAGCAAGATCTGAAAGAAAGTGGAGAGAGTTCTTCACAGGTCAAGACAGAAGGAAAGAAAACTTCGAAGTCAGACCATACTCCAAAGCCGACTCTGCAAAGCAAAGTGGTTTGTAGCAGAGAACAATTGGCCCAAGTTCATTCTGAACTAAAGGCCAGGGAGAAGTCTAGTTTGGCAGGGTTGGAGAAGGCTCTGATGGAAAGTGATAGCGAAGTGGGAGACGAGATTGACATGAGCCAAAAGAAGGAAATGGCAGAAGAAGAAATGTTCGAAGCCTTCATGGCTGAACATACATTTCTGACTGAAGAACCAGTTGAAAAGGATCCTTCGAAGGGATCAGTTATCAATGAAATACCAGAGTGCAGCATGGAGGATGCTGCTGAGGACACTGAGCAAGGTAGCCAAGAAGGGAAGAAGGTACAGTCAGCCATCCAGTTTGGCTCATTTCCCCCTGTATCAGTCAATATGGTACACATACTACCTCATGAATTCCAGGCTGAAAATGAGGGTCATGATGACCAAGACATGGATCCAATTCCTGTATCTAGTGAGGAGTCACAAGTGAGTATGGTACAGGATGCTCCTGAAGTGGCTACTCCAATGGAAACTGAGTATGAGAGCGAGGAAGAAGTGAGCATCAACCTCTCATACCCTTTCGAATATCCCTCAAATTCCATGACCCAGCATGTCAAGCCTTTGTACATCAAGGCTTTCTTTGATGGGATACAGCTAAACCGAGTCCTGGTAGACAATGGGGCAGCAGTGAACTTATTACCGAAATCTTCTTTGAAGAAACTAGGGAAAAGGAATCCCAGGTTGATCCCAACCAGCACGACTATTGCTGGTTTTGCTGGAGATAAACAGATGGCTCAAGGGATTCTGCCTATTAATTTGAGTGTCGGAACCAGGGATTGTATGACAGCATTCTTCGTCATCGACAGCAATGCCAAATATAATGCCTTACTTAGGAGAGATTGGATCCACACCAACAAATGTGTGCCTTCCTCTTTGCATCAGAAGATCATGATGGCCTTGGGTAATGGAGAGACAGAGGAAATTGATGCAGATCCTCAACCCTTCATAGCCTGTGCAGACTTTGCAGAGGCCAAGTTGTATATTGAGGGAGTAACACCACTCAGTATACTGAGGAAAGCTGATGGCTCAGCCGAAGTGACGGCTGATGAGGAAGTGACACACCTAAAGCACTTAGTCCAAGAGAGTGCTGATGAAGAGGTTGTCGTGAAAGATGACAATGATGCCTGGTTATAGGCAAAGAGATGAAGAGCAAGAAGCCAAGTCTTTGGCTCTGGTTAAATTCTCACCATTGGACGTAGAAGCAATAGTCCAGAAAGTACAGGAGCAAGAAAGAGAAGCCATGATGATTGGCTGTAAACAAGAGCAGTTACAGGTCAGAGTTTTGACCCTTGGGAAATATTGCGCATTGGACATTGAGACAAAGGTCCAGGAGATACAAGAGGAGGATGCCTTATGGACAGATTTTGTCTATGAGGAAGAAGGTAAGGATGTGGAACCAGAGAACTTGCGAGTGGAGCAAAGCAAGAAATATGCTTCGAAGGTAGAAGGAATCAAAGAGGAAGCTTTAGTAAGTTCTCAGACACAAGACCCCTTAGAAGAAGTGAATTTAGGGGAAGGTTCTGTACAACAGCCAACCTACATAAGTGCTTGTTTGAACGTTCTGGACAGAGACCAGTTATTGGTTGTTCTAAAGAAATACAAAGATTGCTTTGCATGGTCTTATAATGAACTACCAGGATTGGATAGGTCATTAGTGGAACATAGACTCCCTATGAAGCCAAATTTCAAGCCATACAAGCAGAAACCGAGAAGGATGAGTCCAGAAGTAATTCAGAAGGTCAAAGAAGAGATCCTTAGACTACTTAAGGCAGGCTTTATTAGGACAGCCAGGTATGTTGAATGGCTATCTAATATTGTACCTGTAGTTAAGAAGAATGGTAAAATGAGGGTATGCATCGATTTCAGAAACTTAAACCTAGCGACTCCCAAAGATGAGTACCCTATGCCTATAGTAGACCTACTGGTAGACAGTTCAGCAGGGCACCAAGTTTTGTCAATGATGGATGGGCATTCTGGTTATAACCAAATCTGCATTGCAGAGAAGGATATCCACAAGACAGCATTCAGATGTCCTGGAAATATTGGCACCTTCGAATGGATTAAAATGCCATTTGGCCTGAAGAATGCTGGGGCAACATATCAAAGGGCTATGAACACCATCTTTCATGATCTCATTGGAGGGTATCTAGAGTGTTATATTGATGACATTATAGTGAAATCCCAGTCCATGAAAGAACATCTGTTTCAGTTAGAAACAGCTTTTGAAAGAATGAGGAAGTTCAAGCTAAAACTCAATCCTCTCAAATGTGCCTTTGGTGTATCATCTGGAAACTTCTTGGGTTATGTGGTGCACAAGAAAGGAATACAGATTGATCAGAACAAAGCCAAAGCCATCATCGAAGCTAAGCCTCCATCAAGTAAGAAAGAATTACAAAGGTTCCTTGGGCAGGTTAACTTTCTTAGAAGGTTTATTTCTAACACTGCTGGGAAAACTAAAGCATTTTCTTCCTTGTTAAGGCTGAAGGATGAAGAAGAATTTGTTTGGACAACAGAGCATCAAACTGCTTTCGAAGGTATTAAAGCCTATTTGGCCAATCCTCCAGTACTGATGCCACCAAAGGGAAACAAGCCCTTGAAGTTGTATATAGCTGCAGCAGAAGATTCATTGGGAGCTTTCTTGGCCCAGGACAATGAAGAAGGCAGGGAACAAGCTGTTTATTACCTTAGTAGGTTTTTAAATTCCTGTGAATGTAAATACTCAGCTGTCGAAAAGCTGTGCCTTGCTTTGTATTTTGCTGCAATGAAATTAAGATATTATCTTTTACCTACAACTGTCTTGGTGATTGCAACCACAGATTTGGTTAAGTATATGTTGTCAAGACCTATGTTGAGGGGAAGAATTGGCAAGTGGATACTAGCCTTATCAGAATTTCATTTAGAATATGTCCCTCAAAAGGCAGTAAAAGGGCAAGTCTTAGCCAATTTTCTAGCAGACCATCCATCTCAAACAGAGAACCAAGAAGTAATGGAACTTGGCATGACCAGTGTTGAGCCATGGCAGATGTGGTTCGATGGATCGAAAGCCAATGGTTTAGTTGGAATTGGTATTGTGATTAAATCTCCACAAGGGGTAGAAACCACACATGGTTTCAGAGTGGATGAAGTTACTTGTTCCAATAACCAGGCTGAGTACGAAGCCTTAATAGTGGGACTAGAGATCCTTATTGGATTACAAGTACATGCAGTTGATATATTTGGAGACTCTCAGTTGGTGGTTAACCAAGTAAATGGGATTTTCAAGTGTCAAAGCACAAGTATTTTACCATATTATGTTGTTGCATTACATCTGCTTTCTCAATTTCAAGTAGCAAATGTAACTCATGTTCCAAGATTCTTGAATAATAGAGCTAATGATGTGGCTCAGAAAGCTTCGAACTTCAAGAGAAGGGATAATACCCAAAGGAGCATAAGCCAAACAACATATCAAAAATTGATACCACCTTTGAATAAAAGGAATGTAGTCTTAGAAGTCAATCATAATGACTTGCAAGAACAAGATTGGAGGCATCCAATAATGCAGTATTTGGCTGGTCCATCTTCGAAGGCCAGCAGAAAAGTTAAATTGCAGTCTATGCAATACATCATGTATGGTAATGCTCTTTATAAAAGGGGGGGAGATGGCCTATTGCTGGAATGTTTAGGCCCAAGAGAAGCATTAACAGCTATGGCTGAGGTTCATGAAGGCATTTGTGGTGCTCATCAACCCGGCGTAAAGATGAGATGGTGGCTTCGAAGGCATTCTTACTACTGGCCAACTATCCTTAAAGACTGCATAGAATATGCAAAGGGCTGCCAGGCATGCCAAAAGCATGGCACAATAAGGCATGTACCCATAACTGACCTACATGCAGTAGTGAAGCCCTGGCCATTCAGAGGATGGGCCATGGATATGATGGGAAAAATACACCCACCCTCTTCGAAACATCATTGTTTCATTTTAGTGGCTACCGATTACTTCACTAAGTGGGTCGAAGCTAAGCCATACAAGGCTGTAGACCAAACAGAGGTTATTGGGTTCATTAAAGATCTGATCCATAGATTTGGCATTCCACAAACCATAACAGTTGATAATGGGACTGTGTTCGATGGAAAAATGGTGAAGTCTTTTGTGGCAGAGTTTGGAATTAGCCTTGTTAATTCCACACCCTATTATGCACAAGCTAATGGTCAGGCTGAATCATCCAATAAGTCCTTAAAAAAAGGAATACAAAAGGTTGTGGAGGATAATCCTAGGGATTGGCATAACCTGTTGTTGGATGTGTTATGGGCTTACAGAACCTCTCCTAGGTCAAGCACAGGGGTTACTCCTTATGCCTTGGTATATGGGCATGATGCAGTTTTACCTGTGGAAATCAATGTTAAATCTTTAAGGGTAAGATGCCAAGATCAGTTAAATCCTGAGCAATACCATCAAAGCATGTGCTTGGAATTAGAAGGCATAGATGAAGCCAGAATTTTGGCATTAAATAGCATTCTTTTCCAGAAGAAGAAAGCAGCCAAGAATTATAATAAAAAGGTCAAACACATTGGCTTTGATGAAGGTGATTTGGTATGGAAAACAATACTCCCAATAGGGATTAAAAGCCATAAGTTTGGCAAATGGTCACCTAATTGGGAAGGACCATACCAAATTCATAGAGTTCTGCCTTTTGGGACATATCATTTAAGAAATTTGAATGGTTATGTATATCCCAAAAAGATTAATGGCAGATATTTAAAACCTTATTTTCCAACCATTTGGGAAACACAAGGAATAACATAAAGCATCAACTACGAAAACATAAGACTACTCAAATGATAGACAAAATTTGTTCTTTTATAAAGAATTAAATACATTGTGCCACAGATTGGCCCAAAAATCATTACAATGTCTTAATTGTTTTTGTACAGTGGACTTCCTATGGCTAAGTGCTGGAAACAGTTGAATAGCTGCAGCCATGTCTTCTTTTCGGTCAGCCAGCTCTTGGTTGGTAAGTTGCAATTTGGTATCAGTTCGAACCAAGGCTTGGTTTACTGCAGCCAACTCCTCTTCAAGTTGAGCTTTTTTCTCCAGCAGTTGGATTCGAAACTGGGAGACAGAAGAGTGTTGTTCCTTGAGATCTGCTACTTTAGTATGCACTTGAGAAACAAAACTCTGGTCTCTAACCAGCTTCTCATCCGCAGTCTTAGCAGCATGACAGATGTTGAGATAAAAATCAATAGTAGCTGCAGCCTGAGATAGATGATTTGAGACATTCATGTCGGACTGTTCAGCAATGTTGCAACACTGAAGAAACCCATTTCTAATGATAGGCCTTTGTAGAGTCTCGAAGGGAATCCTCGAAAAAGAAGTTAGCAGTTCCAAACATGTGTCTAGATCTATTGAAGGTGCAGGAGGCTTGCTGCTGGGAGAAGGACTCTCGAAAATCTCCAGCAAGGAGTTAGCCAAGACTAATGGCTCAGCTTCAGCACTAAATGTTGGAGAGGTAGAAGGTACATTGAAAAGACTAGCGAGTCTTCCTTCGAAGATGTCTACCTCATCCCTAGACATGAAGGGCATAGAAAGTATTGTGGTGGAAGATACAAAGGGCTGCATGGGGATGGGAGAAATGGATGGAGCATCTTTGGCAGCCTCTATGGTTTTAGCCACCAATGAATCTAGTGAAGAGGGGCTGGAAGTGGACATAGGTGATAAATTATGAACTGGAGAACTACCAGTACCCTCTGTGGGAGAATCAACTGCCACTAGGATTGGAGTAACAGCTGGAATATCCTTGGAAGAAGGAAGAGCAAGGCTCGAAGAAGCATACTGAGGCGGGTTAAAAGCCAAAAAAGGAAGATATGGTTCTAGACCAAGGAAAAGAGATGGAGGAATGATGGGGCTCAAAGAAGGCACATCAAATGTAGGCCTTGAAAGTGGGAGTGCGATTTGAACAACCCTCACATTCTGCATTTGATCGACATCAATTGAAATTGAGGGAGACCTCACTGGAAAGATGAATGCAGTGGGTGTTGCTGCAAGAAGAAGAGACGAAAAGCAATGTCATAATCCAGCGTCAAAGTTAACAAAAGAAAAGCAATGGAAGTGTGAAGGAAATTACTTATCTCAGAAGCACTAGCACTTATGGGAGAGCTGCGGAGGAAGTAATGTTCGGCAGTTTGTTGCCTTCTTGCCATTTCCTTGTGCAATACATCAGCAGCAGCAGCTTCTTCTCTTAAAACTTGTTGCTGCCGTCTCCTCTCAGCCCTCTCGAAGACAATTATTGCCTTGGAATGTTCCTGCTCCACTGCCTTGGCAGCTGCTTCATGAATGGGGTCTTTAACCAAGGTAACAGTTGAAGCGGTCACTTTCCTTCTCTTTCTTATTGCTTGGGCAATTGTCTCGAAATCAGAATCTTCATCAAAATCAGAAGGAGAGACATCAAAGTCAGAAAGAGAGACAGTAATTTTTCTTCTCTTTTTTCTTTGAATTGGCTTTGTTTGCTCCTCAATTGTCCTCTCAACCCCTTTAGCTTGAGGCTCAGATGCCCCAAAAATAAGCTCCTCTTCTGATTCTTTAGTAGCTGTCTCCTCTTGGACCAAATCTGCTACTCTTTTCCTCCTCATCAAGGGTGGCTCGTGTTCTTGGTCTTCTTCCTTTTCTTCTTCTTCTTGTGCTGCAGTTGTTTTCTTTTCAGGATCAAGCAGTTTCCTCTTCTTTTGCTGTTGATCACCTTCATAGAAGAAGAATTAAAGATAAGACAACCAGTGTTGTATAGAAGACCAAAGGAAAAGGAAGACAAAGGTATATACCTCGGGTGATTCTAGCAGGAATCGAAGCAGCAGAAGTGGATCGAGTTATAGCAGGAACTGCAGCTGAAACAGTGGAAGAAATGGCAATCTCAACTCCCTTGGGCTTAGGCACATCCAGCATCTGTAGTGAGTTATGAAGTGAGATAGCCAGATAGACTTCCATGTTGCTCACCCACCAATCTTGGTATCTCTTCAAGACAGTACCTTGAGGAGAGAAGGGGATGAACTCAAAATTAGCCAAGTCGCCCATAAACTTGAAGGTTGCCTCTTCCAGCCTTGACTTCCGAACCTTCAAATCCCTCTTGGTAAGGCTCAGATTAGTGTTGCTGCAGAGCGGAATTGGAACTCCTTGTGTGAGGCCAAATTGTCTAGCAAATTGGGCAGGACAATAAGGCTCAGCTATGCATTTATAAGCTCTAGGATTGATGGTCCCAATGAATAGTTCTCTGGGAAGCAGGAAAGAAGCCCATATCTCCTTGTGAGCAGGCGAGATACAGAGCTTGTCACTTAGGAAATTATTCAACCAAGTCGGGCCAATACTGGCTTCGAAGGGACGGAAATAATGAAGAGGAGGAGCGGCTGGTAGCTGATGAAAGAAAGAGAAATAGAAGGCAAAAGTGGAGGGGTAAAGTGAGGCATTGGCTAATCTTATGCCATGGGTAAAAGAATGTGACCCAGCAAATTTGAGGCATTTGGATTGCAAATCGGTAAAGTATGCGAAAAGCCAAAGCTGAAGGATCCAGAATGGCCCCCCTTGGTTAGCATCTAAGGGTTTTTCACAAAAGAGAGAACAGACTCTATATACATGGCCTAAGACATACGGAGCCAAGGCTACCCGTTCTTGCAAGATGAAAGCTTTAGCGAGAGGGGCGAATTCCGGCATGATTCTTTGAGAAGAAGTGCAGAAGAGAAATTTGCACAGCCAATATAACAAAAAGGAGAAGAATTCCCTATCAGTTACCAAACCCTCTTTCTTATTCTCAGCTTTGACAAAATCGCTATAAGATGAGTTAAGAGAGGGGAGGGAGAAAGGGACTGTCAAATCAGGAAAATCTGGTGTAATAGGAGCACCAATGGGGGATACTCCTAGAAGATAACAAATGTCAAGGACAGTGGGGGCCATCATCCCACATTTAAACTGAAAGAAATTGAAAATGGGATTCCAAAAACATAAAGCAGCAGGAACTAGAAAAGGGTCTTCTGAGATAGTTACCCTAGATAGTCGAAGAGCATCGAGAAGACAGAGCTCTTGTAGGTCCAGTGCCCTAGCAGGGACAACTCGGTCGTACCATTCTTGCCACTCTGGCCTCATCGTGGGCCAACATCGGTGAGGACGATTGATTCTCCAGCCCTTCCAGTCGAGGCTACCTTCATAGAGAAGACGTTGATCCTCCAGACGAGGGTACAGGGCAGGAAGTTCAGCAAGGACCTCCTTGAATATGGGCCCAAGCACATACTCTTGCTGCACATGGTGACGAGGGACAAAGATACGCCCATCGATAGCACTTTTTTCCCCGGCCTTGTACTTCTCACATTCAGCATCAATAAGCCTTTTCAAGGCCACAGATGAGCTCACACGCTCTATGGATGGGATTTTTGATGAGGAAGAGGCCATTGATAGTATGCTTTTTCGGAAAGTACAGAAGGGAGTAAGGAAAAGTGAGAGATAGATGAGGGTTTGTATGCGTAAGTGAGCAGAAGGGTTTCAAAAGCCTTTGTGTCCGGAAATACATTTCATAAGCCGCTAAGTACTAAAAACGTACGAATGCGAGGAGTTCCTTCTAACATTGATAATTTCTGGAGGGAAGAGCACATTCCGGACGCTGATGCCAGCTTCGAAGCAAGATATTTGGCTTCGAAGCCGAATTTTGGCGCTAAAATTCAAACAACTATGGCTTCGAAGTACGGAAGCCAGCTTCGAAGCGTACTCATGTTCGAATATACTGGACTGTTCGAGTATTGGTCTACTTCAAGGGGTTTTAGGGCCCGTTTATCAAAGTAATGACCTTCAAAGCAAGTCTTCGGATCCTTTGAGGGATGAGGAGTACTGTTCGACGCATTGAAACCAATATTTGGTTTTATTACATATAAAAAGAGGAATTGCTTTTGAACCAGAACAATGTGGATTACTCTTCGAGGCAAACTAGTTAATTTGAAATTGATTGGTTACATTAACCATGATCATATATTGGTTATAGTTAGTTCTGAAGGGTAATGTTAATAAGTTCAGAGCATTGATTCCAGGTAATAACAGCCAGAATTGTCAACAACACCCCATAAACTGACATGTTGGCTCTTTTAGCGTTTCATTAGACAATTAAATCCAGATTTGAAGGATGAGATTATTTAATTCGAAGCTATGGGTTGGCTTTTAAAGACAAAAAGGAACAAAATCAAACAATGACAAATGTAAAAAGACTTTGTTTGTACTAAAGCCAAAACAGTTACATCAAGTGACCCTATCTGGGTACGAATTCTAGCTCATAAAAATAAGGAATAGAATAAATAACAAGGTCATGGAATTTCATCCAACAATGATCAATGAATTTTTGTTCTTTCTTTATTATTTCCTCTATCTCCTCTAATGTTGGCTGCATAAGCTGATGTGCTCTTACTTCATAATAGAGCTCTTCAGCTTTTATTTCGAAAGCTTCCTCCCTCAGTGTTTGTTCCAACTCATCTATAACCAAATCGTCCCAATACGCAGATTCTTTATTTCTGAAGTCATCGAACTCTTCGAGGAAGTTCTCTGCTTCGTATTGAGCATGAATTCGTAGGGATGAGAGTTGATCCAAAGATTGCGTAGCAACCAGAGAATTTCGATGCCAGTAGAGAAGCACTGGAAGTTGGTCCAGAAATAGGTGAAGTTCTGCTTGGGCGATGGGGTTAAGGATATGGCCCCTGGTCAAAATATCACAAGCCCATTGAAAGTTCTTGAGAGGGGTATCATCCTCAAGAACATTGAAAGGCAAGTGAGAGAAAGCCGCTAGCAGAAGTTGAGCTTGTTTCCGCTCAGTTGGAGAAGGGGATAATGGAGGGTTGTAAGGTGAAAAGACTCTGTCCATTAGAAGAGCAAGCCTTAGTTTCTCTATCCAGGAAAGAGCGGGAGGAGAAGAAGGAGTAGAGGCTTCAAATTCGGAAGATGAAGAAGAAGGTGTGGATGCCTCTATTGTAAGAAATGGCGTGGGAGTGGAAGGAACAAAGGTATTAATGTAATCAAGCCAATCAGAAGAACAAATCTTTGCCTTCTTGGCTAAGAATGAAGGACTGTATCCTTGTGCTTCTTCTGGGCGCCGGGTAGGATGCATTATCTTTGTAGGCATGGATGAGGTATACCAGGCCACGAGCAGATTTTCTTCTAAACTACGTCGAAGATCAATGGGCACGTAAGGGTAGACTACTGAACTTCGAGCGAAGGAAGGAAACTCCAAGGGATCAGTAAACTCAACAAAATGATGGTTGATGCGCTGCCTTACATCATAAGTCTCAGAGGACGACTAGTTTGTCCAACTAGAAGTCCCAGACGATGAAGAAGTTATAGCTTCATCCCATGCAGAGGTGTGCGAAGAAGAACTTCCCAAATCCATATTTGTAACTTATCGAAGCAAAGATTTGAGGGTAGTTTGTTCAAAGTACAAAGGGATGTTAGAGGAAGAACTTCTTGTATTTACGGAGTTGTGAATCGAAGGGTTAATGGCAATGTGCGCATAGTCCAAAGCTTGATAATTCGCAAAAGCCTCCACGACCTGAATATGGAAGGGCGGATAAAGATGGCTAATGAATGCGTGAAGATTCTTTCGAGGGGAAACAGCATTACTCAATGGCTCTTCGTATGCTTGATCAGTAGAGTGAGAAGTTGATTGAGCCATAATCCGTTCGGATGCTAAAGATATTGAAATATTCAATAATTTGAGAGTTAATGCTAATGATCACCAAATGGGTGACGGTTATGTTTCCTGAAAGTGGATTCCGTGCACATTCCAAAAACGCGGGAAAAGTTTTTAATCCACTAATATCACCAAGTATTGGGTATATTAGTGCGGGGGGTAATGTTGGCTATATATTTTGTAAAAGCCAGTAACAATTCGACACGTGGCAGAATAAGGGTATTATGGGAAGATGATTCATGTCTTCAATCCTGATCGTACACGTGGCGATGACAATTGGTTCTCACGTGATCCGAGTAGCACCAGATCAATAAAGAAACGAAAGATGACGTGGCCTCAACGGTTACTCATATTCAAATTCAAACATAAGAGGGAAGTTTAACTGCAAGTGATGGCGTAGTGGAACTACTTCTAAGGCAGCATGATCAGCAATCATGGAGGAGCAGTTCGACGGTTTGAAGTGCAGTTCGAAGGTCATCCTTGGCAAGTATAAATAGCAAGGAAGTCCCCAGAAAAAGACCCCCAGACTCAGATCATACAAACCAGTCATTTACTTTATATTTTCTTTCCCAGTTTTACATTTCCTGCACTTTAAATACCTGCACTTTAAATACTTGTCCTTTAAATACCTGCACTGCACTTCGATTCCTAGGAGTAGTTTCAAGTAGATTCAAGTAGACTGTTGCTGTAAACCTCTTCGAGGCTGAGTTTGGACTATTGTAAGTGTTCATTTTTAATGAAATACTGCGATTGTTCTTCATATTACTTGTTATTTTTCTTAATTTCTCCTAAGTCAAGCCACCAGTAAAAGTCCTCTTCATTGAGGCTGAAAGAACTAAAACACAATCGTCTGATAAATTGGTTGGCAATTATAATTTCTGTAAGGACTGATTGATCCTTGCTGGCACGCTCGCATTTACAAAACTATCCTTCGAAAAGCCAAAAAGCCAACACAAATTTAACTTCTTAAAATGTTGACCCAAAAAAAAAAATCAAGGTTAATCTGGTGAAGGATAGGAGCACATAGATGTCTTTATTTTTTTTTCTTTTTTTGAACTGGATGTCTTTATTTTATCATGAAATTTTTCTGAATACATCGAGCAGGTGTGAGGGGTCACGTGGTGTGACAGGAAAAGTTTCATCTAATTTTTCAAAAATAATTATATGAAGGAAATTACTCGACTCATTTTTTTTTTAGAACCAGAAAACATATAATACATTAAAATAAAAAACAAAATACAAGTATAACAAAAGAAAAAAAATCAAAACAAAATACAAAAAGCCTCAAAAAAACTCATTAATACAACTGAACTTTAATTTTTTTTTGGTGGGTATACACAATTTCATGAAAGTGAGAATTAAAATTACCAATACATATAGGAAAATTACAAAAAGAAATAAAAAAGAATTTAGAAAAAAAATATTAAAAAACAATGAAGAATATTTTATATTTACAAATTACAGTAAGGGTGGGAGCGGGTGCTTGAGTTGGACAGAGCGGTGTGTTAGGAAAAATATGTGATTTCCCACAAGTAAATCAATCAATGGGAATAAAAACTAATGCGGAAAAATTAAATCAAAGGCAACACAAGAATTTTACGTGGTTCCCTCAATGTGAGGTATGTCCACCGGATCGAAATCCGATTCCACTATCAACCAAATAAGTTCCAAACGATTACAAACGAGACACTAATGGTCTCACAAAACCACCCTTAGGTAAATTCCAAATAATCACAAATAAACAAGAGGAAAGACCTCACCAAATAGATGAACCAAAATCTTCAGAACCAGAGTTGTAGAAGACAATTAAACTGTACCAAATCTATGACCCAAACAGTACTTTCAAACACACCACATGAGACAAAAAACTTACCCAACCACAAAACTCCTTCACAGATTGATTGGTCAATCAATCTTCGAAAACAAAGCACTAATTTTCCTTCAGTCCCTGTGCCTCACACCGAATTGATTTTTCAATCTCTATGGCAGCCACACAACCCCTTTTTTTCTTGGGAAAAATAATATCAAAAACATGTATATTGTGAATCTAAGGTTTTTTATCAAAACCTTAGTTGTTTCCAAATTAGATTGGGTCTCCACAAATTAAATATAATATATAAAAATATATTATAATTAATACTAAACCAAATTAAAACTCTTTTAGCAAACCATTGGGTCCCACACTCCAATGAGGAGGTATACCCAACAATTCTCCCCCTACCGACTTAGGTGGAGAGATCAACCATACCCGCCACAGTTTGACACTTTAAATGTTTGTCCCTCGACAACGTCTTAGTCAACATATCCGAAATATTATCATCTGTGTGAACCTTTTCGAGTTGTAACAGTTTCGAATCTAACACATCACGAATCCAGTGGTATCTCACATCAAGTTGTTCAACTTCAAGGTTCATACTTGCAGCCATGCCAAGTACAACCCGAATAGAAGACATCTTTACAACCGGTGAGAAAATCTCGTCAAAGTCAATACATTTCTTTTGCTCAAAGCCTTTCACAACAAGACATGCTTTGTACCTCAGATTCTTCCTATCATTCTTCAATTTGAAAACCCACTTATTTTTCAAAATTTTCCTCCCCTTAGGCAACTTCACTAAGTCATAGGTGTGATTTTCAAGTGAGGAGTTCATCTCCTCGTCCATGACCTTTTTCCAATCACCTTTCTTTGCATGCTCAATTGCTTCTTGGTAGCTCTCCGGCTCCCCTTGATCAGAAATCAACACAAACTCATTGGGAGGATACTTTTTTGAAGGTTGTCGGTCCATTGTAGATTTCCTCAACTTAAGTTGTGGTGGCGATTCTTGAGTTGGATGCTCTTCCTCAATTTCTGGCTCAACTTCATTAGGATTAGCATCATCCTCTATATCTTCAATAGGTGGCTGCACATCTCCCCCATTTTCATCATCAACTGAAGATGAAGGAGATGGATCCATGTCAATGAGATCACTAGTTTTTGGCTCCGGTTGATCACCTTTACCAAAGTCTTCAATTGTTTGGTCTTCAAGAAACACAACATCACGGCTTCGAATGACTTTCTTGTCGACCGGATCCCATAATCTATACCCGAATTCATCACGCCTATAGCCAAGAAAAATACATTGTCTTGACTTACTATTAAGCTTGGACCTTCCATCCTTTGGAATGTGAACAAAAGCTCGGCAACCAAACACTCTCAAGTGCTCATAAGACACATCTTTGCCAGTCCAAACTCTTTCAGGAACATCACCATTCAAAGGATAGCAAGGAGACAAATTGATCACGTCAACCGTTGTACTCATTGCCCCACCCCAAAAGGATCTTGGCAATTTAGCTTGTGAAAGCAAACACCTTGTTCCTTCTACGATGGTGCGGTTCATCCTCTCGGCAACGCCATTTTGTTGAGGAGTCTTCTTAACTATCTTTTGGTGCCGAATACCTTGGCTGCGACAATACTCATCAAATGGCCCAATGTATTCACCACCATTATCTGATCGGATGCACTTCAATTTCTGTCCTGTTTCTTTTTCAACCATGGCCTGAAAATGCTTAAATACTTCTAGAACTTGATCTTTAGTTTTTAGTAGAAAAGCCCAAACTTTCTTTGAATAATCATCAATGAAAGTAACAAAATAAAGTGCACCACTATGTGTTCTAACTTTTAAAGGACCACAAACATCCGAATGAATCAACTCCAAAACATTTTCTTTTCTAGAAGCAACGTTTTTATGAAAAGAAACTCTATGTTGTTTACCCGCCAAACAATGAACACAAGTTTTAAGATGTGTACCTTTCAAACCAGGTAGAAGCTCTTTCTTGAACAATACTTGCAGCCCCTTTTCACTCATGTGGCCAAGCCGCTTGTGCCACAATTCGGTAGAAGTATCATCTTCAAGCGCATTGACAACACCTTTACAAATTTTCCCTTGCATCGAATAAAGTGTATGAGTCTTCTTGCACTTAGCCACAACCAAAGAACCCTTTATGAGCTTCCATATTCCATCACCAAATTTGTTGTTGAAGCCTTCATCATCTAGCTTCCCAGTAGAGATCAAATTGAGGCGAATGTCGGGAACATGCCTCACATCTTTAAGCAACAACTTGCAGCCCAAATTTGTTTCCAAGCAAACATCACCCATGCCGATAATCTTGGACAAACCTTCATTACCCATTCGAACAGAACCATAATCTCCTGCAATGTAAGTAGTGAAGAAATCAACTCGAGAAGTCACATAAAAAGAAGCACCAGAATCAATCACCCAATTGCTCTCTTGGCCCACAAAATTGATACAATTATCTTCACAAACGACCATGAGATCATCGGTAGTAACTGCCGTTGTGTCTTCTTGCTTCTTATCTACACTTTTGTCACGTCTTTTCTCCTTATTCTTGAGCTTTCGGCATTCCCGCTTCATGTGCCCTTTCTCATGGCAATAATAACACTCAACGTCTTTCTTTGAAAAAGAACCATCTCTTGACTTGTCACGGCTTTGATCACGACCATGAGGAGTCTTACTCCTCCCCCTTGTTTTGCTTCGGCCTCTCATAACAAATGCTTCCGAATGAGAGGAACCGGCTGATTTTCTTCATTCAACAAGCTACTAGTGACTTGGCCCATTGTGACAACTCCATCGGGTGCCGAATTACTAACTATCACAACCAAAGTCTCCCAACTTTCGGGCAAAGAACTAAGTAACATCAAAGCCTGCAACTCATCATCAAAAATAATTTTCATAGAAGCAAGTTGGTTAACAATACTCTTTATTTCATTCAGATGTTCCGGAATAGGGCTGCCCTCTTTATATTTTAAATTAACCAACTTACGAAACAGAAAGGCTTTATTTGTGGCTGATTTTCTATCATAAAGACTCTCTAATTTTTTTCCATAAATCATGTGCCGAAGTTTCAGTAGCAACATGATGAAATACACTGTCATCAATCCATTGACGGATAACACCAACGGCTTTTTGATTTAGCCTTTTCCACTCATCATCTTTCATACCTTCGGATTTGCCACTATCACCCTCAATAGGCCCATACAAGTCTTTACAAAATAATAGGTCATCTATTTTAGTTTTCCAAGTTACCCAATTGCTTCCATTGAAGCTAGACATACGACCTACATTCCCCTCCATTGATTTACACAAATAAATAGATCCAAATAAATCGTAAGCTCTGACACCAGTTGTTAGGGAAAATATGTGATTCCCCACAAGTAAATCAATCAATGGGAATAAAAATTAATGTGGAAAAATTAAATCAAAGGCAACACAAGAATTTTACGTGGTTCCCTCAATGTGGGGTACGTCCACCGGATCGAAATCCGATTCCACTATCAACCAAATAAGTTCCAAACGATTACAAACGAGACACTAATGGTCTCACAAAATCACCCTTAGGTGAATTCCAAATAATCACAAATAAACAAGAGAAAAGACCTCACCAAATAGATGAACCAAAATTTTCAGAATTAAAGTTGTAGAAGACAATTAAACTATACCAAATCTATGACCCAAACAGTACTTTCAAACACACCACATGAGACAAAAAACTTACCCAACCACAAAACTCCTTCACAGATTGATTGGTCAATCAATCTTCGAAAACAAAGCACTAATTTTCCTTCAGTCCCTGTTTCTCACACCGAATTGATTTTTCAATCTCTATGGCAGCCACACAACCCCTTTTTTTTCTTGGAAAAAACAATATCAAAAACATGTATATTGTGAATCTAAGGTTTTTTATCAAAACCTTAGTTGTTTTCAAATTGGATTGGGTCTCCACAAATTAAATATAATATATAAAAATATATTATAATTAATACTAAACCAAATTAAAACTCTTTTAGTAAACCATTGGGTCCCACACTCCAATAAGGAGGTATACCCAACACGGTGGGCGGTCAAGATGGGAAGGGAGTAGCAGTGGCGGGGAAGGGGCAATTTGAGGTGGTTTTTGTGTGATGAAATGAGTTCATTTCGATAATTCGAATCGTTTATATTTTAAAATATATCAAGTAGAATATGTTTGTAAAAAATTAAATTAATCGAATATCGTTTATCTATTCATCTACTCACTTTTGTATTCAATTTAATTCTTTAAATCACAATTAAAATGAATACAAATGTGAGTGGATGAATAGGTAAACGATATTCGATTAATTTAATTTTTTACAGGCATATTCTACTTGATACATTCTAAAATATGAACGGTTTGAATTATCAAAATGGACCTCGAAATAGGCTATTTTGTTGCATAATCTGCACAACAATCACCCCAAATCCAAAAAAAGGGTGGTGATAATAAAGAAGGTTACAACAGAGATGAAAAAGGAAGAGAAAAAGTAAAATATAAGAAATAAAAAGAGACAAATTATCTTAAAAATATAATGATATCATATTAATTTTAATTATTTTATAATTTTTTAGGCTCATGGCGTCCATCAGAGGGCCCGTTTCAATCTAAATTATTTATTTTATCTGATATTTTGTATATTTTATTTATAAAAAAAAAATCAATCAAATAACGTAATCCATTCAATTTATCCCGTGATAGCAATGTTTTAAAACCTGGATCGGTAGAACCGGGACCCGGACCTAGTTTCGGTCCGGAAAACCTCCAAAACCCAGATTAGGCTGAAAATCGGCCTAAATTGTCAAAATCGGAAGAACCGTCGATTCAACAGGGAAAACCGGTGACCCGGGTACCAGTTTTGGAACAATCCGGCAGTTGGAAAATTTCTATTTTTTTATTTTTCTTCTTTTCTTTTTTTTTTTCCTTTCTTACTCTTATATATATATATATTAAAATTGGGTAAATTACATTGACACCCCTGAGGTTTATGTTTATTACAGTTCTCCCCTCACATTTTGGAAATTACATCCCCCTCCATGAGGTTTAAAGTTTCATTACAGATTACTCCCTCCAGCAATTTAATTTTTTTAAATACCAATTTTGCCCTCAATGGGTAAATTACATTGACACCCCTCATATTTTAAAAATTACAATCCCCTCCCCAAGGTTTAAAGTAGCATTATCAATTGCCCTCTCGGTTAGTATTAGTTGAAAAAAAAAATTCATTGGAAAAAAAATTCATTTGAAAAACAATTAATTGAAAAAAAAATTTGTTAGTCAAAATTTTAAATTTCTGTTTAAAAATCAACGTAAACTCATTTTTTGAATTTACGTTTTTTCCTCAAATTTACAAATTGTGACAACCATTTATAAATAAAAAAATTATCAAACAAGTTTTTATGACAGTTTTTTAAATTTTTGTAAATTTATATTGAAAATTGAAAATTGAAAACGAAATAGTTACCAAACAGGCCTCAGATGGTAAAACTGTCATAAAATTAACAAATAATTAAATAAGTTACCAACGTAAGAAATGACTTACTAAAAGATTCTTAGGCTATGCATGGTTTAATTTTTAGAATTTTTTTAAAAAAAATTAAAAATTAATTTGGTTAAGAAATAAAAAATAAAAAATAATTATCATTTTTATATAATTTTTATCTTTCGAGTCTAATAAACATAAATCTCAATGGGTGTTAGTGTAATTTTTATCTTACGTTAGTTTTTAAACATAAATTTAAAATTTTGACTAACAAAATTTTTTTCAATTAAATTTTTATTTCAATTAATTTTTTTTTCAAATAATTTTTTTTTCGATGAATTTTTTTTTTCAACTAATACTAACTGAGGGGGCAATTGGTAATGCTACTTTAAACCTTGGGGAGGGGATTGTAATTTCTAAAATGTAAGGAGTGTCAATATAATTTACCCAGTGAGGGCAAAATTGGTATTTAAAAAAATTAAATTGCTAGAGGGAGCAATATGTAATTGTAACAACCCGACCTATGATTAACGTTAATCCATGCTTAAATATGCCTAACAAGTAATTAAGAAGAAATCCTGAGTTAATTACATGTGCATTGCATTATTTGTGTTTATATCTGTTTAATGTAGGAAGATCTGTTCATGTTTTCGTTTCGGTTTGCAAATTGAAGGCTTTAGCGGCATCCATTCAGAAATTGACTTGATTTACGTGTTAATTAGAATTTTTAAAATTTTATGGTTGATTTAATTGAAATTCGATTCGGAACGATTAAATTAGAATAATTAATGTCAATTAATTAACCAATTCTTAATTAAGCCTATACAAGGCTAATATGACCCCACTAGTTCATTTTTGCACCTTCATTTCCTCACCTTCAAGCTCCAAAACGTGTGAGAGAGAGAGGAGGAGAGAAATTAAGATCAAAAGCTAGAGAAAAGGGAATTGCTAGAAATTGTTAAAGAATTGAAGAACATTTAGAAGTTTGAGCCTCTACATTTGTGAATTCAAGGTTTAAGGTAAAAAATTAAGCCTTTAGTCTTGCTTTTGAGTTGATGAGTTTATGAATATAAGAGGTTTAAGTGTTTAACTTGAGAATTGAGTTTAAGAACTAGAAAATAAGGAATTTGCATTAAATCATGCACATATATGCACAATTCATGAAGTTTTGAAGATGTTTACAAAGAATCCTCATTTGCATGCATTGATTATAGATTTGTTTGAGATTTCATCACATTTCATACATTGTTATCTCAATTGATCATGTTTTGGAAGAATAGAAAACATATCAATTCATGCATGATTTATATATTGAATTTCAAGTTTGATTTTGGATAATTGTCAATGCTTTTGGGCTTGATTTTGTGAAATGGTTTCAATTCATGATATATTATGAGTTTATACATGTTTTCTCAAGTTTTGAGCCCAATAGAATGTGTTTTGATGCTTTGAAATTGAGTTTGGAAGCTTGAAGGCGAATCTGGAAAACCCAGAATTCGTACCCTCCGCTCGAGCGAAGGAATTCATGCTCGAACGACCACTTTGAGTGCGTGCACTTTCGCTCGAGCGACTAGAAGTTCACTCGAGCGTGAAATGCATGCTCCCAGAAGTTCTTATGTTTTGCAGGTCGCTTGAGCAACAAAAGTTGTGCTCGAGTGAGGGCATGTCTCTCATGCTCGAGCGAGTATCGAATGGAAAAATCAAGCAACCAGCTCTTTTGCAAAAGTTTACAGACCGCTTGAGCGACAGATCTTGAGTTCGAGCAACCACTCACATTTTGCATGTTCGCTCGAGCGTAGAAAATTACGCTTGAGTGAGGACCCTGTTTTCAATAAATTTTGTTAAGTGTTTTCAAGTGCATTTTGGCATCCTCATTGCATCCTAGGTATTCCTAGGCCAAGATTAATACACCTTAATGAGGATAAAGAAGTAGAAACATACCAAGGCAAAAAAGAACTAAGTTAATAATTTCGGGTGTATAATTCAATACGTATTCGTTTTGTATTCGTGTAGGTCACGCGCCACAAGAGATCTAAATTGCCTACTCTGTCTGTTTACTTGGAGCCATCTGTTATCTGTGAGTAATAACTTAGTAAAGTTATGTTTAAGTTAAATTATTTTCTGTATATAGAATAAGATCTGTTCTATGAAACGCTATGTTTTGTAATATGAATGATTGTCCAACTTTGACACATGTTGTGGTATTTATGTTGTCATTCAAGTACACTATCTGTTTCCGAATCGGAGGTTCCTTTATGGAACTGACAAGTTATTCGTTCCCAGTCCGGAGGTTCTTTTAAAGAACTGACAAATTATCCTTACCCGGGCGGAGGTTCCTCTATGGAACTGACAAGTATAATCTATGATGCTCTGTTAGCGCTAACGGATAAACCATGTATGATAAAGCATGAATTCTGATTTCTATCAATGACTCAAACAAGAATACGAATATGAATCTATTCTATGTACGGACTTAATTATGGGACATCATTCATCTACCCCTTTACTTTATTATTATTCACTAGCCTTCCGCTCACTATTTATATTATACATGTAAGTGATCAAGCACGTGACCAGACTCAGAGTTGAGGACCTGGCGTCTCAATTTTTGTCAACCAACCTTTGTGCCTCCCGAGGAGGTTCCACATAAAGTCAAGTTTAGTGGCTGTAATATTATGAAAATATAAGACTTGGTTCCTTTTGCTCCATGAACAAGTTTTTTCTGTTTTTATGTACATGAAGTGACGTGTAAATATTATGTCTTTTGACGTCACTCATATATTTATAAAAGTTCCATGTATGTCTTCACAGTTCGATGGACTATGTATATTTTATGTCTTTGCTTCCGCAGCCCTTAATTATACATTATTATGTTAAGAGGTCTTTGGTAATCCAAGAATTACTGGCCGGTTACGATGCTAAACCTATAGGGGCAGGTTTGGGTCGTGAGAGTAATGAAACTTTAAACCTCAAAAAGGGGGGATGTAATTTCCAAAAGGTGAGGGAGAGAACTGTAATAAACATAAATCTCATGGGGTGTCACTGTAATTTACCCTTTAAAATTTTAACTAAAAACTCTTACTTCTAGAGTCTCCTCTCATGAGGAGGAGTCTCATTGGAAATTTGGAGAGATTATGAAAGTCTATTGATATTTATAAGAAAAAAAATTTCAAAAAGAACCTACAAACTTCTATGTGAGATTCAATCGAATTATTTAAATCATATTGATTGGAGGGAGAGTTGAAAATTTTAGTTCCTTCCAAAATTAAATCTGGCATTCAATCAATTTGTTTAGAGAGAATGTTAAAAAAATTTAATTTCTTTAAAGTAAGTGATTTTTTTTTTATCAATTATGACTTTATTAAATATTATTAATAAATACTATGCAATAATTTTTATTTTTATTTGAGTATTTATATTTTTTTTTATTTATAATTTATAATTATATTTTTTAATTATATAATATTAATTATAACGTCACGATTTGACCGCTTTGACTTAATCCACCCCATTCTTTTTCTGATTCGTTTACTAATTCGATTTTCAAAACATTGATAAGCTGAACATGGTAGGATTCACGAGCCCGAACAAAGTCTTCCAACTCACTTTGTGAATTGGAGATTAGCTGCCTTGTTAGTAATAATAATAAAGATTGGGACCCCTTTTCCCCCACTCCCTTTTGATCCCTTTTATTTTTTGATTGGTCACTTTTTCTTTTTTTTTTCTTTTTCTTTTTCTTTTTTTTCTCCTCCTCCAATCACTACTTGCCACGTGTGTGTGGAGGTGGTGAGGGTTGAAATTCAAAAATGCTAGAAACCCCAAAAATTTTACCAAAAGTTTTACCAAATGTCTCACATGGGTGTGGGACCTACATGGGACCCACATTGTGTGGGTCCCACACCCATGTGAAACATTTGATAAAATTTTTGATAAAATTTTTAAAACCTGTAGCATTACTGATTGAAATTTAAAAGGGTCTAAATCACTGCTGTATTAATAAATGCCTTTACGATAAGTAATTAAATATAGAAAGTAATAAAGACAATAAATATGTTTCATGACATTGCATGATAGGATTCACGAGGCCAAGCAAAGTCTTCCAACTCACTTTGTGAATTGGAGATTAGCTGCCCTCTTATTAATAAAAGCCTTTACCATACGTGGTAAGAATGTATTAAATGAAAGTAATTAAATATAGAAAGTAATAAAGACAATAAATATATTTCATGTTAAAGAATTTTTTTTTTCTAGTGGTGCTACATGTATCAATTAATATACATATTAATATATCAATTAATGTTATGTCAGTATTATTGACCCCACTTATTATACAAATTACAAATACTTTAAACTTCTAAAATTATGTCATATCATTTGTTAGTATACTAATTAATATATTAATTAGTACATATAACATTATTCTTTTTTTTATACGAGACCAAACTATTATTTTTTACAGAATAATATTATAAAACAAAAAATTTATACATAATGATATGGCTCATTATAAATTTTTATGTCAAAATCAAATATCATTAAAAATGTATTTATTTATAATAACGGTATTGCCACATGATTATTGTCAAATTTTTTAGATAAATTTTGCGTATGAATATAATTTTCTTTTTTTGCATTCTCCTCTAATTTTTTTTTTTAGTTACTCTTTTCATAATACTCCCACCCCGTGCTTTTTTTTTTTCTTTTTTTTTTTTCTTTTTTTTTTTTTTTGTTGTTGTTGTTGTTGTTGTTAGTTACTAGACCTAAATATAAGGTAACTAGCTAATTTTATGCACTACTACAACGATACTATACATCATATTATAAGCTACATAATTTGATAATAATATTTTGAACAAATATCACAACATGATGTAATATTTTTTAACAAAATAATAGTTTATAACATTTTTAACTAGTATTGGTTGGTAACATTTTCATTACACTACGTACCACTTTGTTGAGAAATATTATACCTGCTATGAAATATTTTGTTCAAATTTCGTACTTTATAATATGATACATATGGTATCCTTTTAAAGGTGTGTAAAATAAATTTAATTAATTTATATTTTTAAATAGTTATAAATTGGTTTTTTTTAACTACGTGAGAAAGAGAAAAAAAAAAATAGTGTGAGATTATATGAAAAAAAATTTAAAGTAAAATGGAAGGTGCTAGGTTTTTTTTATTGGCAATCCCGTTTGACAAAACTCTTTTTAGTTATAATTTTATTTGTTCTTTTGTCTCAATGAAGATGTGAGTGTTTAGATGCGAATCTAGCCTAAATTGTGCTGATGCAGATGTGTTTGTAATTTGCTGACTATGTAGCCCATAAGAGTCCAAGGGGTAGCGCCCCCAAAACCAAAGTTGTTTGACCGCTCGAGCGGTGAATAGGAGCATCTAGTATCTCTGCCTGCAAACTAAATTTCTGGAAAAGATATTTCACTGCTCAAGCGATGAAATGTGTGCTCGAGCAATTGACCTACATGTTTTACATTGCTTTTACTCACATCGCTCGAGCAGTGAAGTGTGCACTCGAGTGGTCTTCGCAACTCTGTTTTCTATAAAGTGCGTTGTTCATTATTTTTAGGGTTTATCGTGTCCAGACTTTTAGAGAGAAAGAAAAATAAGTGTGGTATATTAGAAGATATTTTATAAGTGTTTCCTTAATGATTTGAGAGTGATCAATGAATTTATGAATTTCATATTGACTTCATCAAGGGTTTGATTTTACTGTTACGTTCACAAAGAGAGAGGTGTCTTTCGGTAGATTCCAAGGAACTTGGGTTTGAAACTTTGGTGGATTCCATAGTGACTCATCGTCGTGAATTCGACATCGATACTATGGATTTAACGTTAGGCAAGACAATTCTAAAATAAAGACGGTGGTGGAAAAGGCACATTGGGATCGATTCAATTCGGACATAAAAGTGGATTGTTTTGTGATTTTGGCCTGTGATTTTTTTATCACAATTAGAAGTGCTCTAATTATGATTTTTTTCACGTTAAATCATTATATTGATTTGTTATTGATTATTTGATTGAAATTGATATTCACCATTTAAAATTGAAATATAATTACAAATCAATATCTTGGATTATTTAGATTTTTCAGAAGGAAATGTAACAAAGGATAGTTTGGTCTTATAAAAAAAAATATTTAGGGGTTGTTTGGGGTGTCCTAAATAAGTGTACTTTTTGTCTTTTTGGACTAAAAAGGCCAAGTTTGGCATCCTCAAAAAAATCCAAAAAGTCACTATCCTATTTAAGTCACATCATCTTATTTAAGTCACATTACCTCTCTAACACATCACTTCAAACCCAACCCAAATCCAACCCATATTTCATAAAAAGTCAAAAAGTGCACTTATTTAGTCTTCCCAAACTTGGCCTTTGGTTGAGGGAAAAAATATGGATGTTTGGGTTAACTTTTAGACTTTTCATGAAAAAATGTGTAATAAAAAATTGTAAAAATTGGTTTGTAGAAGAAAATTAGGATTAGTAGTTGTGCAGCCGTAATTATTGACTTTTGGTGAATAGTATTAACTTTTTAACTTTTTGAGTAACTTTTTGGCTTTTTAGCTTTTTTTACATACCCCAAACTTGGCCTTAGTGTGATTTATCTTTGTTACATTTAATAATAGTGTAATTAGTTACTCTCATTTAATACATAAATGAAAATCCTAAGGGTCTGTTTGGTAACGTTTACGTTTACAAAAATTTTATAAACTGTTTTTGTTTATTTTTAGAAAAACATAAACTACAAACACGTTTGGTAATTGACAAAATGTTTAAAAAACTTTAAAAATATAAAAAAGAATGAGAAATGACAAGTGGTGGCAAGTGGCGGCAGAAGACGGTGATGGAAAGTGGTGACGGTGGGTGGTGGGCAGCGGGTGGTGGTGGTGGGTGGATGGGTGGGTGACAGCGGCGGGTGGTGGGTGACAGCGGCAGGTGGTGGGTGGTAGCGAATGGGTAGTGGTGGTGGGTGGTGGCAGGTGGGTGGCGGGTGGTGGCGGGTGGGTGGTGGTAGCGGGTAAGTGGCGGGTGGTGGTGGTGGTGGGTGGGTGGGTGAGGGTGGCGGGTGGTGGGTAGTGGTGGCAGGTGGGTGGCAGATGGCGGGTGGTGGGTGGTAGCGAGTGGGGTGGTGGTGGCAGGTGGTGGGGGCAGGTGGGTGGCGGATGGCGGGTAGGTGGCTAGTGGTGGTGGTGGTGGTGGTGGGTGGGTGGGTGGGTGACGGTGGCAAGTGGTGGGTGGTAGCGAGTGGGAGGTGGCAGGTGGTGGGGGCAGGTGGGTGGCGGATGGCGGGTGGTGGCGGGTAGGTGGCTAGTGGTGGTGGTGGTGGGTGGGTGACGGTGGCAAGTGGTGGGTGGTAGCGAGTGGGTGGTGGCGGTGCGCGGGTGGATGGCAGATGATTGGTGACTGGTGGTGGTGGGTGGCTAGTGGTGGCGGGTGGTGGATGGTGGGTGGTGAGTGGTGGTGGCGGGTGGTGGTGGCGGGCGGTGGATGGTAGTGGCGGGTGGATGGCAGGTGGAGGGTGGTGGTGGCGAGGGGTGGGTGGTGGTGGTGGTGGTGGTGAGTAGGTGGCAGGTGGGTGGTCGCTGGTAGGTGGGTGGTGATGGCGGGTGGGTGGTGGGTGGTGGTGGCGGAAGACGGTGGTGAAAAATAAGTGGCGGGTGGTGGCTAGTGTTGGTTGGTAAAAAAAAAAAATTAAAAACTCAAAACGGAAACACATTTTTTGAGTTTACATTTTTTTGCCAAATTTATAAACTGAGACTACTAATTTATAAATTAAAAATTTACCAAACAAATTTTTATTTGAGTTTTTAAAATTTTTGTAAATATAAACAGAAAAATGAAAACGTAAGTGTTACCAAACGACACCTAAGTGATTCGTGATTTGATTAAGATTTAATTCCACTAATTCTCAATTATTCAAAATACCCAATCTAAATCAACAAGCACTTACGAAAGTGGTTTAGATTGTTGTTTTCGAAAAAAAATAAATCGACACAAATGATTTTTACGTGGAAAAATCACAATTGAAGCATCTCCAATTGTGATAAAAAAATCACGGGCGAAACGCCACTAATCAATCCACTACTGAAAAAAGAAAGATTACAAAGATAAACAACAAATTACCAAATGCATCAAATTTGTCTTCAAACCTTCTGTAACTCTTTCACCACAGCCTTCGTCTCGGAATTGATCAATATGAAGTTGAATCCACAACTTCCAATGTCAAATCAACGACCATGCACAGTATCAAACTCCTTTGATGCTCCATGCTTAAATCTCCAGATTCCGCCGAAGAATACCACTCTTGAATATGAAGAAACAAACTCCTTGATGTATGTATCTTAGATCATAGGTCTCAAATCCTCTCAAATATATCAAGAAAAACTCACAAAAACTTCAGAGGAAAACCTCAAAAGAAACCGTAAGACTCTTAAAGCAGATCTAGGAAAAAGTAACCCTAGAGTTGGACTAACAAGTGAATTTATAGAAGCAGAGATCGCGCAGTCTGCTCGAGCGTGGGAATGGATGCTCGAGCGAGAACTCTATATCGTGTGTTCCAACCTAGGTTCACGCTCAAGCGGAAAATCCCACGCTCAAGCGTAAAAACATATCACTCACTATTTTTGCAGGCACGCGAAATACTGTGAGTGTGTAAACTCCGCTCGAGCGACTATTTTCCGGCTTGAGCGAGAAGAACAAAACTGTAAAATTACAAACTGATTACAAACTTAGTTTTTTTCCATGAATTTTGACAACAAAGGTCCTAACAATAAATAATGTTAGAGATTCAAATAAATTATTAAATATTTTGTACAATATTCACGGTGTAGAGCCTATATCATATGGGGTTCATACCAAATGAGTCTCACATATTTAATAATTTATTTAAAATTTTTTATATTTGTGCTAATATATTCTTATCAAATAGGCACTTGCTAACCAAAAAAAAAAAAAAAAATTATTATTTGATAAATGTACTTCTTCGTCAATATTTACTGCCTTTCTTATTTTGAAAGAATAAAAAATAAAACGTGTAAAACTCTTTTTTCATTTTTTTTTTTTTTTTTGAACAAGTGTAAAACTCGAATAATTGAGTGGTGTGTCGAAAGAGTGGGTTTTTGAATGAAGTTTCTCACTTTCTTATTGTTTTCGTACTCCAATCCCCCGTCCAATAACATGCGTCCTATTCTGTCGGTTAAGAGATACTGTTGCCTGCCAATCCAGGTGTCATAACACGACTCTTCCCCGTATTATATAAGGAGAACGACACTGTTTAGGGCTGTGGAACCACTGTACCTTTTGAACCGTTAATTTTGTCCGGACTTTCATGTATTTCATCTAAAAAAAATTAAATTGATGAAATAATTTTAATCTAATTAATTTATCACTTTCGTCACAAAAAATGGAATGAATTATTATTAAAAGAAAAATATTTAAGACACTTAATTTATTACTTTTAAAAATTACTTTCAATGATGTACTTAACAAGTATCAAAGTTTAATTTATCAAATATTTCATTATATGAAATCTAACTAATGTCATATCATTAAGAGTAATAATAAACAAAAATACTAGACATCTTACAAATTTTATCAAAAGTTTACTAAATGTCTCACATGGTGTTGGACCCACATTGAGTGAGTCTCACACCAATGTGAGACATTTGATAAAATTTTTGGTAGAATATTTAGAATCTCTAGCATTACGTAATAATAAATTAGAGAATATAGCATTATTGTTATTAAAATTATAATTATCATCTATTTTATTTGTGACAAATATAATAAATTAAATATATAATAATTATTAAATCAATTTAATTTTATGTCGAAAAAAATACGAAATTCATGACAAATAAACCGTTTAAATTATTGCAAAACACAATCCATAAATTCAAATAAACCCTTTAAATTATTAAAAACACAATTTATGAATTCAAATCGGGCCCTTTATAAAATCATCCATTATTATATAGAGGGATGACTTCCCTAAGACCTATTTGTTTGGAGAGTTAGAGGGGGGATTAGGATTGATAGTGAAGTGGGACCCACTAATATTGTGTTTGTTTTGAGAGATAGAGAGGGGATTGATAGTGAGTCCGAGACTAGGATAGGCCTCCCTAAGGGGATTCGGATGGGCCTTCAGGACTTGGTATTAGAAAAATAGTCTGGCGGATTAGAAATTTTTTATTTTTATTTATTTTTTACACGTCGGGCATTTTTTTTGAACATTAATGTTTAATTTTTTATATTTTTTGTTAAGTACAAATCATTATTTTATTTGTTTTATTTTTTTCTGAAAATTTTTTATTTTATTTTTATTTTTTTAAAATTTTTTACATGTTGGGCATCTTTTTTAAAACATTAATGTTTAATATTTTTGTATTTTTTTATTTGTTTTATTATTTTATATAAAAATAATTTAACAATCTCTACACTAACAACTATAATCAAAACAAACACAATTTTATTTAATCTTTTCACTATCAATCTCCTTACTAACAATCCTCTTATTATTAATCCCCTCACTATTAATCCCCTCTATTCTGCCTCTGAAAACAAACGGAGCCTAAAGGGATAACTTATCTTAATGTTAAAAGTCATTAAACGTCTTTCATTTAATAATTCTTTTCAAAATTTTACCTGTTTGATCTAGTTTAACATAGGCAAGTCCAACCTATTAAGAAAATATTATAGGTTTTAAATTTTTATCAAATAAATAATTAAATGTTTTATATAAGTATAGACATCACATTTATGTGAGACATTTAATCATTTATTTGATAAGAGATTTATCATCTCTAACATTATCTAATTCATTATGAATTTATTTAAGATGTGAATTGATTTTTTTGACTATTTTAATCTGGAGTTAAAAAGTTTTATTTAAAATAAATTTTTTAATTTTTATGAAAAAAAAATAAAATTATTATAAACTAAATATGATATTTTATTTTATTAAAAAAAATATATATATATTTTTGTTACAGGGAAATCCTCCCACCCTCCCGCAGGTCCAAGGCAGCGCCCCATGAGGAGATCACCAGGGTGTCCTGTTGTCCGTTCCGAGTAAGAGACTATAACCTGGAAGCTTGTCCCGACCTCCCAAGGCAAGCTTCGATTAAGTCACGACCTCCCAAGGCAAGCTTCGATTAAGTCAGGACTCGCCCAGCGGAGGAGCATCCTGTTGTCCGTTCCGAGTAAGAGACTATAACCTGGAAGCTTGTCCCGACCTCCCAAGGCAAGCTTCGATTAAGTCACGACCTCCCAAGACTATAACCTAGAAGCTTGTCCCGACCTCCCAAGGCAAGCTTCGATTAAGTCACGACCTCCCAAGGCAAGCTTCGATTAAGTCAAGACTCGCACAGCGGAGGAGCATTAAACCCACACCAAGTAGCTGATTAGGCATGCTTGAGGTCCGACCTCCCAAGACAAGTTTCGATTAAGTCAGGACTCGCACAGCGGAGGAGCATTAAACCCACACCAAGTAGCTGATTAGGAGCATTAAACCCACACCAAGTAGCTGATTAGGCATGCTTGAGGTCCAACCTCCTAACCAACAGTGCTTCGCCCAGGAGATTGGCCCAAGAGAGGAATTGAACTTGTGACCTTGGGGCTTAAACCCCAAGGCCTTACCACAATGCCACAACCCCTTGGATTAAAAATATATATATATATTTTATTCACTATTTTAACCTAAATAGACATTCCAAACGGGGCTTATATAAGTTTGCTCCAACCGTACAATAAACTGTGTCACTTCCCGTTCAGCTATAAACGCCCAAGCGAGAAACCACCACACACAGTACGACCTTTCTCTCACTCACTCGCACATAGTGCTCCCTTTTACAATATGATGCTTCCCATCTCCGGCCAGTCATCCCCTAAAAAACCCAAAAAACACGAACTCAACAACAACACTCTCAACTCAATCAAATCCCACTGTTCTCTACACCCTTGTAAATGGATCTTCATTTCAGTTCTCTCAATCCAATTCCTCATCCTCCTAATCACCCGTACTCTCCCTCTACCCTTCTTTCTCCAGCAACTCTTGCCTCCTTCCAAAACCACAACATACCACTCCTCCACACAAACACAATGTCCCTCCGGCACAATCTACGTTTACGACCTCCCACCAAGGTTCAACAGAGACCTAGTCCACACTTGCAACGACTCCGACCCCTGGCACTGGCGATGCGGCGCGGTTTCTAATGATGGGTTTGGCCCCAGAGCCACCGAGCTCGCCGGAATTGTCCCGGAAAATCTTGCTCCGGCGATGTTCTGGACCAACCAATTCGCCTCGGAGATGCTGTTTCACAATCGGCTTTTGAATTACAAGTGTAGAACGCTGGAGCCAGAATCGGCTGCCGCGTTCTATGTCCCTTTTTACGCTGGACTCGCAGTCGGGAAATACTTGTGGCATAATCATACTATGAGGGACCGTGATTGCCAGATGTTGTTGAATTGGGTCCAGAATCAACGGTTTTGGAGGAGATCCAAGGGTTCTGATCACTTCATCACGCTGGGTCGCATCACATGGGATTTCCGGCGGTTAGATCAACCGGAGATCGATTGGGGATCCAGCTTCATCAACATGGCGGGGATGAGAAACGTCACTCGCTTCGTGATTGAGCGAGCTCCCAGGGACTATTATGATGTCGGTGTACCTTACCCCACTGGATTCCACCCTAGAACCGACTCCGACGTCGTCGAGTGGCAGAGCTTCGTCCGGAACCAGAACCGGTCCAGCCTCTTCTGCTTCGTCGGCGGCGCTCGAGCCGACTTCAAGAACGACTTCAGAGCGCTGTTACTGAACCAGTGCGGGAACGAGTCGGACTCGTGCAGACTCATCGACTGTGGTAAGACCGAGTGCGCCGTGGGCCGGACGCCGAGCCTGGAAACGTTTCTCGGCTCGGACTTCTGTTTGCAGCCGAGAGGAGACAGCTACACGAGGAGGTCCGTGTTCGATTGCATGCTCGCCGGTTCGATCCCGGTTTTTTTCTGGTTCCGGACCGCTTACGACCAGTACGAGTGGTTCTTGCCGGGTGAACCGGAGAGTTACTCGGTTTTTATCGACCGTCGCCATGTGAGGAATGGGTTGTCGATAAAGAAAGTGCTGGAGCAGTACAGTAGAGAGGAGGTGAGGAAGATGAGAGAGAAGGTGATAGAGCTTATACCCAAGTTTGTGTATGCGAAACCCAGCGAGGGTTTGGAGAATATTAGAGATGCTTTTGATATCGCCATTGATGGGGTTTTGAAGCGCTTCAAGCAGCAAAGGAGTGGAACGAAATGGTGAACACAAAAAACGAAATTAGTTCAGTACAGAGAGACATGGATGAAGAATAGAATAGACTATACTTGATCGAGTACTGATTGATTCTGAGTCAAGTCCTGGTGGGTTTGAAGCTGAGTTGAGAATGAGTACAGTTCCTACTACACCGGAAGGAAGACAAAAAATTCAAGGTAAGGAACGGTGCAATATCATCACCGATGAATCGGACTTGTTTGTCATTTTCTTTTTTTATATCTATTATGATTTTTAGGAATTGAATAATTGGTACTATATAAGTTTACTCAAAATTTTACCATAAGAGTATAGTATAAGAGGTTGATTTAACACTGGGGGTTATGCCCAGTCGTTTCCTCCAGGGCCTTAGGATTAGTCCCATGCTTCGGCTGTGGGGATACTTGAGTTATAAAAAAAAAGAGGTTGATTTAAAATTAGTGTGTTCTTGGCCGTCAACTGTTTAAGCCTCGTACTTTCTCACTTAAAAAAAAAATAACAACTGTTTAGATATAATCTTGTGACAAAAGTTGGTTACAAAGTAAAAGTGTTTGCGAGTTTGTGATTCGATGAAGGTGCGGCAAGCCTCCTCATCAAGTTGGTCCCTATTTTTATTCAAGTCTAGTGGGTTGAAATTTTTGATGAATAAAATTTTAAATAATGGTTTTTTATTTTATTTTAAATATGTAGCAATAGTGTTATGTGTAGTAATTCAAATGTTATTTTGGAATGTATAATTATAACCAAGAGAGAGAGAGAGAGAGATTTTGGAAAAAAGAGTTTCAACAAAAGAGGGTGGTCAAAAGACGTTGGGAGAGAAGTAGACAAAAAGCTTGAAGATTGAGGAGGACCCGCGTAACATGCGCATCATTTTCTTGCTTGCTTTGTGCATATGGCTGTTAACGAGGAGATGATTGAGGGGTTTGTATATGTCTTTAAAAGGTGGATTGGGTCTTCTAAGCATGTCTTTGAATTAGATATTGATAAGAGGTAAAAATGGATCATCTTCTAGTGAAACCAAACGAGTGATTTCTGGAAAATTTCTCATATTTTGTACATGAGAAATGTTTTAGTGTGTATTGTATATTTTATGCAATTTTATTACAAAATTATATAATTTTTTACAAATTTATATAAGTGATTTTATAAAAATGTATAAGTTGAATATAAATTTTCGTAAGTTCATGAAAATTGTGTCAAACTTATGAATTTTTGTGTGATTATTTAGGTAAATTTATAAAAATTTACGTAATTTTGTGAAAAGATTATATATGATGTCCATTTCATGCTGGAGAAATTTTTATATTACAATGTTTCACCATGACGGGAAAAAAAAAGAAGCATTAGCAATTATTCTCTTTTAAAACTAGCATAAAAACAATATATAAATGGAAAATGTGACCTCCAAGATATAGGTCCTGTTTGGTAGAGCTATGGAAAAGTACTTATAACTTATACCTTAACAGCTTATAGTTTATAACTATGAACATAAGCTGATTTCTGACTTATAAATTAAGCTTCTCCTGCCCCACTCAAAGAATAAGTTGATTTCTGACTTATAAAAAGTTATAAGCTGTATTGTTAAGCTAAACCAAACACATCAAAATAGCTTAAATTTAGCTGAAATTAAGCTGTATCAAACAGGGCCATAACCAAAAACCAAGAAATATATATATATATATAATCCAATGTTTTTTCACTGTTGTTTTTTTAATAAAAAGCTGGTGGACCAAAGCTAAATGAAATCACGAGATACATGTTATGAGTAAATAAAGAGGGCTCCATTATAGCAAACGACACAGGAACTTCCAAAGTTTCCTCCCTTCTTTACGCTCCTTGGCTCCATAAGGGAGCTTGCTTTGCCCCACACCGGCATACCCACAACACTCAACAAGTACACCTTTAAGTATTCCAACTATGGGGGAAAAAAAAAATTGTAAATTATAAAAATAAAAAAAGAGACATTTATATTGGGTGTTTGAGAGATACCCCATAAGAGCAAAATATTTGTGATTGATTGAAGATATCACCAGTACACAAAACATTTACCATGCATTGGGTAATCTATATCAATAAAAGGTGATCCCATGACCTAATAAGATTCAAATGAACATAATAGAGAATACAAGACAATAGAAGATCTATAAAAAAAAAAAAAAAAAAAAAATACAGAAAATACAAAAACAATAATGTTATAGTGGTCCTAATTTATTTACCATGTGTCACAACCTCATGAATTTAGTGAGTTCTACCACCCATGTCTGTTATAACATATGGATGGTAAAAAAGAATATGATTATCATAAAATTATTGAAAAACAATATAGTGAATGAAGAGTCTTCTATTCTAAGTCACCATTTCAATTGAAATAAAATATGTACAAAACAAACTACATATCTACCAAATAGTCGAAATGCAAGCCTCCCAGTTACCTACTTTCGCTCTTTTTTTCTATCTCTAATGCAGGATTCACAGGAGAAAAATGTAAATTGGCTTCCTGGCACAGCACAAAAAGAGTAAGGTCCCAGTTCCAATGTTATAAGGAAATTTGTTATCCCCTACATTCTAAAATCTATGGCACAAACTGTGTTGTCAGCAAAACAGGCAGCTATCTTGCCACCTTCCTTATTCCAGCAGGCTTCAAATATACCCCCACTTCTAGTATAGGTTTTCACGATCTTCCCTTCTTTTACAGACCAAATGTTCAATGATTTATCGAGAGATCCACTTGCCAAATACTCGCCATTAGGGCTAAAATCAATCGTGTACACAGCCGCCCTGGCAATTGAAATACATTCATTAATTTAGTAAGTACAAAACAATTAGTCATATTATTACCTTCAATAACATAATATGAGAGAGAGAGAGAGAGAGAGAGAGTTAACATCAAGAATATTTGACAAGTAGAAGTAGACACATTGACCAAGGCTGAAGGTGAGAATCATCAAATAAAACATGGAATTCATTACTGTTGAGCATATCAGATAAATCTCATAGGATTTTGGACAAATGACCAAGTACTCATTACAAAAACCTACAAACCAATAGAATACTGAATTGTACAGTTCAATTGAATTCAATCAAATGTATCAAAATGCTTAAAATCAAAAACATTATTGAGGATGTTGTCCAGTATTGGCATTAAAAAAACTCGTAAGGCTATACTTCAAATAAACAACTTCGACCCATTATTGCCTTGAATTAAGAAGAGTAATAATAAAGATATTTAAAAACATCTAATTACAATATAATTAATGACCATTAATAGACACAAAAAAATTATACAGCAAGATGTTTCCTTTAATTCTGTACATAGAACTTCTAATCTCTACACAACCAAAATAACTAACAGTCATGCCAAAAGTTGATATCAAATTCTGCTGAAGTAGATCCAGTCGAAACCAGAACGTTGGCTTATTCAACCACCACGAATGTGACCAAGACACCAACTTGTTACTCATGGATATTATTGAGACTTGCACTCTTTCTATAATATAAAACATGAAAAAGTGATATAATATTTCGCACCTGTGGCCATTCAAGCTGCAAATAAGTCTTCCTAGCTCAATATCCCATAGCTTCACTGTTGAGTCAAATGATGCACTGTAGGAAAGGCCAAAGCACAGAATTTTACAAGACAAGAAAAGGAGTGCTTTCCAAAGTATGCATTTAGACCATAATATCACTTCGAAATCCTCTCTTAGGCTTAACAGAGAAGCAGCTCAATACTCAATTGCAAAAAACCACTAATAGTATGTATCCGCTGAGTAATTTTTAGGATGCAGCATACCTTGCCAATAGTAATTTCTGGTTAGGGTTATTAGTGCCAGGTCCAGAGGGACTCCATCTGATAGTATATATCTCCTGAGAAATAATTTACATTTGTAAGACAACCCAAATTAAGTAGGTAAATATATTAATATGGTGTGGAGAGGTGGCAGACAAGAGCGCTTGGTCGTACCTTAGCATGCTCTCTTAAATTATGAACATAATTGTCCTGATTCATACTCCATATCTGCATCATTATTTCAAATCAGTTGCAAACCACTACAGATTGGGAAGCAAAGAAAAAAAATGAAAACATAAGTCAGATTGACTAAAAACCAAACACAGAATACACAGTATGAAATCAATAAACTAGAACAGGATATTCCGAAATGGGCAAATATATCAAGTAAAGTAGGCGTTACCAAGAATGTCATGTCTCTTCAGGAAGCAGATAAACAATTAGTAAGGGAAAAGGTAATATCAATCACCTTTGCAGTACAATCATCAGAGCAAGAGGCCAGCAATGAACCTGTCGGGTCCCATTTGACACAGTTAACTTCATTCTGAAATTAAACCAAGACCAAAGATCAACTATAAGTCTCATAAAGTAATACAAGAAGTAAATTATCAACATCTTGTTTCTCATATAACTTGTAATGCTTGAAATCAATCCACATATTACCCTTCTACCATTATCACAACTAATACTGAAACACACAAAATAATGCAAGCAAAACCTTGGGTAAAATACTCTCTGCTACACTCTGAATATAGTTTGGTCCAAGTAATTGGGATCGATGTTTTTTGAGTTGGAGAATTCTTGACTTAACTAACCTGAGTGCAGCACTGCTTGGTATTAAAGCGTTTTGAGTCGGGAATACTCCACTTAATTAAATTGAGTGCCAGGATAGAATAAGCAGCAATGAATTTTTTTGAAGGACAATAGGAGAGTAAGAATCATCCATTAGTTCACATCAGGACAGATTTGTAGTTTGAGTAGCATGTTGAGAGCAAAGACCAGTTTATTTGATTTAAAGTAATGACCAGTTTATTGTAAGAACGAACCTGATGCCCAGAAAAAGTTTTGATGGGATGAGTCTCTCCAACCTCGCAAATGTAGATCATATTATCTGTGGAGCTTGTTGCAAATGAAACATTATTTCGCCAATCAACATCAAGTGTTGGGCCTGTAAAATGAGGTGTACAGGGTTTGGTCACACCATAGATGATTGGTTAGCAAATAAACATTTGGTCGACAATCTAGCACCTGAATGAAATTCAAATTTTTGTTTGCATTCCTTGGCCTCCACATCCCACACAATAGCAGTTTTGTCAGAGCTTCCAGTAAGAAGATAATCCTCCTTTTTGTTCCACTTCAAAGCAAATATAGGTCCCTTGTGTTTGCTTAAAGTACTCTTTAGTTTGCCTAGACAGAGATTACAAACCATGAGAAAGAAGTGAAAGTTCTCAAAAGTTAAGACCAGATAAAGACAGGTTACATTACAAATTTGTGACTTCAACCAATATGACAAGAATTACAAAGAAAATGAGCATCGCATACCATATGTATCCTTAACAAAAAAATCCCCATCGTTTCCTCCAATTTTTCTATTCCTTTCTTTGCCTATGTATACTAGATATTTTATTATCTTACAAGGATCTTCCTTGCTGCCAAAAGAAGAATGACAATATGGAGTACCCACACCTCTTCACTCTCCTAGTTACTCAAAGGTCCTGGCTAGTGTTCCTATCTTAAGCTTCCAGCCATCACAATGATGATCACTGATGAAGTTCATGAAATAAAAGGAATTATTATCACCAATGCAAGTGTAACACCATAATGTGTCAACTAATTTGGTTTTGTCAAAGATCCCATAGCATTCATTAATTATTCCATCATAATACAACAAGCTGAAGGCCCAAACAACTTTGCCAATGAGTCTGCTTATGTGAACAATGATAAACATCAAAGAGCAGATTGACTGCAGACCACGGTAAAACACCCAATTTTAACCAACTCTAATACTTAGGCCCATCCTTGGAATGCCACCTGATGGAAACGCGAGAGCATGATTCTCTTTTTGCTAATTACATTTATTCATTTTCATCATTTTGTTTCATTTTATGGGCTAAATGCTAATTACACTGGAAGCTCTAAAAAACCGTCAACTCCTACTCTAAAAATTGATATTAGACTTCCAACAAACTTTCTCAACAAAGGTCAGGGATAGATCACTGTGCAGCAGTGAGATCAACATTAGAATTTGATCATAACATACAACTAGAAATTGTTCAAATACTATGCCAATGAATTGTAACTGACTAGTGACTACCAAGTCAGCAAGCACAGGTAAAATAACTTTGTCCAAGTCTTCTCACAATAAGGGTAATGACAGAGGCTTAATACAGACTACATTTATTGCATCTTTGACTTTTAAAATTTTAGCACTTTAAAGAGAGCACACAACGAAACAAGAAAAAAGATACATAGAATAGAAGCTTCACTGTTTATCTGTGCATAATATTTTCACAATCTGCTTAAGGTTTTAAAGCAAGAAATGAAAAACTTGTCAATTAAAACCTGCTAAAATAGATTACCATCAGAACTCCAAATTCTAGCTTGCCCATCATACGAGCCTGTTGCAAGCAGTGTCCCCTCCCCCTGCATAAAAAGAAGAAATATAATCAAGTATTTATGAAAGAGAAAATAAAGAGAAACCACGACAGAAGAAAAAGCAAGGGGTAACATTAATGACATCCTAAGGTTACCTTCTCGGAGTGAATAAAAGTAGTACATTTCAAATTTTTTTTTTTTAATGCAAAAGTTTTATTTTTATTAACATAGCATCACTTTTTTTGTCCTTTTTATTTATTTATTTAAGTACTCTATCAACATATTATCATTGTTATCATCTTACATATCACAACTCCCAAGTAGATAAGACGAAAGCAACAAAAGCAGCTATTAGGCCTCGTTTGACAAGTGATTTTTTTAGTCAAAAAGTTATTAAAAAAGTCAAAAAGTCAACAATTTATATAAAAAAGTCAAAGATTTCCTTTTCTCTCTACTTTTTGTACATCTTTTTGTAAAAAGCCAAAAAATGATTCCAAATATATTATTTTTTTTTACATCATATTTTAACTAAAAAGTCAAAAAATTACTTAAAAAAACATGTTCCCAAACGAGCCCTTAGTAAAAGTCGCCATTCTAGTATAGAGGAATTCAAAGGTTAGAATATACTAGATTCATCTTGGTCCTTGGTTAGAGTACCAAGATTCACCTTTAACCCCTAATGGAACTCTGGTGAGGTATGGTGGAGTGCAGAATCATCATTCATGAAGCTTTGAAGACACTTGACCTCATTGAGGTGGGAGGAGCAATCGATGACTAGTTTTAGGTACAGATCTGAGGAGAGCTATGCTGTTCAATGGAGTGGGGCTCTGATAGTTTGCGTTGTGCTCTGGGAAGCTTCAGTAGGAGAAGATGGATTTTGGTTCTTACGACAACAAAGGTGGGGAATTCAGCTGGTGGAGGTGAGGTAAATCATTTTGGCAATAGCGAGGGAGGATGGAAGTAAAGAAGTGGTTATTTCGGAGACACGAGGATGAGAGCAAATAGAGAAGATTTTAAGGATTTGGGGGTTCCCAGAATGGTGTGGAATATGGATAGGGTAAAGAGGAAAAACTTTTTGAAAGTTGTGGTAGTACAAAGATGGCGAAGACAAGGAGTAGGGGTATGCGGTGGGTTATGGTTAGAAAATTTCAAGGTGAAGTGGTCCTTGTGCAATGAGATAATGAGTTCATTTTCCCTTCCAAGGAAGCAGCTCGTATTCTTTGTTCGGAGCAGCAGGTCTTAAAAAGTAGGTTGGTTTTTTGGAACTGGTGGTCGCCATCGGAAAGCTGCTTTAAGCCTAAGGCACAGCAAACATTGAGTGTGGATTTAGATTGTGGTTTACTACTTCACTTGTGGAATAAGACAGTTTTCAACGCTATCAAAAAAATATATGGTGGCTTCACAAGGACAGATCATAGGACATTGCAGAGACAATATCTGAAATGGCTTATGATACTAGTTTAGGCCAAAGGGAGGTATTGTAGCATCAATCAAACTTGAAATGGGCCATGGAGCTTTTTTGTGCATACGTGATGACAACAATGTTGCTAGGAGGAGTGGGTAAGAAGACAAGAAGTGGAATTATAGAATTTGGTTAGTGACGTGCCTGGCCTCTCGCGGTGTGTCAACATATTGTCCGCTTTGGCGACGTGGCGAAACGACACCGGTCGGCCTCACGGTTTTGTTCCTCCCCTTGGAAGAGGGGAAAAGGCCTGTTGACAGATGGAGGGGGCCAGTACGCTTATAAGGAGTGCAAGGTGTCCCTCCCTGGTCGATGTGGGATAGACCCAACATAACCCCCCAGCGGACTGGGCCGCGAACAGCGGGAGAGTTTGCCGGACGACCTGCATGGGCCACCAAACTGACGTGCCTGGCCTCTCGCGGTGTGTCAACATATTGTCCGCTTTGGCGACGTGGCGAAACGACACCGGTCGGCCTCACGGTTTTGTTCCTCCCCTTGGAAGAGGGGAAAAGGCCTGTTGACAGATGGAGGAGGCCAGTACGCTTATAAGGAGTGCAAGGTGTCCCTCCCTGGTCGATGTGGGATAGACCCAACATAACCCCCCAGCGGACTGGGCCGCGAACAGCGGGAGAGTTTGCCGGACGACCTGCATGGGCCACCAAACTGACGTGCCAGTACGCTTATAAGGAGTGCAATGTGTCCCTCCCTGGTCGATGTGGGATAGACCCAACATAACCCCCCAGCGGACTGGGCCGCGAACAGCGGGAGAGTTTGCCGGACGACCTGCATGGGCCACCAAACTGACGTGCCTGGCCTCTCGCGGTGTGTCAACATATTGTCCGCTTTGGCGACGTGGCGAAACGACACCGGTCGGCCTCACGGTTTTGTTCCTCCCCTTGGAAGAGGGGAAAAGGCCTGTTGACAGATGGAGGGGGCCAGTACGCTTATAAGGAGTGCAAGGTGTCCCTCCCTGGTCGATGTGGGATAGACCCAACATAACCCCCCAGCGGACTGGGCCGCGAACAGCGGGAGAGTTTGCCGGACGACCTGCATAGGCCACCAAACTGACGTGCCTGGCCTCTCGCGGTGTGTCAACATATTGTCCGCTTTGGCGACGTGGCGAAACGACACCGGTCGGCCTCACGGTTTTGTTCCTCCCCTTGGAAGAGGGGAAAAGGCCTGTTGACAGATGGAGGGGGCCAGTACGCTTATAAGGAGTGCAAGGTGTCCCTCCCTGGTCGATGTGGGATAGACCCAACAGTTAGCACCATCAATTATGATGGTAGAGTTAAAGGGTGGAGGTGGAGGAAGGAAAAGGAGGGGCGCGATGTTATAAAAGTTTTTGATTTATTTAGAGTCTTGGTTGACATCTCATAGCAACTGGAGACAGGACCTGTCACACACTACTAAATTTCTCACTTCCAGATAATTTTCATATAAACCATAAGGGTTGATAAGGAAGGAAGAAACAAGTCAATTGATCTTCTCTCTTCGCCAAGAAAAAGAAGAAGAAATATCCATAACATTCACTAAAACCATTCATATAATCGCTAAACCCAATGTAGGATAATAACATGAAGAATATCTAGAAAATTCATCAAGAACATAAAATACAGTAGCAGCACCCACATTCCAATCAACAGTTGTGACATCGTTGCTTTTCCCATTTTTTTTGCCCTTTACATGATTCAGCACCAGCACCTTTGAAGATCCATTTTGTAAACTAGATCTACTGGTCCAATCCACAACTGTCCAAATCCGAGCTGTTGCATCTGCAGACCTAGAAGCGAACACAACAGTGTGAAGCTTAAACAAAAATAAATGACAGACCTTCACAACCTTCCTTTGCCAGCCGCAACATAGTAATAAACCATTATAAAGATTGCTCTTTCACAACCTTGCTATGCCGGCAGCACCATAGTCATAAACCATTAGAAAGAAGATTACTCCTAGATGGCGATAATAATGTCATAAATACTTTCATATGGAATCTTGTAAACACGCATCATGTGATAATATAATTCATCATATGCATAGCAAATAATTAATATCAACTTGCTAGGCTTAAATCTTCACCATATTTTTATGCTAATACATTACTAACCACCTAGCAAAAAATATATAAATTAGAAGCAGAAATGATAAAACATAATGATATACATCTCAAAGAAATTTAATAATGAGAGAAAAAAAAAAAAATTGGAAATCCGCAGAAATATAATACGTACAGTACTTGAATTAAACATAAAGATTACTGCAAGGTTGGTGGGAACACATGACAGTTAATAACAACCAATAGAAGTTTCATTTAGCAAAATGTGAATTTTAACTTCTGGCTTTGATTTGAAAGCTCCAAACCCTCCTTCAATTGGAAAACCAATTGCATGGACCAACCGTCTCATTGCAGCAGAACTGTTACGCGAGAACAATAATTTTCAAAATGAGAGCTCCCACATAGTTGATTTAATTTGTTTTGCATAAGCATTCACTAATGCCCCATCAATCCAATAGTTTCCCAAGTAATCAAAGATGAACAAAAATAATGTTTTTACAATTATTTCTCTCTCCAAAAACCTATTATTCTGGTCAAAAGTTCTGAACCTTTAATTTACCTTGTAGAAACATCTAATAATTGCAATCAAGGAGACAAAACATTCCAAACAATGGCCATAATGAACAAAATAAGAATAATTTATAGTTGGGACTTATAGACAGAAACATACACCATCCCTATCAAACAATTTCTCATTCAACAGAAAAGAACTCACCCTGATGCAAGAAGTGAACCAGCTGGACTCCATGCACAAGTAAAAACCTACAAGGAAGAATGGGAAATGGGCACATTACTGTGGACTACACAGAAAAATGAACTAAAACAAATTGATGAACATGCTCCAACCTCTGAAGCATGTCCTTCCAGAATGATCACATCAGAACTAGGAATTCCACAAACTTGAGAAGTTATGATGGTAGAGATATCCATTTGCTCAGGTCCTACCAACAAAAATAGGAAGAACTTGCAGATTTATATTTGAATGGCACATGTAAATAGACTCAGAGAGTGAGAGAGAAGTTAATTTTTGAAACGTATTCATACAAATTTAATGACTCAATATGGAATTCTCAAAACCAAGTTGTTGAAGTAAAGAATAGTATATATTATACATTCTAACAGAAAACAACCATTTAGTGATATGCTGAACCAAGTGCATAGATAAATGACCAACCAATAGTCCTAGGCTTGATACTTGCCCAAATTTTTTTTTACAGTAGCAACAATTTCCAATCAGAGGACACATGAGGCAATACCTTTCCAGTTATGTAAAATGATCATATCAACAGAAAAACACAAAAAAATGGTTAACCATTGACGTCTTCAGTGGTGAGTTTCTTTATGCATGTGGCTTCATTTTGTATGGGCAAGGACAAAAGTCAGAGTTCCACAACACATCATAACAAATCCTTTAAGGACAAAAGAGGACAAATCCTTTAAGGACAAAAGAGGGCCATTCATCTAAAGCATGTTCCTAACCGTGCCACAGTTATCCTAGAAGAAAGAACACAGAATTTTGTAGCAAAAATAACGGAGTTGTCAGTTAATAATTTACTGCTTCATGACATAGTGCTTCAATCGAATGCTTACAGCAGATTTTTTACAAGACTTGAACAGAATGCCTCCAACAAATAATTGACAGTTTTTTTGTTCTTCAGCCTCTACAAAAAGGAGGAAGCAAGCATAGAGTTCGCATTCTTCTTGGTTAAGAGTAAATTTATTATGGAAAAACAGTAATGGTATTATTAGGAACAAAAGTGGATGGTTAACGATCAATTCACAATTAGCTTGTTTAAAAATGACCTCCACCTAAGTGAATAACCTACATTGGGGTTCTTCCCAAAACAAAATTATGTTTCATTCAATTTTATTTTATTTTTTTAATAGTCTAGGGCTGTATCAATATCAATATTTCCAATCCTCTTCCAGAATGAATCAATGGAATTAATTTACTCCATATTATTGAAGAGCATTTAGTTCCTTGGAACATTGTCCTGATATATGATTAGCTTCAGCACAATCAGCACTTTTTTTTCCCCATATATCTTCAAATATGAATTTTGATTTTGTTTGTTTCACAAATGAGAATCAATCTGTCACTACAGGATTCATAGCCTCACTCGTCTCTCAAAAATTTTGATAACTGAAGAGATCCCCCTATTAGCAATGTGAAAAATAATTGAACCTAAAACAGAGTGGCTTAACTACAAACATCAACACATTAACTCACTGAAACAGTATTAGAAAAAGAAAAATAAATAAAAACTGTATTACAGAGAGTTAAAAAGCATATATACCTGAAGAAATTGCAAGCGTTTTGGAAGCCGAATCTGGAAACGATTCAGGACTAGAAATTCTGAGAAGGGAAACCTAGACGAAGCGGTCCGCGTTGGATTGCATGGTTTTTGGGGATCGATCCCTGTTTTTTCTGGTTCCAAACCAATCGATTACGAGCGGTTCTTGGCGAGTGAATTGGAGAGTTTATCGGAATTCAATGAGAGTCGTGACGATGAGGAATGGTAGTCTATGAAGAGAAGAGAGTGATGATGGAAGCTACGTCAGAGTACGCGATGACACAGAGAGAGAGAGAGAGAGAGAGAGAGAGAGAGACGGTTATGGAGCAAATACCCAGCAAGCAAGGTTCAGCAATTCCAGGTGCACGTAAAAACGTCATACATACGTATACGTTGCTCCAGAACACCACGCTTCGCTCGCATGCCTAACTAATACTACTACTGTTGTGTAATTGGTGCAGCGGGAGAGGTTTAGAATGTTTTTTTTTATTAATTAAGATCTCTTATTATTTTTACAGATAAAATTTGATTTAGAGAAATTTTACTTGATTTAGAATAATTTTTTTATGAAAATTGAAAATTTTCTGAATCAGGCAAAATTTTACTGACCTGGGTAAAATTTCTCTAAGTCGAATTTTTTCTGTACAAATGTTAAAGGACTTTAACTATTATGAAAATATTTTAATATGAAAGACCTTAAAAAAATTTTCCATTTATTTATTATTATTATTATTATTATTATTTCTTTTTTTAATCATATAAATAAATAATTTCTTATCATTAGATGAGCTTACAACTAATGTAATGTAAATATTTCAACCCAAAAAAAATTATCGGTTTGGTGTGCTTTTTCTTTTACAAAAAGTTAATAATCAGAAAATAAAATTTTAAAATATTTCAACCCAAAGATAATCAACATTGTTTATTTATTTTTTTAAATTATTTTTATCTTATAAACTATAAGAGAGAATTTAATAGTCTGATATATAATCTCAAAATAAAAAATTGTAAAAAAATGGGGTTATAAAGAGCACTAAACCAGACCATATAATTACTTGGAGAAAACACTTCAAGGAGTGTATTTCATATGCAATGTAAAATTTATAATTGATTTGTACTAGTATTCAACCCTGTCATTCATAAAAATTTAAAATATATATATTTCAAATAATATAAACATTTAATATTTTGTGTATAATTCAAAAATGTATTGAACGAAATGATATAATCTTTATCTATTATTTTCTATGTTTTGTATTTATTTATATTAATATTTTGTGTATAATTCAAAAATGTAATGAAAGAAATGATAAAATCTTTATCTATTATTTTCTATGTTTAATATTTTAAATAAATACATACAAAAATATGCAGGAGTATATGACCAAGAGTAAGATGATAGATTATTGATAAAAAAATAAATTAATAATTAAAAAAGTAAATTCCTTCTTGAATAGAAAATACATGCCACCTCAAAATCAAATTAAAGTTCTTTTAATACAGATTCTACAAAAGCATTGTGATGCACGCAAAACACACTTAGGCCAAGTTTGGAAAGACTAAATAAGTACACTTTTTGACTTTTTATGAAATATGGATTGGATTTGGGTTGGGTTTGAAATGATGTGTTAGAGAGGTGATGTGACTTAAATAAGATGATGTAACTTAAATAGGATAGTGACTTTTTGACTTTTTGAATTTTTTTGAGGATGCCAAACTTGGCCTTAGTATATTTAAAAAGATAAGAGTGCCAATGACTTGAAGGTTAGTGACACCTCTCCAACTATCACACATGCCCAGTTGGGAGTACAAGTTGTGCCAAAGGTGAGGTAAGACAAAAAAAAGATTCATTAATACTTATTTGTAACCATTTGTCATCCGTCACGAATTCACCTGCTTACCTGCTCCAGTACTTAGCGACTTCCTTCCTCGTACCCACAAGAATAAGCTAGATATATAAATTATATTTTCAATCCTTAAACAAAAACTAAACAGTAGTAAGATATCAAACTTCCAAAGACAGATTACTACTATAACAACAACAATAATAATTACCAAAGCAGCCATCTTAAGGTTATACTTGAAACATGAATTTGTGTAGGAAAAATAAAAATCAATTGTTAGGACAAAAAGAAAGAAAGACAGACACATTCATTAATAAATATGAATATGAATGTAATCAACAAAGAGTCATTTAAGTGCCTTTCAAGTATCTGTACATAATTAACTACTCAACAAACTCCTTCAGTTTCCTCAAAAAACAAAAGAAAAAAAAACAAACTAACTCCTTCAAAACAGCAGCTTGACTATCGTTTAAGTTAGAACAATGAACTACAATGTTACAACATTAACCAACCAAATTAGCAGGTAATGCCTTCATTTACAGTGAAAATGCAAGGCTCCCAAGATAACTAATTACCTACCCCATTAATCTCTCTTTCTCTCGCTCTCTCTCTCTCTCTCTCTCTAATGCTGGATTCCTAAGATCAAGTAATTGGTTTGATGGAACAGCACAAAAAGAGTAACCCCCAGCTCCAATGTGGCAAAGACATTTCTAAGCCCCTACCTACATTCTAAAATCCAAGACACAAACCGTGTTGTCAGCAAAACAAGCAGCTATCTTGTCACCTTCCTTATTCCAGCAGACTTCAAATATACCCCCATTGCCAGTATAGGTTTTCGCGATCTTGCCTTCTTTTAAAGACCAAATGTGCAATGATCTATCAAGAGATCCACTTGCTAAATACTCACCATTGGGGCTAAAAGCGACGGAGTACACAGGATCCCTGGCAATTGAATTGAAATACACATAAGTACAGAATGATAGTTATTATTTCCTTCAAACAGCAGTGTGTGTGTGCGCGCGCGTGTGTGAGAGAAGTAACATAAAGAATGTTCAACCACAAGTAGAAATAGTCACATTGCCCACTGCTTTAGGTATGAACCTTTGAATTAAAACATGGAATTCATTATTCATAAGCAATCACTGTAAATCTCATAGGATTTTGGATAAATGACTTTCAACAAAAATTACAGAACCTACAAACCAATTAAATATTGAACGCACAGTTCAATTGAATTCAAAATGTTCAAACCAAAAGCATTAGTTGGCTTGGGATGTTTCGTCATTCCAATAACGGCATTATTGGATTTCTGTCATATTGGCATTATCGGATTTCGTCACCAGTATTGGCAATTTGGCATTACAAAAAACTCTAAAGGCTATACTCCAAATTTGAGCCAAAAAAGAAGAATCTATACTTCAAATAAACAAATTCTGCTCATTTTAGCCTGAATTAAGACTATAAAAAAATATTACACCAGTAACGATATTTTAGTATGTCTCATTACACTATAATGACCAATAAGAAAAAAAATAAAACAATAATGCAAGATGAATTTCCTTACAATTCAGAACATAGAAGTTAGAGACTCTAATCTCATCACAACCAAATTAACAATCATGTCAATATTGCTATCTACTTCTACAGTAGTATACCCAGTTGAAACCAGAACATTGGCTTATTCAACCACCATGAATGTGACCAAGACACCAATTTGTTATTGGACATTGTTGCACTCTTTCTATAACATAAAACACGAAAAATCCATATAAAATCCGTTACCTGTGGCCATTCAAGCTGCAAATAAGTCTTCCTAGCTCAACATCCCATAGCTTCACTGTTGAGTCAAATGATGCACTGTAGAAAAGGCCAAAGGCCAAAATCATTACAAGACAAGGCAAATAGTGTTCTCAAAAGTAAGCATTTAGACCATAATAACATTTTGTCAATACAAGTCCTCTCTTAGCCCCAACACAGGAGTGGCTCAATACTGAATTGAAAAACCAATTGTTCCGCCAAATGGCCAAGTAAGCAAAATAAATAATCAATACAGAGATTATAAAATAAAAACTGGAGCAGTCATTAGAAGCCCATAAAATTTTCCTTAATCCAATACAAGAACTGTACACATCATGAAATAATGAAACAAACAATCACAATGATGATAATGGAAGTGTGGTTGTAGCTAATGGTAAAGCTGGGAGAGAAAAGTGGAAATCAATGTTATTAGCTGATAAGACACCTATTGTGAAATTGGTGCAAGGCTGAATTCTTTTTTAATAAATAAGATTGGTTTCTTGAAATGGGTGTCGGTTTTATCCTTTGTACCTACATGTTTTTCGTATTTTCTTTTCTAGTTTTTCTTGATTGTACAAGGGTTGTGCCCGTCTAAGAGGATAAAGACTATTTCATTAATCATAAGATGACAAACTACAACTTAATAAAAAAAATGATGTTAAAAGTACAACTTCAAGAATAAATGTTGTGTAGGAGGATATTAGGGAGGGGAATGAAAAAAAAAAAAATCAAATAAATAAGATAAGCAACTGTAATAACTTTTAGGACGCAGCATACCTTGCCAAGAGTAACTGCTGGTTAGGGTTGTTAGTGCCAGGTCCAGTGGGACTCCATCTAATAGTATATATCTCCTGAAATATAATTTAAATTTGTAACACCACCAAAATTAAGTAGGTAAATAAATCAATATGGGGTGGCAGGAGAGCTCAGCCATACCTTAGCATGGTCCCTTAAATTATGAACATATTTGTCCTGATTGATACTCCATATCTGCATCATTATTTCAAATCAGTTAAAAACCATAGGATTTACTGCCTCTAGAAAGCAAAGAAACAAAAATGAAAAAGAAATGAATATACAAGCCGGATTGGCTAAGAACTTGTACAATGTAAAATCAATAAAGTAGAACAGGATATTACTGATGAGCAAACATATCAAGTGAAGTAGGCATTAGCAAGGATGTCATGGCTCTTCAAGAAAAAGAAAAACACTAAGAAAAAAGATAATATCAATCACCTTTGCAGTGATGTCATCAGAGCAAGAGGCCAGCAATGAACCTGTAGGGTCCCATTTGACACAGTTAACTTCACCCTGAAATTAAATGAAGGCCAATGATCAACTATAAGTATCACAAAATAAAACTTCTTGTAAAGTATCAACATCTTGTTTTTCATATAAGATATAATGCTTGAAATCAATTCAGATTTTATCCTTCTACCACCACTACAGCCAATTTGGAAACACAAACAATAATTTAAGCAAAACAATGGGTAAAATATTCTCTGTTTCACTGACAATACAGCTGGGTAGCTAACCCTAAGTAGTTGAGATCAATGTTGAGAATCCTCAACTTAACTAACCTGAGTGCAACACTGCATGATATTAAGGCTTTTTGAGTTGGGAATCCATCACTTAATTAAACTGAGTGCCAGGCTAGCTGATATAGCAATGCAATTTTGACTAACAATACAAGGTCACGAATACTTGCTAGTGCTAGGATTAGCATTATGTTGGAAACTTCATGGCATTAGATAAATCTAAAGAGCCCATTGGATAAATCGCTGGAGCCTTGGAATCTAAAGAGCCCATGGGAGAGCTTCATCAGCATGAAAGACACTATGGGAGACCATCGTTACCACTAGAACTGAGAAGACCTTGAAGAATGGAGATTGAAATTATTAGGTCATCTTCGCTGACTAGCTTTAGAGGTTGGTCAACTAAGGTACTTTAGATCACTGGCAAGCAATCACATAGGGTGCTTGACCAGATAGGCTCCAACTTGGGGTATACGTATATGCCTAACCCACGCATGGGCCAACCAAAGCTACAGGCAGACCAAGGCTCACTATGTGGCAGCCCATTTTCAGCAATTTTAAGAAACCAACCGTTATGCTAGCCGTTAAATGGGAAAACAATAAATACCAAATGGCCCCCACTTGGTATACTTGATGAGAGACAAGCTATTTGAGAGCTAAAGGATCTTTATACATTCTAGAGTCTAGACCATATCTCTTCACAATTAGGTCAGTGAGTACAAACTTGAGAAATCTTCATTATGCCATCGGTGGAGAGCTTGCTCCTCGGGGCACATGATGGAGGTTCACATCTTGAAGGTTTATTTACTCATCCTAATGTTATAAAATTCTAGTTTGTGTACAGCATACACTATTCCACCTTACACATTCTTGTTTGTGTGGAGTCTAGACCATATCTCTTCACGGTTTTCCACCTTAAGTGAGTGAGTGTAAGCTTGAGAAACCTTCAATTACACCATCGGTGGAGAGCTTGCTCCTTGGGACACTTGGAAGTTCTCATCTTGAAGGTATATTTATTCATCCCAATGTTATACATTCTTGTTTGTGTACAGTATACACTATTCCACCTTACACACACCTATACTTCTCATATAGAGACAATCTAAGAAGCTTTTGGTGAGCTTCTTAGTTTGAGTGTAGGAGGTTTGTGAATTTGGTGGTGGCTGGTTTTGGATTAAGTCTAGAAAACCTATCATATATGTTTCGAATGTATGTGATGAATAGTCGGTTGATTGTCATGTTTTGATTTGATAAGTTAGATTAACATTGTAAGGAACAATCAATTAAACTATTGACTAATGTTAAGACATCATTATCAACTAGAGAATTTGGGCAATCTACAAACCTGGTTCACTAAGAATCAGGTTGGTCGACCAGATATCAAGCTGGTTGACCAGCAATTCAACAGGGGTAGGAGATCCTGAACTTGAGGCAAAACTAAGCTTTAAATCCTAGAAGGTTTAAAATTGGATTAGAAGTTGATTTAAATAAAGGTTGGTCATAGTCACCCCCCAACCCCAACCCCCCATCTAGGACCTTTTTCAATATTCACAACTCATCCATTAGTTCACATCAGGAGAGATTTGTAGTTTGAGTAGCATGTTGAGAACAAAGACCAGTTTATTTGATTTGCAGTAATGACCAGCATTGCAAGTACAAACCTGATGCCCAGAAAAAGTTTTGACGGGGAGTTTCTCTCCAACCTTGCAAACATAAATCGTAGAATCTGTGGAGCTTGTTGCAAATGAAACATTGTTTCGCCAATCAACATCAAGTGTTGGGCCTGTAAAATGAGGTGTAGAGTGTTTAGTCCAACCATAAATGATTTCTTAACAAAGAAACATTTGGTCAACAATCTAGCACCTGAATGAAATTCAAAATGTTGTTTGCATTCCTCGGCCTTGACATCCCACACAATAGCTGTTTTGTCACAGCTTCCAGTGAGAATATAATCCCCCTTTTTGTTCCACTTTAAAGAGAATACAGGTCCCTTGTGTTTGCTTAAAATACTCTTTAGTTCACCTGGACAGATACAAAACATTACAAAAATGTGAAAGTTCGCAAAAGTAAAGACCAGTATAGAGGTTACATTACAAATTTGTGATTTCAGTCAATAGGATAAGGTAAGAATTAAAAATGAAAATGAGCATCTCATATGCATACCAACCAACCCAAACCAAACCAAATTAAGCCTTGTGTCCCAACCAAATGGAGTCAGTTACATAAATCTTTTTTCTCCATTCAGCTCTATCATGGGCTATATGCTCAGTTAAATTAAATAAATTCCTATCGTTTTTCACTACCTCATCCCAAGTCAACCTAGGTCTTCCCCTCCCATAGCATCTCCATTTATGGTGATCCTATCACTTTTCCTTATCGTTACATCTATAGGTCTTCATTGTACATGACCAAATCACCTTTACGTGTTCTCTCTTAATTTATTTATTGACTCCTACCATTTCATGAATATATTCATTTCTAATTCTATCTTTTCTAGTCTTACCACACATCCATCTAAACATTCTAATCTTATCTACACTCATTTTATACACATGTTGTTTCTTAGTTGCCTAACACTTTGTCCCGTAGAACATCACTAGTCTTACAGTTATTCTATAAATTTTTCTTTTCAATTTTGTTGGTATTTGTCAATCACATAAAATGTCAGACACACTCCTCCACTTGCGCCAATCTACTCATATCATCTTAAACCTTACTATCCTTATAATCGAACCTAAATAACAAAAATGTTCACTATTTCTTATCTCTTGTTCTCATTTGTCAAGTCTTCTCACATTAAGGGCTTCGACAATGGCTTGATGCAAACAACATATAGATATTGCATCTTTTACAATTTGCTCAAGGCTTTAAATCAGGGGATGAAAAGATTGTAAAATAAACCAGCTAAAATGGCTTACCATTAGAACTCCAAATTCTAGCTTGCCCATCGTACGAGCCCGTTGCAAGCAATGTCCCATCTCCCTACCCAAAAAAAAAAGAGACAAATATAATCAAGTATTTATGAAAAACAAACTGACAACCTAAGAAAAAGCAAGGAACCATTAATGACATCCAAAGACTACCTCGTTTGAGTGCATACTACAGTACATATTCACAATTTACATTTTTTTAAATGCAAAAAAAATACATACTTTATCAATAGCATCAATTTCTTTCCCTGATGAGTACTATATTGTCATATTATCGTTGTTATCATATATATCGCAACTCCGAAGTAGTCAAGATTAAAGCAATTAGTTAGTTTGGTTAATAGCAAAAGTTACCATTCTAGTATAGAGGAGTTCAGGGGTTAAAATAAATCAGATTTATCATGGCCCTTGGTTAGAGTACACCTTCATCTAAACTCCTTGATTAAACTCCGGTGAGCTATGGTGGAGCATGCAGTCATCATCGTAGATTGTTGACCTCATTGAGGTGTTAGGAGAGATCGATGATTAGGTTTCATTGTTCAAAAGGGTGAGGGGTTTGAGGAGGGTTGTGTTGTAGAATGAGGTAGAGCTCCAGTAGTTCTGTGTTGTGCAAGCTTCGGTAGGGGGAGATGATAAGGGAGGGAAAAACAAATTACTAGATCTAATCTCTACTAAGAAGAATATAGAAAAGCAACATCCATAACATTCACAAAATCTTGACACAAATTTGATAGAATCGCTAAATGCAAGGTAGGATAATAAGATGAAGAATATCTAGAAAAGACATCAAGAATGTAAAATATAGTTGCAACACCCACATTCCAATCAAGAGTTGTCACATCTTTGCTTTTCTCATTTGTTTTGCCCTTTACATGCTTCAGCACCAGCACATTCGAAGGTCCATTTTGCAAACTAGATCTACTGGCCCCTTCTGCAATTGTCCATATCCGAGCTGTTGAATCTCCAGACCTATAAGCAAACAAAAAAAGTGTGAAGTTCAAACAAAAAATTAATGACAGACCATCATCATCGTAGATATGCCGGCAGCACCATAGTAATAAACAATTACAAAGATTGGTAGTAGGACAATGATGTCATAAATGCAAATGTTTCTGCAATTATTTTACTCTCCAAAAAATCCCATTATTCTGGTCCACGAGTTCAAAGACTCTAGTTTATCTAGTAGAAACATCTAAATCTAGTGATTGCAATTATGGAATTAAAAAATATATTCCAAACAAGTGGCCAAAATGGAGCCAAAAAAAAATACTTTATAACACGGAGATGTAGACACAAACAGACACCATCCCTATCAAATGGTTTCTCATTAGAACTAACCCCGATGCAAGAAGTGAACCTGCTGGACTCCATGCACAAGCACAAACCTACAAGGAAGAATGGGAAATGGGCATATATTACTGCAGAGTACACACAGAAAAATGAACTAAAACAAATGGATGAACATGCCCAAACCTCAGAAGTATGTCCTTCTAGAATGATCACATCAGAACTAGGAATTTCACAAGCTCGAGAAGTTGAAGCGGTAGAGATATCCATTGGCTCGGACCCTATCATTAAAAATATGAAGAACTAGAAGAATTTACATTTAAGTGGAAGATGTAAATAGACTCAGAGAGAGAGAGAGAGTATAATTTTTGAAACATGTTCATACAAATCTTAAATTAATGACCGAGGATGGAATTCTCAAAACCAAGCTCTTAAAGTACAGAATGATATATATATATACACTAGATTCTAACAGTAAACAACCAAATAGTGATAAGCTAAACCGAGTGCATAAATAGATGACCAAGTAATAGTCTTCATCTTTGTAGTTGCTTAAAAAATGTAACCAATTGCAGCAATTTCCAAGTTCCAACTAGAGGACACATGAGGCATTACCTTCCGGTTATTTAAAATGATCCTATCAACTGAAAACCCTAAAAAAAAGCTCAACCATTGATGTCTTCAGTGAATAACAAACATTGGAGTTCCTCCCAAAACAAAACTAGCATGGATTGGACCTCTAGAAAGTGTTAGATTCTTTCATTCAAAAATTTCTTTTTAGCAGTCTTGCATGGTATCAATATGTATATTCCTATCTTTTCCCGAAATGAATCAATGGAAACACTCCTTATTAGTAAAAGGCAAGGCACATTTATAACAAGGAACATCCAAGGGACGCCATTTAGTTCCCTGGAACATCAAGAGAAGCAAAGCAAATAACCATTCGGAGATATGGTTATAGTGGGTAATGGCTAGTGAGGTGGTCACTCATGGCCTTCTAAGAAGATAATGGACACTTAATGATTCGCCAGAAGCATAGGAGAGAAATTAATGCAACCTTAGCGAAAGAGAGGAAGGCGGTAGAGAGAAACCCTTATCAGTGGAATGGAGAGAGCCGAGGAATGAAGATGATGATCAACGTTGCACGGAAGTCTCCCTCATAGAAGGTGATGGAAAAAGGCTAGTTCAACTACGAACAAGTGGCTAACTCTCATTGGTTTGACAAAATGAATGTATCCATATCGTATTTGTGTCCATTTCCAGGCCCATATTTGTGCTTCTAAAGTTGTTATCTCATCTAATGATCTCTAAAGATTCATAGCATCTCTCGTTCCATTAGCAATGTGAATAATTGAACCTAAAACATAGTGGTTAAGCACAAACAGCAACACATTAACAAACTGGAACAAGGTTTTAAAACCTGGACCATTGACCAAACAATAAAAGGAATTGGGTTAAGAATCACTAGTCAACCGTCGGGTCAACCAAAATTGAATCATGACATCATAATTATGACATATATATATATTAAAATTTATATATATATATGTATAAATATAGGTATTAAAATTACAAAAACAATTACTTACAAAAACCTAATTTCCTCAAAATTAATTTGATGTCTCGTTTATATTTAAACAAATATATTTACTTAAAATTATTTTTAATTGGTTTCTTGCAGAAACTAGTTTCAACAAGCATTGAACAAATAAAATATACAACTTAAAAGTTTGCAAACGCACTGATCAGTTGTAGCAGATGTTGTCATCCTATGATTGGTTATGGGTTCAAACGCCTTCCCCAACATATTTTAAGCAGGCTGCGCCTTGATATCTGGTCCAGTTGAATTGGATCCAGTTTGGACAGGCTACCGGTCCAACCACCAGTTCGAATGGTTTAGCCAAAATAAGGTGGTTATTAATCTAAAACGGTTTAGATGGGTTGACAGGACTAGAACCAAGCCCGATTGCCAGTTCAACCAATTGGACTAGTCAGTCCAGTTTGGTTTTCAAAACCATGATATAAAAAACAATTGTTACCAAACTGAAGTGTCCCAGGACAATATTGGTTGGTAGTGGCCCACAGCCTTTAGAAAGATGTGTACTCTAGTACCCTTCTTACTTTAAATGCAAAGCATTCATCAAAATATCAACTATATACTAAAAAAAAAAAGAGTTGAAAAGCAAAGGTGAAAATAACTTAATAGATTTACCTCCAGAAATTCCATTCTCTTCATGTTTTATTACATCAACCTTATCTTCTTGATCTGTAACCATTTCTCTCAAAGTGTGATCTTCATGCTGCTTCTTTTTCTCCTTATCCTTCTCTGTTCTCTCTTTGTCCTTTTCTCGTTCTTTCTCCCTATCATGCTTTTCCCTCTCTCTTACATGCTTATGTTCACCTTCATCATGTTCCCTATCAAATTCTTTATCCATATCCTTCTGTTGACTTTTCTTTTTGTCCTTTATCATTTGTTGCAGTGCATAGACATCCTTTGTAATGAGATCCAAAGGTTGTAAAAATGAAAAATCTTCATCCATATCTGTCTCGCTCTGGCAAGCTTGAAATAAGAATTGACAAACATAAGTACACAAGGTATTTAAAAATAAAATAGAATAACATAAACTGATTGGAAGTAGATATGATTATAGTTATGCAACAGAATGAAGTATGGCAACATTACTCAAGTTTGCTTCCATCTCTAGATACTGAAGTCCTTTCTGCACAAATGTGATAAGAGCTCCAGGTGGAACTAAATTTCCATCAATAGGGCATTTGTTAATACCTGCCTCATATCCCAAAGCAAAAGCTGAATGTGTAAAACCTGCAAATGTGTATAATAAAAAACACATCAAACATCAAACATCAAATGCTACTCTTTCCCTAGAATTTAGAAGGAAAATTTAACGTACAGCCATCCAAAAGTTTCCTCTCTTGCCTCCTTGGATCCTCAAACTATTAACTATTAAGTAAAAGGTTGGTTTGTCTAACTAAATCTTTTAGAAGCAAACAGGGCTCATTTCAATAGTAAACCTACCGTGAATTAAAGTAAACATAATAAATATACAAGGGTCAAATGGACAAGTACACATTGTCAAAAGTCTTAAGGATAGAGCTAAACAGCCGGATCTCTCTTTCATTGCTGTTTCTAAGGAAGCTAACCTTCTAGCCAAAAGACTACGGAAGTTACTAAAAGAACAAACCCCCACCAAAACTCACAGAGAATCGCAGTGCCTTCATATGAAATTTCTTTTCTTTTTTTTTTAACCAAAAAAAAGCCCATGTGGAGATATCCTCAACAAATTCCACAACATCACCCAAATTGAAACACCTTCCCCCGAGGTGAATTTGCTATACAAAATTACTAATAATCCTTCCAAACCTCTGCTGCAGAAACGCCCTCAGCATTCTTATTAATAAAAAAAAATAAAATAAAATTGGAATCTAGAATATTCGCAGTTAGAAGAAGCAAACCCCACCAGTTTCTTCCACAATCTACTGTAAACTAAGCTGTCATCAACACTAAAGGCCATAAATCTCCACAGATCTACACGCACTTACTACATGAATTTATTCCCAATATGTTAAATTTCCATATCCTCAACCAAGCCCTAAACCAAAAACGCACAAAACGCAAACTCAGATACCCTAATTGCCGCAAATACGACGAATATTAAAATTCCACATAAACCCTAAATATACAACATAGAGAGAGAGAGAGAGAGAGAGACCAGATTCTTGAAGGTAACGAAAGACGAGATAATTCAATTCGACAGAAGTGATGTTGGTCATTTTGTCGCAGTCACCGAAAGCTCGAAAGAGATGAGATGCTAGAGCAGGATCATGTGTCTGAGCTCCGACGTCTAGAGAGAGAAAGTGGAGAAAGGCTCCTCCTATTTATGAGAAAACGGCCGGAAAAAGTGGGCTACGATTCTACAGAGTCGGAGGCCCCCCAACTCTCCCTCCCTCTCTCTCTCTCTCTCTCTCTCTCTCTCGTAACCGGCGTTACCTTCCAAAATTAAGACCACTTGCCTCCAAAATTATTAACATTTTGCCTCCAAAATTATGATTAACATTTGGGCAAAGCGTAAATTACACCGACCTCCATGGTTTTGAAAAATGAAATAATAAATTCTAGGGTTTATTACATCTTTTATTATTGACCTATATCAAATTATATATTCAATTCATCAAATATTAATTATAAGTTTTTAAATTATATAAATCAAAATTTATCTCATTTGGCAAGTGGCTATTTTAGCTTAGAAGCTAAAAAGTTACTAAAAAAATGAAAAAGCCAACAATTTATATCAAAAAGTCAAAGATTCTCTTTTCTCTCTACTTTTTGCACATCTTTTCGTAAAAAGTCAAAAAATCATCCCAAACATACTAATTTTTTTTATCTCATATTTTAGCCAAAAAGCTACTAAAATAGCATGTTCCCAAACGAGGCCCAGTCTCTAAATTATCATTCTCTTTCGAGAAGCTGATGGTTGTTTAGCATCTTAATGTGAAATCTCGAGTTCAATTTTTATGAAGAGAAGTTTAATACCTTTGTGGTGGTTGGCTTATTTATCTCACATTATGGGATTGTATATAATTAGCAGTGATTGTTGGGCTTAACTTGGTGGATTGGTTGTTGATTTTCTAGTTATTACAAACTAGTTTTTTGTTTAATGATATAAATATTTCTCTTAATGTAATTAATCTCCTATCTATTGACAAAAAAAATTATCAATTAAATCTATTAACTCTCTAAAATATTTAATTCAAACATAATCAGTTGCTGAAATGATTAAAAAAATAAAATATAAGCACATAAGTATTATAAATTAATTAAAAATCCTATCTAGTTAAAATTTTATTTTAAAAAAATCTTAAATTTTTATTTTATGTTTGAAAAGTGGGCATAAGTTCTTTTGGTGAATTTTGGTTGTTGATTTTCTAGTTATTACAAACTAGTTTTTTGTTTAATGATATAAATATTTCTCTTAATATAATTAATTATTTTCTGCATTAGTTAATTCATTGCCTTTATCTAATATTATATGTTGATTTTTATTTATAACTTTTAATTGCTTATCTTTATGTTTTTCGTTAAGTTATTGTAGACACCCCATTTTTGACCGACCTTGAGACTCAGACGTCACCAGTTGAGCGCTCGGTGATGTTGCATATTGTGCTCGTTCAGAAGTCTCAGAGTCTCGGCCGTGAGCCCTGCCTCCGGACTTCCGAACCCTCTTCTGTGCCTTGCCTCGGTTTGCGAACCAGCCTCGGTTTTCTCTGTTTCTTCTCCTGAGGGGAGGGAGAGGTCCCGTAGACCATCTCTCAGTGGCCGTGGGCTACATTTCGTGGCCGTAGGCCATTTTGCCCATTTCAGAGCCCGGTTCCCGGTTTTCGGAGCCGTCAGGCCGTGTGCCTCGGTTCAGGACCGCTTAACCATCTCCGACTGCTCCGGTTTTTGGCATGCATCTCATTTACTCCCTTGTGAGGGACATTGAGGCCTGAGAGACCCACTTCGTGGTCGAATGCCACTTTCGGTGCTTAACGACCCATTTTCGGGACCCCGAACTGCGTGTTTTGGCCCCCGAGCATTCGTTTTGCATCGGTTTTCGTTCATTTTTGGCAGGTACCTCTGTTTTATCACCAGGAAGGTCACTGAAGGGTGGGAGGCCAGCAATTGTCTCAGCAACCAGTTATATTCCTCCGGCGCCCTCCGACGCCCGTTTTTCTCACTTCCGAGCCAATGTTGACCACCCTAGGGCCACTGTCTTCAATCCCAAACCACATATTTGTGTTGTGCACACATGGGAGGACCCTAATATTACATGGCCGGCCAGAAATTCAACTTGAACCTTTTGAACCCCTCCTGAAAGTGGCTTGTTCTCTCTCCTATTTTACAGTTTCCAGTTTTGAACCACAGGGTTGTGATGAGGGGACATGGGAGGACACCAATATTTGGTGGCCGGCCAGAAAATCATTTTGACCCTTTTGACCCTTGGCTGGCCGGCCATGGGGGGTGGCCGGCCGGCCACCTGCAACCAAGATAGTTGGCCGGCCATGATCTTTGCAGTGTGTGCATTACAGCTGTGTGCTCTTTTCCCTCCAAAAACTGCATCCGGAGGGAACTCTTTTTGGAGGGAAAATGGATGCCTTTTCCCTCCACTTTTTTCCCTCCATTTCTCCCCCATTCTTGTCCATATAGCTGGCTTCCCAGCTCTAGAGAAAAGGGTTGGAAAATTGCTCTCAAGCTCATACACACATATCTATCTCCATTGCTCTCAAAACTCCAAGTTTTGCACCATTTCTTCATCACTACCAAGCACCACCACCGCTACTCCATTCCAGCAGCAAGGAGAGGATTTCCAGCAGCTAAGAGGCAGCAAATTTGGTCCAAGAAGCAACAAAAGGGTGGTCTTCAAGGGTAAGTTGTCATTCCCCTCTTTTGTAGCTCATTTTTGCCACATTTTTCTAGCCTATTTTCTTACTGTTTTGGGCTCCGACCCTAACTGAAACTAGGATTTTTTTGAGCTATTATACATGTTTGTTTAAGGGCTCAACCCTGTTTGAGACCCCCATTTGATACTTGCTTCAATACCCTCTTGTATGCCATTATTTTGCATGGTATTTCTAGCCTATGTGTGATCTGTTTTGGGGCCTGATGTAAACTGAAAATAGGCCTATTTTGAGCCCCTTTTCAACATTGAAGAAGGGCTCAACCTTGTTTGGGACCTCCATACATGACTTTCCATTGAACCCCTTTTGGGTCCCTATTTTTGCATGCTTTGTGAGCTTACCTTTCTTCTGTTTTTAGGCCATGATCAGAATTGAAAGTGGCCGTATTTTGACCTTCTTGGCATGTTTTATTAAGGGTCTTTGGCTGTTTGATGTATATTTTGCCTACTTCATGTTATACCCTCTTGTGGCCTCAATCTTGCATTGCATTTTGAGCATGTCTGCATACTGATTTGGGGGATGTCATAAACTGTAAATATTCATATTTTTGGTCCCTCTTCAGTGTTTTAGAAGGGTATTTTGCTGTTTGGGCACTGCATGTACCACTTGCCTCATTGCCTCCCTTGCGGAGCCATTTTTGTATGCCATTTTTGCCCTACTTGTGATTGCTGTTTGGCCTTGATTTGAACTGAGAAAATGCTAGTTTTGGGGCTGCCTTGCTTCTGATTTTTCATGTCATGTACCAATTATGCATGCTTTGAATAGCTATAGGCCATTTCATGTGCTTAATTCCATGTTTCGGGACTCGTTCCTTGCATCGGGTTTCATTTCGCCTTGTTTCGGGGCTGTTTCCCCCCTCATCTTGCTACTGATTTTTGCATGTTTTCATATCATATTCCATGTCTTTGCCATGTCTCATTAGAGTGGCATTTCGGTGCCTGAGGGCCGGTCCTCGGTTTGCGTGCACGTGTGCACGCATTTCGAGTTGTCTTGTTTTCATCTGACGGCCTCCTATGTGAGTGTGGCTGAGGCTCTCTCATGTTGGTGTAAGCCCATATTGCATTGCGTATGCCATTTCATCCATAGCATTGTGTATGCTCGGTTGTGTATCACCTCGTGTAGCGTGTATGTCATTCCATAACATTGTGTATGTTAGGATTGTATCTTAGTTGCATTTCACGCATATCATGCACATTGCATCGTGTTCGGGATAGGAGTTAGCTCGGGCACGGGAAACGAGGTACGTTTCGCACTCTGAGTGACGGAACGTGTCTCAATTCCCAAGTCACCGACACTCCGGATTATCCATGATGGAGTTAGGTTTTGTTGTAGTGTTCATATGCATTCATTCTACATTGAGTTGTGCAATTCGACTCCTCGGCCATCATGCATCGATATGCGTGATTGGTGGCACGAGGATCGAGGCATGCATACATTTGTGAAAATACATTGCTATGCCCCTTTCCTGCTCTCTGTTGCAGCAAAATCAAGAATCAGTGGTCTTCCGAGGCTTAGCGCGCTTTTCAAGAATCATTGCGAAACAGAGGCTAATTGGGGCATCCCAGTGGATTTCCGCGCAAGGCAGCCCAAACATACATCATTCATCGGAATCAAGGCAGTCCCTGGCTTGCATGCCAATTTTATTATTTTCTTAGTTAATTTGTAAATTAATTAGGAATTTATATTATTTGGACTGTAATATTTATTTGGACTGTATTATTCTTTCATTTGGGACTGTATATTCTTTTGGACCCTCTGCGCGAGGGCATAATTGTAATAAGTGTGGGTGAGTGTGATGTATGTCTTCCAACCCCACGTCTTTCTTCTCTTTTATTTACCTGCTTATGATGGTTAGATTAGGGCATATTTCAATTAGCATACAGTATGACAGCATGTTTGCATCATTCATCTGTTTTGCACGCATCGGGCTCGGCGCATCATACTAACTGCATTGTATTTCAATTCCAAGTTGAATACTTGTTAGCTGTAGCATTTCATATGCCATGTTTAGAATAGCCGAGCCTGCTATAGTTTGCATCTTTGCATGTGTTGCATTAGGCAATTCAGCATACTTAGGATCATGCATGATTTCTAATGTAGTTTCTGTTTTGGCTTGGAGTACTCGGTGAGTTTTTATGCTTTAGCATCCTTGCATGCGTGTGAGTGACTGCCATGATAGGATGCTTACCATGAGGCTATTTGCTTATGTGATATAACTGCTTGAATGCCTGTGGGTGAAGGTTGGGTTAGTTGGATTGGAACAAATCATCGACTGTGTGTTTTAAGCCCACTAGATAGTGGCAAAACCATGTTTTCTAAGCCCGCCCGAGGGTGGCAAAATCTGCATTTTAAGCCTACCTGCGGGTAGCAAACCATCTTTCAAAAACAAACATGAAATGTGTTGTTCCAATTCAGGCGATCCAATCTATACTTGTATGCTGTGCGCATCACATAGTAACCTAGGCTAATAACCGGAATAAGAACACACAATGTTTTCAAAAATAGATATCATGGTTAGTAGAGGCCGATCTTTGATCGGGCGAGCGGGGGTGCTCACGAAGTGACCTTCCTCAATCGTACCCAAGTTCCCGAGCCGAGGCAACTTTGGTGATGACGGACACGTGGCTTTTGGCACCGAGTCAGGGTTTCCTAAATTTCCCCATAAAAAATATTTAGGTGGCGACTCTGTATCTGGCAAAGCAGTCCATGTTTGGCACTTCTTTCAAAAAATCTGTTTTCTCAAAAACGATTTGCCGGATTTGGACTCTTTGGTTCAAGATTTAGAACCGTGATGAAAATCGAGTCCTTGAACTGTAGTGACCCCAAATGAACAGAACGGGACTTAACCCTCTCGGGGCGTTCGGGGACGTCTACAGTTTCTGGCGACTCTGCTGGGGAGTTAGAGAACTTGACTCGAACTCGTGATATCTTGTTTTGACTACACTTGTGTGTTTCTTTGCATTGCATTTGCATTGGTGCGCCTAGGACACCGTGTTTGCCATCTGCTATTCCTGAGCGGTTTGCCGGAGGCTTGTCTTGTCAAGGCATGTCCATAAGGCTGACCGGTTACGGGCTCTGCCAGTATGGGAACACAAACCCCGGTTTTACCGGGGCACCCTTTTTGACCATTCGACCTAGTGCATATTCGGATCCGTAGTGACCATTCCAAACTAGGACAGGTTGCTTACCCGTTTATAGGTTGTTTGAAGCCGCTGCGTGCGTAGTGAAACCCTAGTTCCTGACAAAATAGGACAGGGAAACCCAACCCCAACATAGAGGTGTTTTGGCTCTCACTTATCTGCTATGTGCTTTAGAGTGCGTCTCTACAGGAATGCATGTATCAGTGTTTGAGTTTGGGCATCAGGCCTGCGGGCATCAGTCAGTTATTTAAGAATCAGTTATCTGCGGGTATCAGGATTCAGTTTTGGGGACAGCGATTCAGGGATATTGATCAGTGTTTGAGGACAGTGTGTATTCAGCTTATCAGCCGTGTGTTGTTATGCCCAGCCATGTGTTGTGTGTTTAATTTAAGCTGTTATGCTGCCCGTTTATCTGGTTGTTTATTTCATTTTCGCTTTATTTATCTTTTTGCTAGAGGCAGTTTTAGCACGATTGCTTCCGAACCAGTAAATATTCCCCAAGCACTTTGGACACGAGGTCGCCGACTCAATCGATCTGAGGATCTGGTTGACGGACATCCAGTGTTCCACTCCCTACCCCCAATTGTTAGAAGAAAGCCAAGGAGGCGTAGTGTGTCAGAGCAGGGATTACCGAGGCAGCAGGCTACTTTAGCAGCAAACAGTCAGGTTGGGGTTTCTGTTTCCGCCATAGAGATACACTTACCGATCAGTCAGCTGGACCAACAGAATATGGCCGGGATAGAGGAAATGATGCGTCAAATGCAAGAGAGCATGAGACAGATGCAAGAGGATGCCATCCGCCAAGCGGAATTTTCTAAGCAACAGGCCACAGTCATGGCCCAACAGGCTGAGCTCATTACTAGGCTCCAGCAGCAAACAGGAACATCAACCTCACACCCGGCTCCTCCTCCGTCGGGGGTCCCATTACCCGAGCAAACACCCACTGTTCAAAATACCCTGCCAAATCCCCAAAACACCCTACCCAATGCCCAGAACATTCAAGAGGACACGGGCCTTCCAACGGGGCTGGCTCCGCCCCCGCTTCCGCCTCAACTGTCCAAAACCCATACACCTGCCAACCATCCGGACTCTCCCTTCGAGTTCGAGATAGACCATACAGCTCTGAAATTGAGCAAGCTTGAGAAGCTTTTTAAGAAATCCCAGGGGGTGAAGGCTATTCCGGATATTGAGGATGGATATACCGACGTGGCCGTGACACTGCCTGACAGATTCAAGATGCCGTAAATTGACCGTTTCGACGGATCAGGAGACCCCATGGTCCATCTTCGGCTATTCTCGGACATTCTGCGGCCAATGGGCCTAACCAGACCACAAAAACTTTCACTATTTGGCCGAACCTTGTCAGGTGTGGCCGCCATCTGGTATGCAAAGCTGGAAGATGATGTCAAAAGAAATTGGGATGAAATGGCTGAGGCCTTTGTTGCACAGTACTCGTACAATACACAGATCGAGATTATAACTCGTGATCTTGAGACGACGAGACAGGAGCCCAAGGAGACTTTCTCCGATTTTGTGACTCGATGGAGGGCGAAAGCATCGATGATGACTTTGAGGCCCACAGATAAGGACCAAATCAGGATGATTGTGCGCAATCTCCAACCGAAATTGATGCAGAAAATGATTGTATTCCCCTTTCCCACCTTCTCAGACCTACACGAGATGGGGGTACAAATCGAGGATGCGATGAAACAAGGTCTGATTGACCAGGACCGGGAGCAACCCCAGAGAACTTTTAACCGCAACAACAACGTAGGCCCGAGTGACGCTGCAAATACAAGAGCTTCGGAGGTCAGTATGGTCATCACCAATCCCCCTCCCCATCCAAGGCCCGCTGCAGCCACGCCCTTCTCCGGTGCATCCGGAAGTAATACCCAAACCACAAAATATCCGCCCAGAGGCCAAAGAACCTTTACACCCCTCTATATGCCCTTGTCCAAGGCTTTAGGGGTATTAATCAGGAAGAAGCATTTGACGCCCCTGGAGCCGAGGCCACTACCGAATCCACTCCCTCCCTTTTATGACCCGGCGAGGTACTGCGCGTATCACCAACAGCATGGTCATGACACCGATCGTTGCTTTAGATTGCGTCATGAGATCTAGGATCTTATCGACAAGCAGGTGATCGCGCCTCCCGAAAAACCCAACGTCACAACAAATCCCCTCCCACCACATAACCAAGCCCCTCCTCCCAACAGAATCAACTTCATCCAAACTGGGGTCGTGTCTTACGATCCTAGTGTCTATATCACCCCATCCCACCTACCTAAGCCGGAGGTAATCCTTCCTGTCTGCACTGACTTGTGCATGATGGACATCTCCACAACCCAATCTGAGCCAAAGGTGGTGACCACCGAAGATGGGACAGGGCAGATTTCGGAGAAAAATGAGGTTGTTGAGTTCGGGACGGAACAGTCTGAGAATCTCGCCGCAGGAGCCTATGATCCAAGTGAATACATCCAGTCAGTGGGCCAGTCTGAACTGAGTATGGGGCTGCCAGAAAAAGCAGAAATATGTGTGATTCAGGGGGACAGATTTGAGTGGGGAACAGATGACCTAACAGCTGTAGGAGAGGACCTTGCCAACCTCCAGTTCTTCAACGACCAAGAATCAGGGGATACAGCAATCAACTGGTTCGAATATGAGGAGTCGGCAGAAGTTACCGGATGGTTAGATGATCAACCAAACGTTGTGGAATATCAACCAGAACAAGGCCCGGTAGGGGCAAGTGTATCAATGGTGGCCGGAAGGGCCGAGAGTCAGAATACAATGCCGGAGAGCGCCGACATTAAGAATTATGCTCAGAATTTGGGGATTGTAAATGCAGGAAATACCGACCAACCAGCTGTACTGACACAGTTGGAGCAACAAAGATTTGAGGATTCCGAGAGAATCAGAAAAGCCAAGGCCCATGTGGGGGTCAAGAGTGCTGTGTGCACAGGAACAGGAAATGCTGCGAGCATGAAGACTGAAGGTGCTGCGAGTACGATCATATCGGAGCCGTACAGGTGTCTGTCGGCTGCCGACGGAATGTGGTGGGAAGACGATGACTTATGTCTTGCCCACATAGACGAGGATTGGGGAAGTAATCAACCAGATGACACCTGGTATCTCGATGAGATCGCTCATATGACAAGAAGTGGGCGGTATTTCAAGCCTCCGCACTTAGACCAACCTGAGGCATCCGGGAAAGACAAGGAAGCTGAGAAACAGAGAGAGAAACAGATTGAAGAAGAAGCTGTGCTCAAGCAATTGAAGAAGATACAAGCAGACATCTCCATCTGGGGACTACTTATGGCGTCGCGAGTACACAGACAGGCTGTCCTATCTGCTATGGACAGGGCCAAACTCTCTATAGACACTACACCAGAGCAGCTGGTTGGGCTAGTTTTTCCGGGAGGAGGTTCCCCGGCTTTAACCTTCTCAGACAAAGAACTGCCGCCTGAGGGCGTGAATCATAACAAACCTCTCTACATCTCCGTGGAATGTAGAGACAAGTGGATACCGGTGGTACTTGTTGATACCGAGTCTGCTATCAATGTCTGCCCAGCCAGAACAGCGTATGCAATTGGGTTGAAGCCCGCGGACTTCATCCCAACAACTCAGGTGATCAGAGCATACAATAATACCAGCAGAGAAGTGATGGGAACTGTCAAGATTCAGACAAAGGTTGGACCTGGACAACACGAGATAGATTTCCATGTCTTGGAGGTTCCCGCAACTTTCAACCTACTTTTGGGGCGACCGTGGTTGCACCAGGTGAAGGCCGTCTCGTCCACTCTGCATCAGATGGTGAAATACCCCTATGGAAAGGGAGTAGCCATTGTGTTTGGAAATTCATCGATCCATCCCCCTCCGGAGGTGTCTACACCAGTCCTAGAAATCGAGCACGGCATGGAGGACGTGTTTATATCAGGATTTACTCTGGCCGAGGCCCGGGTTATGCAAAACATTATGGCTGTGAATGAAGGTGTGTACGTCAGTGCTCAATCCGTCTACCTCATGAACAAACTACAACACATCCCCGGGATGGGATTAGGAAGAAGCGGCAGAAAAGGCGTCGCAACATTGGCCGAAGTGCCACATAACCCGCATACCTTTGGACTGGGTTATCTGCCCACCAAAGAGGACTGGGTGAGGAAAGGGAAAGAAATGGCCGGAAGAGCCAGAGCAAAGCAGGCTGGGAAGCCTTTTGAATTAATGCATAGGCCCATCCAGGGCACCCTGAATGGACACTTCGTCCGGGAGGGGGAGGACTTTCCATTTTGCGGCTTCCCAGAGCCGTGGATAAACGCGGAGAAGAAGCGCGTGCCCGGTTTTGAGATCTTCTTCGACCTGCAGTTACCCGGGGAGGATGTTGCCGAAGAGCAGACGGACCTATTAGCTGAGGTTGAGCAGTATGGGGCAGTGGATCCTGAGGGCACAGAATTTGAAACGGGGGTAGCGCTGGCATGTCTGCTCTCTGATCCTCCGATCGACCATAAGTGCTTAGGGGATAACTTCGAGGTTTCTATGATTGGGGATGAAACGGCCGCGAGCCAACCAGCAGCTATCTTGGATGCATCTATCGCACCCTCTCTCACTTGGCAATACGAGGAGGGATTTTTGTCCAGCAGCACCAGGTCAGGTAGTGAGCCGGAATCTGATTCCACCGAGTCTTGTGAGTCGGAATCAGATTCCAGCTCGACTGAGTCTGAGTCTGAGTCTGGTACTCCTGGGGATGTTAACCCGGATGCCACAGTCCTGTCTAGGTCGTCTTTTTCCTTTTCATTTGAGTCTGTTGTAAATGAATCGGACAATTTGGATGTGCCTAATGAGAATCAAGCAACTGTGGTTTCTGAGTACTTTTCTGTGCCCTTAATTTATTGCATTAATTCAGACTTTCAAAATTTTGAAAACGACGAGGACGAAGTTCCTCCGGTTTTGCAACAATTAATTGAGCAGGAGCAGGAAAGATTTGTTAAACCCCTAGTGGACGAAATCACTACCGTGAACGTTGGTACTGAGGAGGACCCGCGGCTGGTCCAGATCGGGTCCACGTTGTCTTCGGAGGAACGCGAGCGCTTAGTCGCTTTATTAAAAGATTTCAAAGATGTTTTCGCGTGGTCCTACGAAGACATGCCTGGAATCGATCCTGAGATTGTACAGCATCGGATCCCCCTTGACCCCGAGGCCCGACCTGTCAAACAAAAACTCAGGAGAATCCGCCCGAACTGGGCTTTCAAGATTAAGGAAGAGGTCACCAAGCAAATTGACGCAGGCTTCCTGCTGGTATCTGAATATCCGACTTGGTTGGCCAACATTGTTCCAGTGCCGAAGAAGGATGGCAGGATCCGAGTATGCGTGGACTTCAGGGATTTGAACAGAGCTAGTCCGAAGGACGACTTCCCCTTGCCGCACATCGATGAGTTGGTGGATTTCACAGCAGGGCATGCATTGCTCTCATTCATGGATGGCTTCTCAGGATACAACCAGATAGTGATGGCACCAGAAGATAGGGAAAAGACTGCATTCACCACCCCGTGGGGGACATACTGCTATAGAGTCATGCCGTTTGGGTTGAAGAATGCTGGAGCTACTTATCAACGGGCCGCGACCACAATATTACATGATATGATCCACAAGGAGGTTGAGGTGTACGTGGACGACATGATTGTCAAGTCCAAAGAAAGAGAGGGCCACTATACCGCCTTGCATAAGTTTTTTCAAAGGATCAGGGAATTCCGGTTGCGGCTGAACCCTCAAAAGTGTACATTTGGTGTTACAGCGGGAATAATGCTGGGGTTTCTGATTACACAGAGAGGCATCGAAGTCGACCCTTCCAAAATCAAGGCCATCCTAGAAATTCCCCCACCAAGGACTGAAAAGGAGGTGAGAGGCTTTCTGGGTAAAGTGCAATTCATAAGACGGTTTATCTCAAAATTAACCTTGACTTGTGAACCACTTTTTGGCCTCCTGAAGAAAGGCAAGAAATTTCAATGGGACGGCCGATGTCAAGCAGCATTTGAACAGATCAAAGAATATTTACAGAACCCGCCCGTGTTGTCACCACCGGAACCAGGGAAACCGTTGATATTGTACCTATCAGTGACTGAGACCACGATGGGCTGTATGCTTGCACAAGAGTCTGAAGACAGGGTGGAGAGAGCCATTTACTATCTGAGCAAGAAGATGCTAGAGTATGAGACTCGGTACACACCGCTGGAGAAGGCTTGCTTAGCTTTGGTATGGGCTACCAGGAAGCTGCGGCACTACTTGTTAGCTCACTCCGTAATGTTGGTTTCACGTCTCGATCCCATCAAATATCTTTTCGAGAAACCGGCACTTACGGGTAGGCTAGCTCGTTGGTTGCTGTTGCTCTCCGAATTTGATTTGAAGTATGTCATACGTAAGTCAGTCAAAGGAAGAGCAGTAGCAGAGTTCCTTGCCGACCATCCGGTTGAGGGGGATGAAGCAGTTGAATACTTGTTCCCAGATAAAGCCATTTTGCATATCGACGACGAAGCTTGGACGACGTACTTTGACGGAGCGTCAAATCAACATGGGTATGGGATAAGAGTGTTGCTGATAGCATCCGATAATTCCCGTATCCCTTTAGCCTTCAAACTCCGATTCAAAGTCTCGAACAATGAAGCAGAATATGAGGCGTGCATTGCTGGCCTAGAAGTAGCCCTGGAACTAGGGGCAAGACGGCTGGATGTCATTGGGGATTCGAACCTTATTGTGTCTCAAGCTAAAGGAGACTGGAAAGTAAAAGAGGAAAAGATGATGATGTATCACCAGACCTTGGATTTGCTGATTCCTCGGTTTGAGAAGTTAAGTTTTACTCATCTACTAAGAGAGAACAATAGGTTCGCAGATTCTTTAGCAACTCTATCTTCTATGATAGACATCCCGTGTGGAGTCCGAATGCGTCCAGTCATCATTGACTAGAAATTTGCACCTGCCTATGGGTCGATTGCAGCCATAGATGAAGTTCAGGACGAACACCCCTGGTATTACGACATTTGGAATTTCTTGGAGAAAGAAGCATACCCGCCAGGGGTAAATGCCAAAGACAAAAGGGCAATCAGGAGAATGGCAGTTCAGTTCATCATCTGCGGGGGTAAACTGTATAAACGGGGTCATCTGGGAATGCATAAACTGTGCGTTGATGCCGAAGAATCAAAGCGCCTAATGGAAGCCATCCATGGAGGAGAATGTGGAGCACATATGAATGGGGTAATGTTGGCACGGAAGATCCTCAGACAGGGTTATTACTGGTCCACCATGGAGGAGGATTGTATTGGTTTCGTCTGGCGATGCCACAAATGTCAGATTCATGCAAATCGCATGAACATCCCACCGACAAAGCTGTACAATATGACTTCACCATGGCCATTTTCAGTCTGGGGAATTGATGTAATCGGGGCCGTTACGCCAAAGGGGTCGAATGGGCATGAGTTCATCCTGGTTGCGATAGATTATTTTACAAAGTGGGTTGAGGCCCAATCTTACGCGGTGTTGAAGGCTTCGCATGTTGCAAAGTTCATCAGAAACAACATCATCTGTCGCTACGGGGTCCCAAATGAGATAATTTCAGATAACGGTTCCCACTTCAAGAAGGAAGTGATAGACTTGTTGGAAAAATACAACGTGGCTTTTCATAAGTCATCCACATACCGGCCGCAAACCAATGGAGCGGTTGAGGCTGCCAACAAGAATATCAAGCATATATTGTAGAAGATGGTGGAAACCTACCAGGACTGGCCAGATAAGTTGCCGTTTACTCTGTGGGGCTACCGGACTTCAATCAGAACTTCTACCGGGGCGACTCCGTATTCATTGGTTTATGGGATGGAGGCCGTTCTACCTATTGAGATTGAGGTCCCGTCATTACGAGTATTGGCTGAGTGCCAGATAGCCGAGGCAGATTGGCAACAGAGCAGATTCGAGGAACTCATGCTCTTTGATGAGAGAAGACTGAAAGCACTGTACCACATTCAAGGCTATCAACGCAGAATTGCCCGGGCTTTTAACAAGAAGGTTAAGTCCAGGAATTTGAAAGAAGGAGATTTGGTACTCAAGGACAACCGAGCTCCCATCCACGACCCAAGGGGCAAATTCAAACCCAATTGGACTGGTCCCTACATTATCAAGTCAATCTGGTCAGGTGGAGCTGTGGTTCTGATGGATTTAGATGGCTTAGAGTTTTCCCAGCCGATCAACATGGACAAGTTGAAGAAATACTACCCTTGAGAGGCTCGCTAGGCCGAAAACCCGAAAGGGCGACCTAGGCAAAACTCAGAGCACAGAAAATTTGAAATTATAAAAATTGAGCTCGCAAGGTTGAAAACCCGCAAAAGGCGATCTTGGCAAAAGTTAGAGCGTAAAAGGAGAGTGAAAATACTCGAGCGAACCTAAGCCTGAACTACGTAAGGCTTGATTCCCATCTTTGAGATACGTAGGCAGCTTCATCCTGAAGTTCAGCCATAAACATTTTCCCCGATCAACTTTGTCCACTTTGATCATCTCAGTCATCCTTGTCCATCAGCATTCATCGTAATCTCCGGTGCAGTGCTATTCAGACTAGGGGCAACTTTCCGTTGCCAGGAGGTGCTGTGGTACCATTCAGACTAGGGGCAACTTTCCAGTTGCTAGGATTCGGGGTTGTGCATCCCAGTGACAGATCTCAGGCGTGTCCAGTTCTGATCTATATCGAAAATAGTTTTGAAAAGTTTTAATAAAAGTTGACTTTGTTCAAATTAATCTTTTCACAACTAGGACCATTTTTGGACCAAAGCGGAAAATTTTCAGTACCACAACCTTCAATTTCATTGATTTCAAAACAGAGTTCTCTTGCTCTTGCATACAATTGAAGTTGCTTTTTATTACACTCATAAAGAAAACTTGAAAGTACTAATAAAGCAATAAATCTGGGGCATAGTCAAGTCAGGTGTCCCTGCGCCCCCTCCCAGAGCTAGTCGAAGCCTCCGATGCCGACCTAGGCCCAATCTGTGCCTCCTCATTGAGCCAATCCCAGCACTCATCAGACAAAGTGCAACTGAAAATAGGGGCGGGGGGCAGGAGCTCTCTGGTCCTCCAAGCCGTAGTATGTCGGGCAAGGTGTGCACCTCGGACCGGGAAGGCGACCGGATACTCTATCCCCTCCGGAGGGCAAGTCTGATCATGGCCGAACTGGCACAGAATGCGGAATGGGAAATAGAATACACAATGGGTTAGGCCAATCAACCGGATCCCAGTATCTTGGAACATGCTATAGCTCATCGCCGGAAGGTTAAGCCAAGGACAGCGCCAAGCAATGCGTTCAGCTGACAAATTGCACATCCATTCAAACCACCATCCCTCATCAAGGGCGTCGACCAGGCGTTGTCGAAAGAAGTAGCCGCGGGCTGAGTAAGCAAGGCAAGAGTCCACAACTTGCAATTTATCCATCAACCATATCTGGGGAGGGATGAAAAATGAGAGAATAAAGAATAGAGAGATGTGCGATGAGAGAAAAGTAAGATGAGGGTTTTGTGAGAAAAACCGAGCCTGAGGGTCGAGCGATGTGAGCAAATACATATGTGAGCTTGGGTGGGAAACATTACCTGCAGCAGTAGTGGACTCCCCGCAAACCTGGTTGTCTCCTGGCGGTAGAAGGCATCCAAACCCAGCAGTGTCTCAGCCAATGTCATGGCGATACAGCTCTTTCCTTCCCTCAAGCCTTGAGCGACTTCAATCAAACGGATGTTAGCTCCCCCGGAGCCCGAGACAAACAGAAAATGAGATAGCATGCACAAGCAGAGGGCATGTCGTCGGAAACCTTGCCGATAATGGTCACCGCGGTCACCAGCATCGGAGAATCGGTAAATTAGGCTCGGGATATCCAACATCCTGTTACAAATCAGGGATTGAGCATCATGCGCGTTGAGACCGCACATCCGCCCTAAAGCTTGGGCGTGGCCAAAACGAGACTGAGGCAATATCTCTTCTGAGCGTTCAGACTCCATCAAGACTTGAAAATCTTCAAAAGTGGGACAGACCTCTTGCCCTCCGAAGCTGAAGACGTGTGTCACCGGGTTCCAAAATCTCGCCGCCGCATGGAGGAAAGGAAGGTGCAGTGGAGTCTGGCCCAGCGTGAATAGTGCATTCAAGCCGAAACCCCGGAAGTTCAACTTTTCCGAGCCATCTAAAAAAGAGATCCAAGATGTGAGATTTTCTACGAGAAATGCCTCCATTTTTGTGCAAAGTAGTGATGAAATGAATGAGTTCCAAAGTTGGAGCTTTTATAGGAGGCGAAACACTATTCGAAGGGGGACAAGTGTCAGAATTCTGTGGGCTGCAGGGAAAGGTGGCCGGCCTGCCACCTATTCTAGCAGGCCGGCCACCTTTGACTAAAAAAAAAACTGGCCAGCCGGCCACCTTTCAATCCCTAAATGTAAAATATGGCCGGCCACGCTCATTGGTCCTGTCTTGCCCTCCGGAAGGAAGTTTGAGGCATTTTCACGCATTGGGAATGTTGGAGGCCTTCATTTTTCTCAGTTTCGGATGCGTCCCAGCACCCAGATCGTCCGAAGTACGCTGTGTTGTATTTTGCTTATCGAGTTGTCGTTTTGTTTATCGAGTTGTAAGTTTTGTCGAGCTGTCGCATTTTGTGTTTTGAGTCGTTACTCTTTGTTTACGCAATTTTGTTAAGTCTTGTTTATCGAGTCGTTAACATTGTTGTATTTTGCTTATCGAGTTGTAAACTTGCTAAGAGTCTGTTATTTCTTAGTGAGTCGAGTTGTTTGATTTGTTGCGTCGGTTCATTACTTGACCCGGTAAATACACAAGGCACATTTCCATTCAATTCCATTTTTGTGCAAAATGATGCGATGCGATGCTAAGAATTGCAAATACAAACACATTTTCAAAAGCTGTTTCATTCCGTCATGTTTTACAACAAAATAAAGGTACAAGTTTTACAGAAAATAAAACTGCCTGATAATATGCAAAGTGCTACAAACTACTAGCAAAAAGTAAAATAAAGCAGGAAACAACATCAATGCCCTCGGGAGCGGGAATAAGGGGCCCTCCTCATCCTCTTCTGCGGGATAACCTCTGTACCATCATCACCATCGGGGTCGGAGCTGTCATCCTCACAATCCCCCTCAGCCTCGCCTCCATTCCCGGAACCAAGACCGGAGTCCCCCTCCTCAGCAGATGTCTCTAATTCACGGTCTGCGACCTCCTCCTCCTCCTCCTCATCGGGCTCCACAACATGTGCCCTACGTCTGCGAGACGACCCCGCTCCTCGAGCTCCTCGAAAAGGCCTAGATGGCCCAGCTCCCTGAAAAGGCCTGGATGGCCCAGCTCCTCGGGAGGGCCCAGATGGCCCAGCACCTCGAAAAGATCCAGACGATCGACCTCTCTGAGAAGGCCCGGGTGGCCCGGCCTGCGGCGGAGCATATACAGGAGGCATCTGAAAGTGAAGAGTTCAATACATCAGTTCAAATATGAAAATCAGATGCAAGTACAGTATGAGAGTGGGGTGTGTGTCAGATGTGCTCTACACAAACAGCCTATCAATGCAGTAGAATGTCCAAAACCAGCGCGTCATCAGAAATATGATAAATGCAGGAAAGATGAACAGTACCTGCACACCCATAATAGCCAGCTGTGCCTCCCTCCGCAGGATCATGCCCTCAAATGTGGCCAGCATTCCAAGCATCTCATCCACGTACTCAACTGGAGGCTATAGATAAAAATGCAAAACTATCAGTAAAGGAATGAATGCCCAAGTATCCGACTGATAAATCAAGGCTGTAAAACATACCGGTGGTGAATCAGGGTCTCTGACATATCTATGGTCAGGAAGAGGAGGCTCCAGCGAGACCTGGTAAGGAGTCCCAAATCGCCAACTCGTCAACTCGGTCGGCATGTCTGGCTATCCAGGATGATGAAGAGTCGGAGGGATCGGAGGAATGAATCCGCGCCCACCTCTGGACGTACCAGCCCTGCTGGAGGAAGGGATATCTGTAGCACAATCCTGACTCGAAGATGGTACGCCAGCAGGCCTCAGTGACGGAGTACGCACTCCCGTCAAGGGAGGCATTAGATATGTATGGCGATAAGTGGCGTAGTCCCCCTCCGTAAGATGTAGCAAAGCATCAGTGCCCAGCATAGCACTAACAACATCCTGGATAGAGAGAACCTATCAGCAGTCTGCATACTAGCTGGAGGTGCTGCGGGAGGGTCCTGAGAAGTGTACCCCCATACTTGAAGCAGAAAGCGTTCCCCCAGAAACCATGCTCTACCAACCGGTCCCTCGAGCAGGATCCTGTACTGGGAGGTGCCTGATCCTCCGGCATACTGAAATCGGAGACCATCACCCAAGATCGCCCAGGGCTGCCACGTAATCTGTGGATAACCAGTGCATAAACCAATCAGAAATCGGGGATATACAGGGCAAATCAAAGATGAAAACGAAAAGGAACTGAGAGTTTTGAAATACCTCTGTCGTCCGCACAGTGTCAAAATACTGCCGCAGATAGAAGAGAGTCTCTCGGGGTCTCGGCCGGTGCTGGCCCTCGAATACCAATGAATACGGGGTCATGAGAGGCCCTGCCACCACCAACTCTGGGGCCAACGTCGGAAAATATACGTAGACCCATAACTGTGGAAAACAGTGCAGAATGTGAATACAAAGTGCTGAGAGCAAAATACAGAGTGCAAAGTGCGCCGTGTGTGCAATGTACAAGTAATGGGGAGCAGAAATGTCAATCAAGAGGACAGAAAGTACCTCCCAGGCTCTCCAATAACCGCCAAGTAAGTCTCCCTGCCCGCGAGAGGTAGCGCTCATGTAGCAGTAGAGGGTAGCCAGGCCGTCGCCACCCCAGTCGTACCGACCGACCTGTGACAGGTCCACAAGAGCGCTCAGTAGATACAACCCGACCGTGTTCCCTCTATCAGCAAACAGAGTCGTCCCGAAGAGGAACATAAGGAAACCACGGGCATACTGCTCAGCCTCCTCAGGAGTCCCGGGCTCCATCTCTTCCCTCCGAAAATGGGAAGAGAACCAGGTGTATCGGACTCTCCCAGAAGCTCTGTCCACAGGTGGGCGGGCCCCCAATAGATGTATCCAAGCGGCCTCCCACTCGCCCATATCCTCGTCGTAAGGAATGGGCCAGCCTCCTATATCCAGGCCGATCAGTACAGCAAAATCCAGCGGGGTCATGGTCAAATCCCCGGTGGCGGAGAAATGGAAGGAGTTGGTGGTGTCCCACCATCTCTCCACCAGAGCTGCCAATAGTGTCCTCCGGGCAAGACAATGTGATAACCCAACGCAGAAGGCCCCGAACCTTGCCAAATCAACTAAGTCTCGGACTGCCTCTGGGAGCTCAGCATACCACTCTCTAGCAGTGGTGGAACCATATCCTCGCACGGTGCGAGAACTAACCTGCATTCAGAATGAATACATGTGTCAGTATAAATAAATAAGCTGTGTGCAAATGAAATGAATAAGCTGTGTGCAAGTAAATAGGCTGCGTGCGAAGTAAAATATTTGAGCTGTGTGTTCAGAAAATCAGAGTTAGGGCTGCGTGTTCTACTCTCAATCAGTGTGGACTGTGTGTTCACCATCAATTTGAGCTGTGTGTTCAGAAAATCAGAGTTAGGGCTGCGTGTTCTACTCTCAATCAGTGTGTGCTGTGTGCTCACCATCAATTTGAGCTGTGTGTTCAGAAAATCAGAGTTAGGGTTGCGTGTTCTACTCTCAATCAGTGTGTGCTGTGTGTTCACCATCAATTTGAGCTGTGTGTTCAGAAAATCAGAGTTTGGGCTGCGTGTTCTACTCTCAATCAGTGTGGACTGTGTGTTCACCATCAATTTGAGCTGTGTGTTCAGAAAATCAGAGTTAGGGCTGCGTGTTCTACTCTCAATCAGTGTGGACTGTGTGTTCACCATCAATTTGAGTTGTGTGTTCAGAAAATCAGAGTTAGGGCTGCGTGTTCTACTCTCAATCAGTGTGGACTGTGTGTTCACCATCAATTTGAGCTGTGTGTTCAGAAAATCAGAGTTAGGGCTGCGTGTTCTACTCTCAATCAGTGTGTGTTGTGTGTTCACCATCAATTTGAGCTGTGTTCAGAAAATCAGAGTTTGGGCTGCGTGTTCTACTCTCAATCAGTGTGGCCTGTGTGTTCACCATCAATTTGAGCTGTGTGTTCAGAAAATCAGAGTTTGGGCTGCGTGTTCTACTCTCAATCAGTGTGGACTGTGTGTTCACCATCAATTTGAGCTGTGTGTTCAGAAAATCAGAGTTAGGGCTGGGTGTTCTACTCTCAATCAGTGTGGACTGTGTGTTCACCATCAATTTGAGCTGTGTGTTCAGAAAATCAGAGTTAGGGCTGCGTGTTCTACTCTCAATCAGTGTGTGCTGTGTGCTCACCATCAATTTGAGCTGTGTGTTCAGAAAATCAGAGTTAGGGTTGCGTGTTCTACTCTCAATCAGTGTGTGCTGTGTGTTCACCATCAATTTGAGCTGTGTGTTCAGAAAATCAGAGTTTGGGCTGCGTGTTCTACTCTCAATCAGTGTGGACTGTGTGTTCACCATCAATTTGAGCTGTGTGTTCAGAAAATCAGAGTTAGGGCTGCGTGTTCTACTCTCAATCAGTGTGTGCTGTGTGTTCACCATCAATTTGAGCTGTGTGTTCAGAAAATCAGAGTTAGGGCTGCGTGTTCTACTCTCAATTAGTGTGTGCTGTGTGTTCACCATCAATTTGAGCTGTGTGTTCAGAAAATCAGAGTTAGGGTTGCGTGTTCTACTCTCAATCAGTGTGTGCTGTGTGTTCACCATCAATTTGAGCTGTGTATTCAGAAAATCAGAGTTTGGGCTGCGTGTTCTACTCTCAATCAGTGTGTGCTGTGTGTTCACCATCAATTTGAGCTGTGTGTTCAGAAAATCAGAGTTTGGGCTGCGTGTTCTACTCTCAATCAGTGTGTGCTGTGTGTTCACCATCAATTTGAGCTGTGTGTTCAGAAAATCAGAGTTAGGGCTGCGTGTTCTACTCTCAATCAGTGTGGGCTGTGTGTTCACCATCAATTTGAGCTGTGTGTTCAGAAAATCAGAGTTAGGGCTGCGTGTTCTACTCTCAATCAGTGTGGGCTGTGTGTTCACCATCAATTTGAGCTGTGTATTCAGAAAATCAGAGTTTGGGCTGCGTGTTCTACTCTTAGTCAGTGTGTGCTGTGTGTTCACTTTCAAATTCGGGCTGTGTGTTCGACAAATCAGTGTTTGAGTCGTGTGTTCAATTCTTAACTAATGTGTGCCGTGCGTTCACAATCAATCAATGAGCCGAGTGTTCGGAAATTCAAGTGTTCAAGTCATATGTTCAGAACGCAAACAAAGTACTATGTCATAAGCTAAACTGTGTGTTCAAGCATGGCAAAGGTACGAAATGCACGAAAAATGCAGAACATAAAGTAAAATACCTCTCGTGCCTCGTAAGAGAGGTGATGCTCTGGTTCTCGTAGAAGTAGATCCCCGGGTGCTCGATCATTAAAGTCAGTGTAATGACGAAAAATGGCCCGCGGAAGAACGTGCACCGACGGGGCGTATCTCTCGGGAATAAAGGGTCAGACCCTCGAGGGTAGCGTCATGACATCAAAATCATCCCCGGCACCCGGAGGGCCTCCACCGTGAGGAAAATTACCCGCCATTTCGAAAAATCTGCAAAAGGAGCAAAAAAATGAGCAAAATGAGCCAAAATTGGAAAAAGTCAACAAAAGTCAACTCTCGGGAAATGAAAAGTCAACAAAAGTCAATCCCCGAGAAAATCTTCCAAATATTGAGACAAACTTACCTCAAGTGGTGAAAATGAGAAAAGAAGCACCAAAATCAAAATTTAATCGGTCCAAAGTGCTTGAAATCGAATGTTTTCGCGAAAACAACTTGCGTGGGGCGTTGGAAAACGCGTATAGAGCTCAGATCTGAAGAGGAAAATGGTTTGGGAAGGTGGAGAAGAAGTTTTTGTAGCTGTGGTTGTGAGCTCAAAGTCATTGGGCAAGAGAATATAAAGAAAATGAGGTGAAAGGACCAAATTGCCCACGGTTTTGGGCAGGTGGCCGACCGGCCACCTTTTCGGGCTGGCCAGCCATTTGCTTTTTGAAACTTGGCCGGTGGCCTCCCCTGGGGCAAATAACTGGCTGGTGGTGATCCCCCCATGCTCTCCTAGGTCTCTGCAAATTTTGAGGAAAATTGGAGTTCCCGGGACCTGAAAAAGTTCAAGAAAAGTGTACTTCCGGTCGCGAAATCACCCCGCCGGGGCATCAGCTCCAATTTCTGACATGTGTCTCATCATCATTCGCCGGAATCAAAGTCTATCCTTCTGAATGTGTTGTAACCTCTCCGGGAAGTGAACCGGAGGCTGCGATCGAGTCGCCTTCGCCGAAGCGCGCGTCTCCTTGCTCGTTGTTTCGTAACAAACGTGCACCCTGATTTATGCTCGTTTTGCATTCTCATGTACATAACTTGCATTTTCATGAGCATACTTGCATTGTTATGCACATTTCTTGATATTATCGTACCTCTGTGCTTGAGCATGCGTCGCCACGCACGTTCCCTTTTCGCATTACGATGCATTCACTCGCCGGCACTGCGTGTGTCAAACTCTTAGAATCACATTGAATATATGTTGTTAGCATATTGTGCTTGTTCAATTTCTCTCTTTTGCAGGCACGATATTGTATGTATGGTTCATTTAAGGCTGGTGCAACCAGACGAATCGCGCAGGTATCGTATCTTCTCCGTGTGAGACGTGACGAGAATTGAATAATTCTCCGCATTCCTAACTGCATGAAATGTAGTTGTTGCTTTGCATTCTTGCTTAAAACTGTTGCATCTATTTGCGAATACTTGCTTCATTACAGCTTGCTGCAGTTGCATGATCATCTGTCTCCGTGCATATCGCTTTGCATTTTGCCCCCTTTGCCTGCGGGCACATCTCTATTTATCTTGTATGATTGTCTAAGTCTTCGGCCTTGTCAAAAATGGGTCGTCTCTGGGCTTTGACATTCACTCCCGTCACTTGTGACTTTCGAGTTCTGTCAAAGAGGGGCAACTGTAGACACCCCATTTTTGACCGACCTTGAGACTCAGACGTCACCAGTTGAGCGCTCGGTGATGTTGCATATTGTGCTCGTTCAGAAGTCTCAGAGTCTCGGCCGTGAGCCCTGCCTCCGGACTTCCGAACCCTCTTCTGTGCCTTGCCTCGGTTTGCGAACCAGCCTCAGTTTTCTCTGTTTCTTATCCTGAGGGGAGGGAGAGGTCCCGTAGACCATCTCTCAGTGGCCGTGGGCTACATTTCGTGGCCGTAGGCCATTTTGCCCATTTCAGAGCCCGGTTCCCGGTTTTCGGAGCCGTCAGGCCGTGTGCCTCGGTTCAGGACCGCCTAACCATCTCCGACTGCTCCGATTTTTGGCATGCATCTCATTTACTCCCTTGTGAGGGACACTGAGGCCTGAGAGACCCACTTCGTGGTCGAATGCCACTTTCGGTGCTTAACGGCCTATTTTCGGGACCCCGAACTGCGTGTTTTGGCCCCCGAGCATTCGTTTTGCATCGGTTTTCGTTCATTTTTGGCAGGTACCTCTGTTTTATCACCAGGAAGGTCACTGAAGGGTGGGAGGCTAGCAATTGTCTCAGCAACCAGTTATATTCCTCCGGTGCCCTCCGACGCCCGTTTTTCTCACTTCCGAGCCAATGTTGACCACCCTAGGGCCACTGTCTTCAACCCCAAACCACATATTTGTGTTGTGCACACATGGGAGGACCCTAATATTACATGGCCGGCCAGAAATTCAACTTGAACCTTTTGAACCCCTCCTGAAAGTGGCTTGTTCTCTCTCCTGTTTTACAGTTTCCAGTTTTGAACCACAGGGTTGTGATGAAGGGACATGGGAGGACACCAATATTTGGTGGCCGGCCAGAAAATCATTTTGACCCTTTTGACCCTTGGCCGGCCGGCCATGGGGGGTGGCCGGCCGACCACCTGCAACCAAGAAAGTTGGCCGGCCATGATCTTTGCAGTGTGTGCATTACAGCTGTGTGCTCTTTTCCCTCCAAAAACTGCATCCGGAGGGAACTCTTTTTCGAGGGAAAATGGATGCCTTTTCCCTCCACTTTTTTCCCTCCATTTCTCCCCCATTCTTGTCCATATAGCTGGCCTCCCAGCTCTAGAGAAAAGGGTTGGAAAATTGCTCTCAAGCTCATACACACATATCTATCTCCATTGCTCTCAAAACTCCAAGTTTTGCACCATTTCTTCATCACTACCAAGCACCACCACCACTACTCCATTTCAGCAGCAAGGAGAGGATTTCCAGCAGCTAAGAGGCAGCAAATTTGGTCCAAGAAGCAACAAAAGGGTGGTCTTCAAGGGTAAGTTGTCATTCCCCTCTTTTGTAGCTCATTTTTGCCACATTTTTCTAGCCTATTTGCTTACTGTTTTGGGCTCCGACCCTAACTGAAACTAGGCTTTTTTCAGCTATTCTACATGTTTGTTTAAGGGCTCAACCCCGTTTGAGACCCCCATTTGATACTTGCTTCAATACCCTCTTGTATGCCATTATTTTGCATGGTATTTCTAGCCTATGTGTGATCTGTTTTGGGGCCTGATGTAAACTGAAAATAGGCCTATTTTGAGCCCCTCTTCAACATTGAAGAAGGGCTCAACCTTGTTTGGGACCTCCATACATGACTTTCCATTGATCCCCTTTTGGGTCCCTATTTTTGCATGCTTTGTGAGCTTACCTTTCTTCTGTTTTTAGGCCATGATCAGAATTGAAAGTGGCCGTATTTTGACCTTCTTGGCATGTTTTATTAAGGGTCTTTGGCTGTTTGATGTATATTTTGCCTACTTCATGTTATACCCTCTTGTGGCCTCAATCTTGCATTGCATTTTGAGCATGTCTGCATACTGATTTGGGGGATGTCATAAACTGTAAATGTTCATATTTTTGGTCCCTCTTCAGTGTTGTAGAAGGGTATTTTGCTGTTTGGGCACTGCATGTACCACTTGCCTCATTGCCTCCCTTGCGGAGCCATTTTTGTATGCCATTTTTGCCCTACTTGTGATTGCTGTTTGGCCTTGATTTGAACTGAGAAAATGCTAGTTTTGGGGCTGCCTTGCTTCTGATTTTTCATGTCATGTACCAATTATGCATGCTTTGAATAGCTATAGGCCATTTCATGTGCTTAATTACATGTTTCGGGAGTCGTTCCTTGCATCGGGTTTCATTTCGCCTTGTTTCGGGGCTGTTTTCCCCTTCATCTTGCTACTGATTTTTGCATGTTTTCATATCATATTCCATGTCTTTGCCATGTCTCATTAGAGTGGCATTTCGGTGCCTGAGGGCCGGTCCTCGGTTTGCGTGCACGTGTGCACGCATTTCGAGTTGTCTTGTTTTCATCTGACGGCCTCCTATGTGAGTGTAGCTGAGGCTCTCTCATGTTGGTGTAAGCCCATATTGCATTGCGTATGCCATTTCATCCATAGCATTGTGTATGCTCGGTTGTGTATCACCTCGTGTAGCGTGTATGTCATTCCATAACATTGTGTATGTTAGGATTGTATCTTAGTTGCATTTCACGCATATCATGCACATTGCATCGTGTTCGGGATAGGAGTTAGCTCGGGCGCGGGAAACGAGGTACGTTTCGCACTCCGAGTGACGGAACGTGTCTCAATTCCCAAGTCACCGACACTCCGGATTATCCATGATGGAGTTAGGTTTTGTTGTAGTGTTCATATGCATTCATTCTACATTGAGTTGTGTAATTCGACTCCTCGGCCATCATGCATCGATATGCGTGATTGGTGGCACGAGGATCGAGGCATGCATACATTTGTGAAAATACATTGCTATGCCCCTTTCCTGCTCTCTGTTGCAGCAAAATCAAGAATCAGTGGTCTTCCGAGGCTTAGCGCGCTTTTCAAGAATCATTGCGAAACAGAGGCTAATTGGGGCATCCCAGTGGATTTCCGCGCAAGGCAGCCCAAACATACATCATTCATCGGAATCAAGGCAGTCCCTGGCTTGCATGCCAGTTTTATTATTTTCTTAGTTAATTTGTAAATTAATTAGGAATTTATATTATTTGGACTGTATTATTCTTTCATTTGGGACTGTATATTCTTTTGGACCCTCTGCGCGAGGGCATAATTGTAATAAGTGTGGATGAGTGTGATGTATGTCTTCCAACCCCACGTCTTTCTTCCCTTTTATTTACCTGCTTATGATGGTTAGATTAGGGCATATTTCAATTAGCATACAGTATGACAGCATGTTTGCATCATTCATTTGTTTTGCACGCACCGGGCTCGGCGCATCATACTAACTGCATTGTATTTCAATTCCAAGTTGAATACATGTTAGCTGTAGCATTCCATATGCCATGTTTAGAATAGCCGAGCCTGCTATAGTTTGCATCTTTGCATGTGTTGCATTAGGCAATTCAGCATACTTAGGATCATACATGATTTCTAATGTAGTTTCTGTTTTGGCTTGGAGTACTCGGTGAGTTTTTATGCTTTAGCATCCTTGCATGCGTGTGAGTGACTGTCATGATAGGATGCTTACCATGAGGCTATTTGCTTATGTGATATAACTGCTTGAATGCCTGTGGGTGAAGGTTGGGTTAGTTGGATTGGAACAAATCATCGACTGTGTGTTTTAAGCCCACTAGATAGTGGCAAAACCATGTTTTCTAAGCCCGCCCGAGGGTGGCAAAATCTGCATTTTAAGCCTACCTGCGGGTAGCAAACCATCTTTCAAAAACAAACATGAAATGTGTTGTTCCAATTCAGGCGATCCAGTCTATACTTGTATGCTGTGCGCATCACATAGTAACCTAGGCTAATAACCAAAATAAGAACACACAATGTTTTCAAAAATAGATATCATAGATATCATGGAATAAGAACACACAATGTTCCAATCCAGTCTATACTTGGTAGTGAAGTGTTATTTTTAAAAATTCAGTGTATATAATATTTGTGGTGGGTAAAAATTCAACCACCTTTGCTGCGGCGGCACTCCAGTGTGAACACGGTATGGAACTTAGCTTGAAATTGTAGCACTTGTACCCTTTTAAAACTTTTGAGAAGTGTATTTAAATCCTTTATTTTGTTTTGAGAATCTTTGGTGTTATTGTATCTTGGTTTTGGAGGAGTATAAATTAATTTAAATTTGTTGGAATTGTTCATTCACGCTTATTTACGTTGAAAAGTTGTTTGGGAACTTAGAAATTCTATTCTAGGGTCGACACCAGTCTTCCTAAGGGTCGACCCTTACCTGTTGGTGAAGTTTCTGGGTGTATTGCTGGAAAATAGGGTAGACACCAGACTGGAGAGGGTCGACCCTCTTATGTCTGTGTGTTAGTTGTTGGAAGATAGGGTAGACACCAGATTGGAGATGGTCGACCCTCTTTTGTCTGTGTGTTAGTTGCTGGAAGATAGGGTAGACACCAGACTGTGAGAGGGTCGACCATCTTATGTCTGTGTGTTGGTTACTGGAAGATAGGGTCAACCCCATCCTATTTAAGGTTAACCCCTGCGTGTTTATTTCAGATTTTTGAGGTCCGAGTGGGTCCCATCTAAGGGAAGGTTTTTGGGCCTATTATTTTATTTAACCTTGGGGTTATTTGCTACTAATATAAATAGACCCAAACCACTTTCCTCTCATTACTTTTCCTCTTCTTTTCCTCTCAATCCGTGATTTCTCTCTTCTCTCTCTAAAACTTAATTTTTCGCACTTAGATCTTCAGATCTACTTACCTAGAGCCATCTTTTCACCTTGGTCCTTTGGGAAAGGTTGTAGATCTTGTCAAGGACTTTTTATTGATCCAAGTGGTTCGTGGTTTCATCACCGGTGATTTTTGGGTTGTTTTCTCTTCGCTTCAAGAGGTAGGGATTTCTTTGCTCCTTTCCAATACTTCATCTATGGATAGACATGTGGTAGTTTTTATTGCATAAAAACCATATTCATTATGGATTTTTCTTGAAAGCCATGAAAGGGGATCTAGGGTTTGATATTTGTGAATGGTGTTGTTAAATTGTTTGTTGTTGAGTAATTTGGGATATGATTTTACTATGTTTGTGAAGAAAGGGAGGAAAGCCCTAATTTGATATTATTGATATAATGGATTTAAAAGGGATGGAGTTGAATAATCTTTATATTTTGCTTATATGGGTTGAATAATTGTGTTTATACCAAAAGAAAACAAAAGAGAAGTAACCACGGTGTTGGTATTGTTTTAGACTAATCACGTAAAGTTGAGTTGAGTTATAGTTTTGGTACCAATGGAATTGGTTTTGCATAAATAAAGATGATGGATTTGGTTTTGGTTTTGTAAAATGACAAGAATGAAATGGTTAGAGTTGTGTGGATTGGAAAAGAAACAAAAGTGGTCTTTTTGAAAGAAAATGAAATCATCACCCTTTGTAAACGAATAATGAACTTGAGGTCGGATCTTGGAACCTTCACATATTAACATTGTTATTGGACTGAAAGTCATGCGACAATTGGATTTTTGTTTTCCTTTCGTATTAGATGCAGAAATGGATAGATATGAATGTAAATGGTGGGATTGGATATTTGAAATCTCTCACCTATAAAAATATAGATAGTTTACCTATTTGGAGATTGTATATATGTTTAGAAATATATGTTTTGAGCTATTGGTAGAGGATAGCTATGACTGTTGTAGAAATTGCATGTGGACTAGGTGAATTGAAAGTAATCACTTATGCTTGCCATTGAATATGACTATAACTATATACATTGGATATGTATAGCTATTTGGGAGTGGAAAGTGGATGCACTCCATATGTGATTATGTGTTCATATACATTGTGTATGTATTACACTTATGTTGTTATGCATTCTAGTATGTTGAAATGGTTGAGAATGTGCTTGCGCTTTGAATGAGAGGTACCATTACTTTCCAGCTAGCGCCTGGAGAATTGGTCGCGCTTCGAATGAGAGGTACCAGTACCTTCCAGCTAGCACCTAGAGAACTTGGTAGAGGTACTATTACCTTCCAGCCTGTGTCTGGTAAATTGGCATTTTGTTATGGAAAGGTGTATCCTTGAATTGGAATTTTGTTATGAAAAGGTGTATCATTGACTTGGCATTTTGTTATGGAAAGGTGTATCATTGACTTACCATGCTAAAGGCATGTAGAGCAGAATTTCATTTATCATTATTGTCTCAGTGTATCTGGGTATATCATGGGTCATGATGGTTATTGTTCTAGAAGGCCGTGTTGCCTCAATTGTTGAAGCAGATAGTTATTGATTGCTTGTTGTTTTCCTTTTTTTATTAAAGGCATACTTGTATAGTTATGAATGTGTTGGAAACGGACGTAAGTATTGTGTTGAGATTGTGAAAAATGTGAAAGGCGTTGAATACTTGTGGATATGTTTTGAAAAGGCAAATCAGGTATAAGTCTGGAAAGTGAAAGAAAACGTAATGGGCTTGGTAAAATTGTTTTCTTCAAAAACTTATTATAGTCATATGAATTTTGGAAAAAAAGGTATCAAGAAGGAAGAAAAATGAATTGCTTATGTTGTTGAATGAAAAGAATGACTTTGATAGAAGTTCTTATATACATATTTTCTGTATAAACCATCACATTATTTATACAGTATGAGACTAAGCATTCATGATCATAGCCATCTGTAAGTTGCTATTGTTTAGGATCATGTTGAGATCCCTACAGGATTTTATGTTCATCCCACGTTGTTAATCCTTTTTTAGGTGAACATCGAGAAGTGTTTCAAGGTCATGGATCTTCTTTACCTGTTGGCCACGGGACCTTTTATTTGTGGGCGGAATGCCATTGATGTAAAAGGGTTAAACTTTTTTTTTTTACTTGTAAAGATGTAAGCCTACGGGCAATTTATTTAGTTATGCTCATGCTGTATTTATTTTGCATTTGGATGAGAGAATCTTTATTTATTCTTACTCGTTGATGTAAAGAGTTTTCCGCATGTTGTCTCTGAAATTGAATTAAATTAATAAATCTGGTAATGGTTCCGAGAAATAAAAAGTGGGGTGTTACAAAAACACTCAAGAAAATATGAAGAACCCAGCTGGTAGGCAGTCAGCGGACTCTCTAATTCTTAAGTTAGTAAACTTAAAAGTTATGGAGTAAGAAAATATAAAAATAAGAGCAGCCCAAAGTGGTGTTAATTAATTATCTCCCTTTTTCCTTACTTAGTAAGGCTTTATATAGCCTTCAAAGTGATTGTTGGAGTTGGTTCCACTTCCCTTGCCACTTCTCATGTTTAGCCCACTTTTTGTAAGATCATGTTCCACTATCGCGGATTTTTAGGAGTGGTTGGCCCTTAAAGTAAGGACCAAGCTGTGACCAAGTCTGCCCCTAAGAGCCATGCCTTCTGGACTTGGCCTTCTAACCTAGACCCCTAGACCTAGTCTTCTGGTCTTGCACCTCTGATTCTGGACCCACGTGTCTAGACCTAGACTTCTGGTCTTGCACCTCTGGTTTTGGTTCTGCACCTCTAGTTCTGAACCCACATGTCAGGACCAGGACTCTTGGTCTTGTACCTCTGGTTATGGTCCTGCACCTCTGGTTCTGGACTGGAATGTTTGGACCTAGACCTCTAATCTTGGTCCCTTAGTCCTATAGACTTGTTATTATGCTCATTATAGTGTATCCTGCTTAGATTTTGCACATTTTATGTTCGGAATGAAACTCTTTATTTTTGCCTCTCACAATTGCCCCATAACTCTGATTTTTCCAAGGCTAGTCATAGGGGAAAATTGGAGTTCATTCGAGGCAGAACTATCCATACTAGAGCGAAAAATTTCAATTATTGATTAGCAAACTTTCTTATACTTAAGTAATTTAAGTGAAAGAACATAATTACAATTTGAGTTGGATTGTCCAACTTTCTTGTACTTAGGAAATTACTAAAAATTATACTTAAGTGATATAACATAACTTAATCAGAGCTGGAATGTCTAACTTTCGTGTACTTAAGGAATTGCTAGAAATTGCACTTAAGTGAAAAAAACATAACTACAATCAGAACTGGATTGTCCAACTTTCTTATACTTAAGGAATTGCTGAAAATTGCACTTAAGTGAAACAACATAGTTACAATCCAAGTTGGATTGTCCAACTTTGTTGTACTTAGGGAAATGCTAGAAATTACACCTAAGTGAAAGAATATAACTACAATTTGAGCAAGGTTGTCCAACTTTCTTATACTTAAGGAATTGCTAGAAATTGCACTTAAGTGAAAGAACATAACTACAATGTGTGCTAGATTGTCCAACTTTCTTATACTTAGAGGATTGCTAAAAATTGCACCTAATTGAAAAAACATAACTATAATCCGAGCTGGATTGTCTAACTTTCTTTCCTTCGAACCAATAGTTGTTTCGAAATTTTTTGATATTCCTCCAGCTTACTATACTGATCAATCCTGATTAATAGATTAGTAACTCCTCTAGCTGGTTTCTTGGAAAGGGATTACTATAACTTATCTTTTGGTGACAAACCATGCTTAAATGTGGCGGCTGCTACTTGGTTTGAACAGTCCTCCTCAACTTCATAAAAACTCTCCTAGTAGAGTTGAGAGTACTACTTGAGGGTTTGATCAGGAGTTTGTTGGAAAGCGAACAAAGCATTCACCTCCTTAGCTTGCTTGATGTTGGTTACAAAGTGCTTCACATAACTCTCTGACAATTGTTGCCAACTGTCAATAGATCCTTCATGAAACTTGTCAAACCATTGGTTGGCTAGTTTTCCTAGGCTGGATAAGAAGACCCTGCACATGAGTGCCTTATTCTTGTTCCAAAGGGACATTGCATGGCGATAGTGACAAAGATAGTCTAAAGGATATGACAGACCATCATGGAGCTCAAACTCCGGGATGTTGAAATTTTTTAGAGGTTCTATGTTATTAATCCTCCTACTAAAAAGAGAAGTGATTAGATCAGGCCTTTGTTTTGTTGTCCAGACCACATTTCCTTCAGATGCTATTCGGATAGGTGCTGAACTCCATTGTTCTGTTCGGACAGGTGCTGGAGTATGCAGTTCTGCTTAAACAGGTGCAGGGGCACATTGTTCTGTTCGGATAGGTGTAAGAGCAGGATGCTCTACTCGGAAAGATACAAGAGTAGAATGTTCTGCTTAGATAAGTGCAAAAGCGTGTTGTTCTGTTCGGATAGGTGCATGAGTAGGATGCTCTGCTCGGAAAGATGCAGAAGCACATTGTTTTACTTGGACAGATGCAAGAGTAAGATGTTTTGCTCAGATAGATGCTAAAGTACATTGTTTTGCTCGGAAAGATGCAAGAGTATGATGTTTTGCTCGGACAAATGAACGAGCATGATGTCCTACTCGAACAGATACCAGAATAGGATATTTTGCTCGGACAGATACATGAGTAGGATGTTCTGCTCGGATAGTTGTAAGAGCAGGATGATCTGCTCAGAAAAATGCATGAGCAGGATGTTATGCTCTAACAGATATAAGAGCATGATGTCCTATCTAGTTAATTAAAAATAAAATATAAGAACATAAGTATTATAAATTAATTAAAAATCCTATCTAGTTAAAATTTTATTTTAAAAAAATCTTAAATTTTTATTTTATATTTGAAAAGTAGGCATAAGTTCTTTTAGTGAATTTCCTTCATAAAGGTAAAGGTAATTATTTTATACATTGGTTAATTAATTGCCTTTATCTAATATTTTATATTGATTTTTGTTTATAATTTTTAATTGTGTATCTTTATGTTTTTCGTTAAGTTATTTTTACAACTTAATAATATATTATTTCATTCTATTATTATTATTTGTAGCGAATTGTTATTTTTAAAATAAGCCGACTATACTTTTTCAGTGTATATAAATAATTTTATTAGTAAGATTGAGAAACCAAACTCTAATGCTAATTTAAATAGAGAATAATAAAAATAAGATTTTTCTAGAAGAAAATCTTAAGATATTTCACTAATTTATAATATTTATGGGCATACATATTTTTTTGTAGTAATTATTTCAAGAATAAATAGTTTTGAATTACCTACTTTAAGGACTTGATAGATTCAATCAATAGTTTAAGAATTAAATAGATTTTGATTTATATACTCAGGGATTTAATAGATTCAATCGATTGATTAGAGAATAAACAAACAATTTGACAATAGTTCAAAAGTAGAAAGTGAAATTAACCTTAAATTCTAATAATTTTAGTATAATTATATTGCACTTAATTTATGTAAAATTTAATTTTTTTAATAATTCATTACTTATATATAAAAAATAATTATTCACTTTGCTTGGTTACACTTTTCTAAAAACACTTTTTCAGAAAAAATTTTACTTTTCTAACATAAATATACCTAAAAAGTAAAAAAATTGTGAACAAAACTTTTTAAAAATTCACTAAATACTAAAAATACAAAAAAAATACGAAAATTCAATACATTTTTTGTATTTTTATGTATTTATTAATTTTTAAAAATATTTTTTCACAATTTTTTTACTTTTTAGATACATCTAAGTAAGATGCATCTAAAAAAGTAAAAAAAAATGTTAAAATTTTTAAAAATATTCACTAAAAATAAAAAAATGCGAAAATAAAAAAACTCAGTTTGCAAAAAACTTAATTCAAAAAACTCAATCCAAAAAACTCAAACCAAACACACTGTTATTATCTCTTTTACATTTAAATTTATATACTTTTTATTTATTTTTATGTTTTGCATTATTTACATTATTTTCAACTTATTTAACCTTATTGAAAATGTAATCAATATAATTATGCCAAAATTATAAGACTAACTATATTTTTCTCAAACTTCAAGAGATACTATTGCAATTTACATTTGGATAAACTATATTATTAGTACCTATAATTTAAGTGAAGTGCCACTTAAATTCCCGTAATTTTAATTTAAATAATTTAAATATCATAATTTTAATTGTTTGTGTAAGGTTTTTCTCAAAATTAAAGGAATCAAAATAAAAGAAACTTGATAACTACTGTTGGAATTACATAGAAGGTTCCAACATAATCCCTAATTTTATATGTGGTAGGGGTGTAATTTGGGTGGGTTCAACCCGACCCTAACTCAAAATTTCTTAGTGTAACGCCCCTAAAAATATTTAATAAATCCAACTCATGAATGGAAGAATAATAGAAATAAAATACTTTCATTTATTAGAGTTCGTATTTCAAAAGATAACACATGCGATATACATTCATAAATATACATCCTGAATCTATAGCATGTAATGCCAGTTGATGATCAACAAAATAAATGCCCTACGGGCTTACATCTTTCCAAGATATTGCCTAGTTACAACAAAATAGAGTCATAAGTTCTATACATATAAAGCCCTTGGCTTGAATAAATATTAAGCACAAAACGACAAAATAGAGCCTCTAACTCCTAGGTCCTCCTAAGCTACGTCCTTGGAGGAAGCATGTTACCGGTACCTGAAAGTAGTTTCCCAAGTAGGGTGAGCCAAAATCCAGTAGAAACAATCTAACACAATATATGAGATTTAACAAAGATATAAGTACGATATGCACATACAATGCTTGAAACAAAACATTCTCATTTATATGACCATAAGGTACCCAAAATCATGTTTCAATCCATTTTCCTTCAATTTATTTACAGTCGATTTGTATCATATCAATTCATGAGCCAATTTCATTTATATTTCAACAACCTGATCGAGATTACAACTCAGTGGTTCTCCAATCAATGCGACCAACACATAAACACTTCACTTTGCCATTTTATGAAAATTTTGTCTGCAGGAACCGGCACCCATGTATATACAAGATTTCAGGACTTTCACCCTGGACACTCCAGCCAACTTAATTTCAATGGAGTCCATCCCTTATCTCCTCCCAAACAATGGAGTACATCTCATTTCTCCTCCCAATCAATCATACATATACAATGTATTTAAACATGGTCATATTCAATGACAATCAACAAGAGGTTAGTTTCAATTCACCTAATCCTCATGCAATTTCTACAATAATCATGACTATCCTCCACCAATAGTCCAATACAGATATTTCTAAACAGATATTCAATCTCTAGACAGATAATAAATTCAAATTTCCATAGGTATGAGATAATACATATCCAATTCCACCATTTCTACCAATATCTACCCAATTTCATATTTGCGACACCAATTTCATTTATTTATGCAAAATAAATATTTGAACCAATTAGGGCAGAACTTCCTCCCTTTTTAAATAGCAACCCAAGTGGCCCAAATCAAGCATTTGGCCACAATACAACCTTACATTTAATCCCATGACCATCTATTTCGCATTTACTCAAAATCCCTCTTTTAATTTTATATCTCAAACCCTAGGTTTGTTCATAATACTCCCAAAACCCACCATTGTTACACACCCACAAATAACTAAGTTAAAAACCATAACAGAGTCTAGAAAGTCCCTACCTCAAAGAGAGAAGATGAGCCAAGCAAGGATGGAACTTCAAAGATGTCCAAACCCAACTCTATTCGGATCAAAGTGTAGATCTTGAGGTGCTCTATCTTTTTAACAAAGGTGAATAGGTGGAGAAACCACTAGAACTAAGAAAAAATGTAGAGAGAGAGGGTCTCAACTTTAGGTTTTAGGATGAAAAGATCTGAAAAATTGATGTAAAAAGTTATTTTCGTGATCAGATATACGTACAGTCCGCTTGAGCAGAAGAGTTGACGTTAGAGCGTCAGACATAACAAGTTGTTTCGCTCGAGCGTAGAATACAAACCTCTAGTACTTTTGCAGACAACAAACAAACCACTTGAGCGCCCACCCGCTTGAGCGTGGAAAACACCTCTCCAGTACTTTTTTAGACGTGCAAAGTATTGAGAGTTTGCAAATCCTGCTCGAACGCAAGAAGGGCTGCTCGAGCGGAGGACCAAAATTCTGGGCAACATAAGGTTTGAAAACAAAGTAACTAACCTGTTCCAAACACACTCAACACATCCAAATAACTAAATTTAAGGAGAAAATATGAGGAAAAGATAATGAACATATAGCGATCCCGGTTTTACCCCGACCTTTGTTATGTTCCGAACTCGGATTCCGTGATTGTATATTGTTATCTATGTCTTGTTTCCTTCCTTTAATTCTTTGAAATAGAGTTTTGGGACTTGTTGGGTGAGTTTGGAACAGGTTGGTTGTTAGTTGGTATAAATGGTTGTTGCCCAGATTTTGGTCTCTTCACTCGAGCGAGGCTTTTTGCGCTCGAGCGAGCCTTGTGTAAATTGCTTCTTCGCTCGAGCAAGGTTCCTTGTGCTCGAGCGAGGATTGAGGGTCTTCAAGTTTCTTTCCCAGACATAGCTTTTCTGGAAGGGTGAAGTTCTTCGCTCGAGCGAGGCTTTTTCCGCTCGAGCGAGCCTTGTGAAATTGTTTCTTTGCTCGAGCGAGACTTCTTGCGCTCTAACGTGCGTTTGTGTTTGTGGCAGACCTGAAGCTTTGCATTCTGTACTTGAGCGACACTTCTTGCCCTCGAGCGAGGTCACATGTTGTGTCTGGTCGCTCGAGCAACAACTCCTTCGCTCGAGTGAGCCTCGCATATATTAGTTCGCAGCAGCTCATCTTTTAAACAGAGTTTTGTATCTTTTCACCCCAAAAACCTAGATCCGCTCTCCCTCTCTCTAAAGGTCACTATCTCTCTATATTTTCACCTCCATCCATTGATTTCTACACCCTTGAGCCTTGGTTAAAGAGGTAAAGCGCCTTGAGGGCTCCGTGTTGATCCGAATAGATCTTGGTTACGGCTTGTTTGAAGTGTCTCCATTTTCTCCTTTGCTTTCCTAACTTTGAGGTAAGGATATTCTACTAGTTGATATGGATTTTAACCTAGATATTTGTCATTTTGTATAAATGAAGGGATTTTGGGAGTGATTTGGGTAAAAGTTAAGGTTTGGGCTCTAAACTAGAAAGGGGTTTTCATGTCGATTTACAAATTAACTTTGGCGGTTTGTGTGTAAGGTTCTTTATTGTTGAAATGGTGAGATTTAGATCTATGGATTGATGTTTTGGAATAGGGGGAAAATTGCCCTAAATTGAGTTGAATCAACTATTTGCGTAAATAATGAAATTAGTTTGGGAATTATGAAATTGAGGGAATATGTGATTGAATGGTGTAGTTAGGTTTGATAAATCACACACCTATGAAAAAGTTGATAAATTATCTGTTGATAGATTTACTTATCTGTTTAGAAATATCTATTCTGGGCTATCGGTGAATGATAGCTATGATTGTTGTAGAAAATGCATAAGGATTAGGAAGATTGAAACTAATCAATTGAATTATGTCATTGAGTATGACGGTTTGATTAAACCATTGAATATGTGAATTGATTAGTCATTCTATATGACAACGTGTTTAAATACATTGTATATGTATCATTGTTTGGGAGGAGATATGAGATGTACTCCATTGTGTGAGAGGAGATAGGAGATGGGCTCCATTGAAAATTAAGTTGGCTGGAATGTCTAGGGTGAAAGTCCCGAAATCTTATGTGTTTATGGGTGCCGGTTCCCTCAGATGTGATTCCGTAAAATGGCAAGAAATAGAAGTGTTGGATTGATGAATGTGTTGAATTGTGAACCATTGAGTTATAGTCTCATATTGGTTGTTTTGATAATAATGAATTTGATTAATAGATTTACTCGAAATGGATGAATGGAAATGAATTGAGGTATTGGTTATCTATATTAAATGGCCTTGAAAAGAATATGTGTTGGTTAAGAATATTACACATTTATCTGATGCTTATATCTCAGTTAAATCTCATATATTGTTTTAGCACGTCTCTACTAGGTTTTGGCTCACCCTACTTGGGAAACCATTTTCAGGTACAGGTGACATGCCGCCTACAAGGGCTTAGCTTGGGAGATTTAGGGGCTGAAGGCTCCACTTTGCTATTTTTGCTTTGTGTTAAGTGTAAATTCAAGCCGAGGGCTTTTTATGTATAGAGGTAGGACTCTTCTTTTGTTGTAACCAAGTGATAACTTGGAAAGATGTAAGTTTGTAGGGCACTTATTTTGTTGTTAGCAGTTAGAGTTACATGCTATAGTTTCAAGATGAATATTTATGAAAGTGTAATGCATGTAATATCTTTTGTAATATAGACTCTGACGAATGAAAATATAACGTTTCTATCATGTTAATAAATCTTATGAATGATTGATTTATATCATATTTTGAGGGCGTTACAGAACAACATTTAGAAACCATAAACCGGAGTCCGAACTACCACAAGTATTGTGTCAAAACCGAGATTGCTATACTTAGTGATTGGGCAAAATATTTTTAAATTTGATACGGATTTGGACAAAAATTTAGAAGCTTATATCAAATTTGGGTTGATTTGGACAAAAATATCAAACAGCCGAACAACTCGAAACCCAAATTATATGTAAATATATAAAAATATTGAATGCATAATATAAAATTTTACTTATTTATTTTTTCTCACTCATAAATTATAAAGACCATCATAATAGCATCTCACTTACATTATATACATTATTTGTTTTGATATTATTAATGATTTCATATAAAAAAAAATTATTAATAGTTTAATTTTAACAAATTAATTAACTTAGTTGCATTTAAAAAACTGAAATTTATGTTTCATTCGGGCAATTCAGACAACTTGGGCAATTCAGGTTTAATTTGGGTCGGACTTGGGCAGCCCATCTTGAGTTACAAAGTGGACTTGGGTAGGCCTGGACACTCTTAGCACAATTTAAGTTGAGTATAGACAATTTCTCAACCCATCTGAACCCGTCAAAGTAGCACCCTATCCTAATTACATTGAATTCTAATGTCATGTGTTGCCATTGCCCTGGTCCATATAGTATGGGTTTAAATAGTACAACTACAAATAATATTGGATTTAAAATCATGAGTCAAATTAGTATTGGATAATATGGATTTAAAATAGCTTTTAATTAAAATTTTGGAAAATTGCTTATAAATCTTGATTTCTTAACAAAAAAGTTTTGAAATTGTTTTTATTTTAACAAAATCAAAGTTTGGAAAATGAGTCAAGAACTAGTTTGGTGGAAAAAAAAAAAAAAATGAAAAACTCATTTTTTAAATATATTTTTCTCTTTAATTTGGAAAATGGGCCAAAAGTTAATTGATTTACCGCTGATTTCAAAACTCGTTTCCTAAATTTCATATGAAAAATAAGAAAGTTAGTTTGATAAAAAGAAACACCAGAAAAAAAGGTTTTTAAAATTTTTAAAAATTATTTCAATCCCCAAAAAGATAAAATTGTTTGAAAATAATGAGTGTTTATTATTTTTTCTCATTTTTTTTTGAAAATTAGTTTTTACAATTTGTTGAGAAAACAAATTTTAAAATTCAATCAAACATTTTACGATTTATAAATAAATAAATAAAGCAGGTCAATTTTGTTTTATTTTTTGTTGCACTCCCTGATCCTTAGCATACAACAAAATAATTATTAAAAACTAACATGTCACCTGCTATACACATGATAAAATAATATATTATTTAATAAAAATGTGATAATTATATTTCTTTTTTTATATTATGTAAAATAAAAGTTAAATGAAAGCTAGCCAATCGAGATTTTCTTAATTGTTTAAAATTAATAAAATCAAAAAACTTAGTATGAAATATTGATCATAAGGATTCTCATTAAAAATCTTATTTTGCTTATATAAATGGGAGTATAAGATTCACTTTATGTAAAGTGAAACAATTCACTTTTTCCTTATTTCTCGATGTGGGATTATAAAATAAAAGTTAAATGAAAGCTAATCAATGGAGATTTTCTTAATTGTTTAAAAGTTAATAATTGTTTGGGCAGGAAGTTTATTTCGAATCAAGCAATTTTAGCTGTTTAATCTTTAATTAAATTAATCTTTAATTTATTTCGAATCAAACAAATTTGACCAATATATTTTGATAAAACCGCTAAAATCGCAATTAAACCAGTGAATCAATCAAACCGAAAACGGCTCACCCTATTAGCTAGGTTAAAGGACCAACCAATTTATACAAAAATTAATTAATTAAAACTTTTAAATTTTATTTTAATTTTAAAATTTAAATTGTTTTGAACTGAAACATATACAATACTATTAAATGAAAGTATAAAGTTTATATAGTGAAATAACTCATTTTTTTCTCTTTTTTTTGATGTGGGATTGTAAAATAAAAGTTAACAGTTATTTGGACAAGAAGTTCATTTCTAATCAAGCAATCTCAATCGTTCAATTTTTAATAAGGTTAATCCTAGTTTATTTCAAATTAAACAAATCTAAGCAATATGTTGTGGTAAAACAACTAAAACCGTGGTTAAACTAATGAATCTGTCAAACGGAAAACGATTCAGCTTAATCGGCTAAGTCAAAAGACCAATAAATTTACAACAAAATTAATTAATTAAAACCTTTAAATTTCATTTTAAAATTTAAACCATCTTGAACTGAAACATACACAATACTATAATATTAAATGAAAGTATAAGATTCACTTTATATAAGTGAAACAATTCACTTTTTATTTCTTCTCTTGATGTGTGATTGTAATTATTTTAAAATTAAATATTATGAGAGTTTCAAAATCTCATATAAAATTATTTTTAAAATCAAAACGTCTATGTGGAATTGTATAATAAAAATTAAATGGAAGCTAACCAATAAAGATTTTCTTAATTATTTAAAATTAAGAAAATTAAAAAAAATGGTATTAATTATAGGGCTTCTTACTAAAAATCTTCTTTTGCTTATATAAATGGGAATATAAGATTCACTTTCTATAAGTGAAACAATTTACTTTTTCCTTCTTTTTCTCTATTCGAGATTGTAAAATAAAAGGTAAATGGATACGTACATTGGACTGCAAATTGAAACTGCATTTACAAAAGCACTTTCACATAGCACGGGTGATATGCTAGGAGTACTGTACATGTGTTCCTAACTACACAATTAAAAAAAAATTGGTATTAATTATAGGGTTTTTTACTAAAAATCTTCTTTTACTTATATAAATGGGAGCATAAGATTTACTTTATATAAGTGAAACAATTCACTTTTTCTTTCTTTTTCCGATATGAGATTGTAAAATAAAAGTTAAATTGAAGCTAACTAATGGGAATTTTTTTAATTGTTTAAAATTAAGAAATTTCAATAATTTATATAAATTGGAGAATAATATTTACTTTATGTAAATGAAACAATTCACTTTTTTCCTTTTTTTTATTTTATTTTTTTCGATTTGGGATTGTAAAGTAAAAGGTAAATAGAAGTTAATAGGAATTTTCTTAATTGTTTAAAATTAAGAAAATTCAATAATTTTAGAATGGGGGTTTGGACGTTCTAAAAGACTTCTCTCTTAACACTCTCTTTATAAGATTCATTTTATATAAGTGAAACAACTCATTTTTTTCGTCTTTTCCCAATGTGGGATTGTAACACTTTATATAAGTAAAACAACTCACTTTTTATTTTATGTTATTTTTTCAATGTGGGATTGTAATTATTTTAAAGTAAAATATTATACAAAATTATTTTTAAAATCAATTCTATGTGGGATTGTAAAATAAAAGTTAAATGAAAGCTAACCAATGGGGATTTTCTTAATGGTTTAAAATTAAGAAAATCAAAAAAATGAGTATGAGATATTGATCATAGGGCTTTTCACTAAAAATATATTTTTGCTTATATAAATAGGAGTATAAGATTCGCTTTATATAAGTAAAATAATTCATTTTTTCTTTCTTTTTTCGATGTGGGATTGTAAAATACAAGGTAAATGAAAGCTAGTCAACGGGAATTAGAGAGGCATAGTTTAGGTTGGTGAATTTATCATACTCAATCATTTTGTAAACTCATATGCATATTAAAAAAAAAAAAAAATCAAATTCATTCTAAAGTCATATTCATGTGATTTCAATGTATTTTATCTTTAATAAAAATATATGATCTATTTATAAAATTATATATATTATTTATTTTTAAAAATTAAATATAATAAAATTACATGATTATAAATGATAATCTCGTTCAAAGTAAATCGAACTTTAATTTGTTCATTTTGTTGCTAATAAAAATTGAAAATAAATCAAAGTCAATCAACTAACATTTTCTCCTCTCCGATATGTGCCTTGTTACATTGTCATTCATGTGGTCATAATCGTGAAATTAACTTGTATTGTTGCATTTGGAGCAAAATATTGTTTTAAAAATATAATTAATTGTAGTCACGCAAACAAGATGGATCCAATTGGAAGAGATGGGTGTCAGCCTCCAAATTTCGAAACCCTTTTATTATAATAATAATAACATTAATTATTAAAAAGAACCTTTAAATTATATAAGTTGGCCTCCTATTAGAGAAACATATTTTTATCGTACAGTTTGGTGAACCATCAACCTAAACTATGATAAAAGCTTCCAATCTAAACTATCGCAACCTAAACAATTCACTCTATTCCGACCTAAACAATTCACTTTTTCTTTTTCTTTTTTCGATGTGGGATTTTCAAATAAAAGTTAGCCAATAGAGATTTTCTTAATTGTTTAAAATTAAGAAAATTAGTATAAGATATTGAAACTCTCACAAGACTCCTCACTAAATGGGATGAGAGTATAAGGTTCTCGTTATATGAGTAAAATAATTAATTTTTTGTTTCTTTTTCCGATGTGGGATTATCAAATAAAAGTAATTATTTAAAATTAAGAAAATCAAGAAAATTAGAATGAGAGTTTGGAACTCCTATAAAGCTTCTCACTAAAAAAATCCATTTTCCTTACATATATAGATTCTCAGATTATTATATAATATTGTACACAAGATTTTCCTAACCAATGGTGTAACACATAATTTTATTGGTTGGACAATGTTGACCCACTTTGTTAGCTAGTTAAGAGGCAATAAATAATCTATTTAAGTTGTATTTTGATCATAAGTTTAGATAAAAATTTTAAAAAATAACTAAAAGCCAAGAGAAATGAATAAAAAGATTAAATTATATTTCATTAACATTTTCTTAAAATAAAATTTCTACTGAAATTCATTCTTAACACAAATTTAATATATATTGCAATTTTTTCTTAATAAAAAATACTACATAGATAATACGGTACGGTGTTATTTAGTATAATTTATTGTAAGCTAGAAGTTAATAAAAAAAAATCAAAATCCAAAAACATCCTTCACGTAACTTTTAGAAATTAGTTTTCCTCAACTTATTTAAGGGCACTCAGGCGAAAAATCAAATCTTACTTTATTATGTCATAAAGACAAGCGATCACAAAATGATTAAAGTACCCCCACGCCACCCCCGCCTCTCTTGTACTTTTATTTCTCTCATTTCAGTTCTCTCTCTGCCTAAAGACAAACACCTCTTTCTCCTTCTTCATCAGATTTCTCTCTCGTTCTCTTCCTTCTCCACCAATCTCAGCGTGTAACGCCCCTAAAATACAAGCATAAATACATCCACAATATATATTAAACGATAGCATAAATCAAAGTGAATAATCCTTTACATTTTCTGAAGTTAAAGATACAAAGAGTTTGACAAAAGTAAATGCCTTAGTGGCTTACACCTTTCCAAGTTGTGGCTTGGTCACAACAAAATGAGCTTCGCTTGATACAAATTTAGCCCCAGGCTATACAAAAATAAACAAAACAGGAAGTTCTTGCTTCTCAAAGGTCCATCTAATGCTATTGTCTTGGAGGAGGCATGCTTTCATTACATGAAAATGTTATTCACAAATAGGGTGAGCCACAGCCCAGTAAGAATCATCTAACACAGTATATGAAACTTAGCAAAGATATAAGTACAATTGCATAAACAATGTTTGTGTCAAAACCTTTCACAATTATACATATATTCATCAAATTCCAATGTAAAGCCTTTGTTCATTCACTTTCAATTCTCATTCCATTCACTTATCTGTCCCCATTCATGGTTCAATATCATTATTCGTCAACCATCAAACTGAGATTTACAACTCAATGAATATCAAATCATACAACACATACGCATAAAACACTTCAAATTTTCATTTCACGGATATTTCGTCCACGGGCAACCGTCAAATGGGACCTATGTAAACGTAGGCTATACAAGCACTACAATTGTCATTTCACGGATATTTCGTCTGCGGGCCAGGTACCCATGTATAATTTTGAGACTTTCACCCAGAACACTTCGGCCAACTTAATTATAATAGAGTTTAACCCCTTTCTCCTTCCAAACAAATATCCATACATATGCAATGTATTTAAAAGATAATTAAACATGAAGCACATCCACTTTCTACTTCCAAACAAACATACATATGCAATGTATATAACTACGGTCATGTTCAATGACAATCATCCAAAGATTAGTTTCTGTTGACCTAATCCATATGCAATTTCTACAACAATCCAAAGCTATCATCCATCGATAGCCCAATACAATTATCTCTAAACAGATATTCAATCTCAATAGATAATTTATTCAAAACTTTCCAGAGAATAAGTTAATACATAACCAATTCTACCTTTTATATCAATACCCTCTCAATTCCACATTTTCAATGTCAATTCCAATTTTTGTACAAAATAATAGTTTGACCCAATTTGGGCAATTTTCCCATTTTTCCCAACTATTAGCCAAGTGCCAAAATCATCAAATTAGACGTAGCACAACATCATTTTCAAACCCCACAAACATTAATTTCATCTACACCCAAAACCCCTCTTTATAGTTTATACCTCAAACCCTAGGTTTGTTTAAAATACCACAAATCACACCATTGTTACACAAAAGACAAATAACTAAGCTAAATATCATATAAAAGTGTAGAAAGATCCCTACCTCAAAGGAAGAAGATGAACCACACAAGAGACAAACTCCAAGAGTGCCGAAACCCACTTCTTTTCAGAACAAAGTGTAGATCTTGATAAGCTCTATCTTTTTGTCAAAGGCACAAGGGTGAAAAGATCAATGGATCTAGATGAAATTTAAGAGAGAAGATGAATTTTACAAAGAGAGGCTTAAGAACAAACTTTTTGGTGAGTTTTAGAGAGAGAGAGAGATAAGAAAAAGTGATTCAAAATGTCATCTTCTCGGATTGAAATATACGCAGTCTGCTCGAGCGTAGGAAGCCCCGCTCGAGCGTCAAACACAGACTCTCACTCGAGCGTGAAACTGGACGCTTGAGCGTTGAATGCACTCATTCAATATCTGAAGACCTGCAAAAAATACTGAGAGTTGTAGAATCCCACTCGAGCGTGGAAATAGACGCTCGAGCGGAGGAGCAAAATTTGTGAAGCCCGCTCGAGCGTGAAAATGCCCACTCGAGCGGGGAGATCGAAATCTGGGCAACACAGGTTTTGAAAAGGAAGCAACCAACCTGTTCCAAACGCACAATTACAACTTGATAACCAAAAATAGAGGGGGAAACAAGGGAAACAAGATATGAATGACCTTTCTAACCTATACAACCGGAGTCCTGAATAGCACAAGAGACGGGTTTAAACCAGAATCACTATAACCTCCCCCCTTAGAGAATTTCATCCCCGAAATTACAAATCAAGCTCAAAACAAAATTAAACCATTCACAACAATGTTATTCTCACAAGTTCATCACTATGACCCATTCTTCGGTCATCCATCCTCATCAATTCAATGCATAAGTTTCACGTTGAAAAATATATTTTACAATTTTTTTCCCCAAACATTAGCAATGTTTAAATCGAAATTTCACGTGGCTTATACAATGTTTCCAAAGGTGATACAATACATAAGATATTCCACATCCTCAAAACATATACTATGCTTATATATAGAATTCATATTTCTAAAATGCCCATAACATATACAATGTTCTTATAATTTAAAACATATACAATGTACATAGTTCTCATTATCATGATCAAAATTTTAATACAAAATTAAACATTAACAAACAGGTCCGGATATTTCTCTCGGACTTTCAACTCACGCTCCCAAGTTGCTTCCTCGTCGCTTCCTCGACCTCGTGATGTTTCCACAAAACCTTAACTAAGGGAATCATCTTGCCTTGCAAAACTTGATCCTGTCTATCCAAGACTCTTACCGGTCTCTCCTCATACGAGGCATCCTCAGCTACCTCCAAGTCGGTCCAATCCAACACGTATGATGGATCCAGTTCATACTTCCAAAGCATACAAATATGAAACATGTCACGAACCCCAGAAAGCTGTGGCGGTAATGCCAAACGGTAAGCAACCTCCTTAATCTGCTCAAGGATTTCAAAAGGGCTAATAAATCGAGGGGATAACTTCCCACTCTTCCCAAATCTCATCAAACCCCGCCTAGGTGAAATTTTCAAAAAGACATGATCACCCACCTCAAAAGACAAGGGTTTCCTCCTACGGTCGGCATAACTTTTCTAGCGACTATGAGCAATAATCAATCTCTTACGTATAAGGGCCACTTTCTCAATCTTTTCTCGAACCAACTCTGGGTCTAACAAAGGTGCGTCCCCACCTCGGCCCAACACACTGGAGATCTGCAAGGTTGGCCATACAAGGCCTCAAATGGTGCCATGACAATACTCGACTGAAAACTATTGTTATAGGCAAACTCTACTAAGGGCAGGTGCCTCTCCCACGAGCCCTTAAAATCTAGAATACAATCTCGAAGCATATCCTCAAGGATCTGAATAGTATGCTCGGATTGCCTGTCAGTCTGAGGATGATACGCAGTACTAAAGGCCAATCTAGTGCCCAAGGCATTCTGTAAACTCTGCCACAATCGGGTTGTGAAACATGGATATTTATTTGAAACTATCGTCATAGGGATCCCGTGCAACCTCACTATGTCCCTGATATACAAGTCAGCAAGATAGTCTGCCGAATCACTCACGCGCATAAGTATAAAATGCGTGGACTTGGTTAATCGGTCAACTACCACCCAAATGGCATCACTACCCCGTTGTGTCCTCAAAAGGCCCACAACAAAATCCATCGTGACATGTTCCCACTTCCACTCGGCTATAGGCAAGGGTTGCAACAAACCCGTTGGCCTTTGATGCTCGGCCTTCACTTGCTGACAAGTAAGGCATTTCGATACAAACACGGCTACATCCTTCTTCATACCTCTCCACCAAAACTGGTGACTCAAATCCTGATACATCTTTGTGCCTCCCGGATGCACCGTAAGGCGTGAATGGTGAAACTCTCGGAGTACTTCTTCTTGGCAAGACTCCGGCACAGACAAACGGTCTCGGTATCTAACGCTCGAGTCAGAATACACACTCAAGCCTCGTTCTGCCTTCCCACTGAAGATCCTCTCCTTAAGGTTTTCTACCTTAAGATCACCCCTCTACGCTTCTAACACTTGGTTCACAAGTGTAGGTTGTGCAATTACAGAAAACAAGGCTGCAAATTCAACAGACTTGCCAAGATGCAAGTTAAACTCCCCGAGAGTACCCAACATTTTCCACTCCCGGATGGCGATACAGGCCACATTACTAATAGACTTCCTACTCAAAGCATCGGCCACCACATTGGCCTTTTCCAGATAGTAATGTAACTCGAAGTCATAGTCCTCTATAAACTCCATCCACCTCCTTTGTCTCAAATTCAAGTCTTTTTGTGTAAATAGACACTTCAGACTTTTGTGATCCGAAAACACCTCGAATTTCTCACTATACAAGTAGTGTCTCCAAATCTTGGCAGCTTAACTCGAATTTCATCACACAATTCTTGGACCCATATCTAACAATTCTTTGCTAAACTCATACAAAGCCCTTATCTAACAATTCTTGGAGTTGTTCCTTCAACTCACTCAACTCAGCAGGTGTAAATCAGTATGGTGCCATATAAATCGGTGTCGTGCCAGGCAACAAATCGATAGAGAACTCAATCTCTTGGTGAGGTGGTAGACTAATAAGATCCTTAGGAAAGACATCTGAATACTCATAAACCACTCTTGGAAGCTTAACTCGAATTTCATCACACTCACTATTCTAAAAGCTAGCCAGAAGACAACTAAGTTCACTCCGCCCACGCGGATCATACGCTGGTGATAAGACCCTATCCACCCGGTCCCCCAAGAAATAAAAGCAATCCATGTTCAAAGTACATACAATAACTCTCTGACGGTAGCAATCCATTACAACCCGGTATGACGATAACTAGTCTATACCCAAAATAACATCAAAACTAGTCATATCAAGCAAAACAAATGCAAATAGAAGTTGACGACTAGCAACCTCTATATCACAACCCCGACACCCCTGTCTCAGAATAACCTCACCACCAATAGGTGACTCTACACAAATAGGAGATGCTAATTGTGCCAACTCCAACCCCAAGACCGATGCAAATGTAGACGAGATGTAGCACCTGTATCTTTCAAAGCTTTTGGGGAAGTGTATTCGAATCCTTTATTTTTATTTTGGAAATCTTTGGTGTTGTGTATGTTGGTTTTGGAGGAGTATAATCCGATTTAAGCTTGTTAGGTTTGGTTGTTCTCACTTGTTCTTGCCAAAAGTTCATTGGAGACTTAGAAATTCTATTCTAGGGTCGATACCAGCCTTCTTAAGGGTCTACCCTTACCTGTTGGTGAAGTTTCTGGAAGTGTTGCTGGAATATAGGGTAGACACCAGTCTGGGAAGGGTCGACCCTCTTATGTTGTAGTATCTGTGTGTTAGTTGCTGGAAAATAGGGTCGACCCCCTCTTGTCTAAGGGTCGACCCCCTTGCTTGTGCCAGATTGTCTTTTCTACCTAAAGGGTCAACCCCCATGCCCGAAGGGTCGACTCCTGTGTGTTTTTTTCAAAATTTTGAGGTTCGAATGGGCCCTACCTTTGGGGGTTTTGGGGCCTATTATTTTATTTGACTTTAGGTCTATTTGCTACTACTATAAATAGGCCCAAACCACTTTTTCTCATTATTTTTCCTCCCATTTTTCTGTTTAACCCGTGAGTTCTTCTCTCTCTCTCTAAAACTCAAACTTTTTCACTTAGATCTTTAGATCTACTCACCTAGAGTGATCTTTTCACCTTGCTCCTTTGAGATTAAGTGTAGAGCTTGTCTAAGGCTTTGTTTTGATCGGGGCAAAACGTGGTTTCGTCGCCATCGACTTTTGAGCTTTTCCCTCTTCTCTCTCATCTAAGCTTGAGGTAGGGATATTCTACACTTTAGTATGGTTTTTAACCTAGGTATTTGATGTTATGTATAAATGATGGGATTTGGGAGTGATTTGGGTAAACTAGGGTTTGGGTACAAATTAAAAAGAGGGGTTTTCCATGTTGGGTTGTAAAATGACTTTGGGACTTTGAATATGTAGCTCTCTTGTAATTAAATGGGAAACTTGACCTTGGGGTTGACATTTGAGAAAAGGGAAAATTTTCCCTAATTTGGGTTGAATAATTCATCTTATATATATAATGAAATTAATATGGAGAATATGAAATTGGAAGGGTATATAGAAGAATGGTGTAGTTGGATTTGTTAAATCACTCACCTATGGAAATTTGATAAATTATATGTTTAATAGATTGTATATCTGTTTAGAAATATCTGTTTTGGGCTACCGGTGGAGGATAACTATGATTGTTGTAGAACTGCATGAGGATTAGGTAAATTAAAACTAATCATATGAATTATGTCATTGAATATGACGGTTTGAACTAAATTGTTGAATATGTGAATTTTGTAGTCATTGTGTATGACACGTTCTTAAATACATTGTATATGTATTATTGTTTGAGAGGAGATGGGGGATGGACTCCATTGAAAATCAAGTTGACTGGAGTGTCTAGGGTGAAAGTCTCGAAACCTTATATATATGGGTGCCGATTCCCTCGGATGAGAAATTCCGTAAAATGGCAAGAAAATTGAAGTGTTTGAATGATGGTTTCTATTGAAGTGTTAACAAATGAGTTGCAGTCTCGTTTGGGATTGTTTAGATAACAAGGGACTATATCTATGAGTTGATTAGAATAAATGAATGGAAATGGAATGAGTTATTGATGTCATTATTGATTGGTTATGGAAAGACATCGGTTGGTTTTAAGTGTTGAACAATTATCTAATGCTTATATCTTAGTTAAATTTCATACATTGTGTCAATATATCTCTACTGGGCTTTGGCTCACCCTACTTGGGAAAAACATTTTCAGGTACAGGTGACATGCCACCTCTAAGGACATAGCTTGGGAGGTTTAGGGGCTGAAGGCTCGATTTTTGTTATGATATGTTTAAATGTTTATTCAAGTCGAGGGCTTTACATATATAGAGCTTAGGACTCTTCTTTTGTTGTAACCAAGTGATAACTTGGAAACATGTAAGCCCGTAGGGCATTTATTTTGTTATTGTTCATCTAATGTTACATGTTATAGATTCAGGATGGATATTTATGAATGTATAATGCATGTAATACCCCTTTGTAATATGAATTCTCATGAATGAAGTACACCATTTTATTATGTCTTTAGATCTTATGAATGGATTATTTATATTGTATTTTAAGGGTGCTACACGAGAAAAAAGAATGGGATGCACCCGTATCAATCAATATACTAGCAACTGAATTACAAAACAAGAAGGTACCTCTCACAATAGATGGAGCCGGTACAAGATCTGGCGCAGTAACAGCATATACATGCCCTGTCGGCCTCTGATCTACTTGTTCACCCTTCGGAGCATAGGCCTACTGCACTGATTGAACCGAAGAAGCTTCCTGATTTGCCCTCGAGGCCTGTGTTGACTGTGCTGGTTGGTGATTATGTGTCTGTCTCGAACCAGACGCACCAGACGTGCCACCCAGCTGTGGGCAAGATCTCTTTAGGTGCCGCGCCTGGCCATACTGATAACAAGTGGGCGGTTGCCCTCTACCTTGACTCTGGCTTGGAGAACGAGCCGAAGACGAAGCTGCTCGTTGCCCTCCTCCTCTTTGCGGGCAAGCTGGAGACTTGTGACCCAATTGGCCACATTTGAAACAAGTCACATCACCCTGACCACCTCTTTCCAAACCCGAACTAGGCATTGGAAAGGTAGACCTCGACTGAGTTCCCTGGGATTGCTGAGGGTTAGGACCCCTCTGCCTCTTACTGTCCCCCTGACTATCTTGACTCTTCCTAGAGCCCCTCATCCTCTTTTCCTCACCCTACATAATAGTATCAAGATGGGCTGCCGTCTCCACGAGGCGTCCATATTCCCTAATCATGGACCCGGCCACTCGAAACATGAGTTCTGTCCTCAACCTCTTCTCGAACTCCAGACAACGGCGTTCCTCAGTCGCCACCAACTCAGGTGCAAACTTAGAGAGGCTAGTGAAAGAGAGGCTAGAAAGTACCTCACCGTGGGGAGCACCAGTTCTATTTGCAAAGAAAAATGATGGAACACTAAGATTGTGCATAGATTATCGACAACTCAATCGGGTGACGATCAAGAACTAATATCCACTTCCACGGATTGATGACCTTTTTAACCAACTTTGAGGTTCAAAGTGTTATTCAAAGATTGATCTTAGATTTGGCTATCACCAATTTCAGGTCGTAGATGATGATATACCAAAATCTGCTTTCCAAACCCGATATGGCCACTACGAATTTGTGGTAATGCCCTTTGGATTAACCAATGCACCAACCGTGTTCATGAGCTTGATGAATAAGATTTTTACTCCATACTTGGACCAGTTTGTCGTGGTGTTTATTGATGACATTCTAGTCTATTCATCGTTTGAAGAAGAACACGAGCAACACTTGAGAGTGGTTCTCCAGGTTTTAAGAGACAACCAGTTGTACGCGAAAGCAAGTAAATTCTAGTTCTGGTTGAAGGAAGTCAAATTTTTGGGACACGTTGTGTCTGAGCACGGGACTGCAGTAGACCCGGTCAATGTAGAAGCAGTATTAAATTAGAAGCAACCAACCTCAATATTCGAAGTTCGCAGTTTCTTAGGGTTGGCCAGCTATTATCGACTGTTTATTCAAGACTTTTCCAAGTTGGCCAAGCCGATGACTCGCCTAACACAAAAAGGAGTAAAATACGATTGGAATGAAGCATGTGAACGATCCTTTCAAGAACTCAAGAGGAGATTGACTAGTGCCCCTAATACTCATTATTCCAAAGTGAGACATAGGATATACGGTATATTGTGACGCGTCTAAGGATGGGTTAGGTTGTGTGTTAATGCAAAAGGGGAAGGTGGTGGCTTATGGCTCCAGGCAACTGAAATCGCATGAAAAGAATTATCTCACACACGATCTAGAGTTGGCAACGATGGTTTTTGTGTTAAAGCAATGGCGTCATTATTTGTATGGTGAACAATTTGAGATTTTCACGGACCATAAGTGTAACGTCCTCAAAATAATACATAAAACCTATCACTCTAGACATGCATTGATATAAGAGAAATCAACCATTTCTATTCATTAAATCATTTCTTACAACAGTATTACATGTTAACAACAAAAGCAAATGCCCTATGGGCTTACAGCTTTCCAAGTCAACACTTGGTTACACAAAAGAAGAGTACTAACTCTATACAGAAGAAGCCCTTGGCTTGATGTACATGTAATACAACAAAATAATCAAAAATGAGTCTTCAACTCCCATATCCATCCAAGCTATGTCCTTGGAGGTGGTATGCTACCTGTACTTGAAAATAATGTCCCATATAGGGTGAGCCAACGCCCAGTAGAGATATGCTAAACACAGTATGAGCAATAACTAAGACATTAGCAATTGATAAATGTTTAATTCCACAGATCAATTCATAACCCATTTCCATTACAAGACCACAATGTTCATGTTTCATTTCATTTTCCATTTCTTATCAATTTCACAATTTACATCAACGGCTCAGAACCTGGCCAACCACTCATATGAGACACTGACTCATATTAAACGTTTTCCATTTTACAATAGATAAACATACTAGTTGTATCAACATCTCAACAGATAAGCATACAAGCTGTATCCACATCTCAACAGATAAGCATATTAGCTATATTAGCACTTCCATAGATAAGCATATGAGCTATATCAACACAATAACTGACAAGCATATGAGCTGTATCAGTGGAGTCCATCCCCTATCTTCTCCCAAACAACATCCGGTTTAGAGGTCCATCCCCTATCTTCCCCTAAACCGTGGAGTACATCCCCTATCTCCTCCCATACACACAACGTATATACACATAGGTCATATAGACAATCAAACAATACATAACGTTAATGTATTCTATCAACTGTCATACTCTGTGACATATCCACTTGATTAGTTTTAGTTTGCCTAATCATCATGCATTGTTTACAACAATCAAAACTACCCTTCACCGGTAGCCCAAGCAATTATTTCTAAACAGATAATAAAAGCTCCAACAGATATAATATCAATGTTTTCAAAAGTCAGCGATTAACAAATCCAACTCCACCATTTCACAATATAATGAGTCAATTTCATTATTTCCAACTCAATTCCATAAATCCACAACTTTTCTAAATTAATTATACCAATTAATTTATACAACAAATTAGGGTTTTTTCCCCCAACTCTCAATATTAACCCAAAGGTTCAAATATTAACAACCAACAACTATATCATTATTTTGAAACCCAAAATACACCTTTAAGAATCAAAATAACAAAACCCTCTTTTAACATTTTGAAACCCTAAGTCCCAAAATTTCCCAACTTCAACACTTTATCAAAACAACTAAAAATCTATGTCAAAGACCATAAGAATGAGTAGGAATCCCTACCTCAAAAGTTGACACCCAACGAAGGAGATGAAGAAAACGAAAATGCTCCAAATCACAACTTTCTCGGATCAAAAGATAGCCCTCGACGATCAACAACTTTTTTGTAAAGGCCAAAGGTGAGAAAACAACTCCTACTAGATCAATACCTAGAGAGAAAGCAAGGTTCTAGAGAGACAAGCTCAACAATGGAGTTTTGGAAAAGTAAGAGAGAGAGAGTGAATGCAAAAAGTGATTTGAAAAAGCCTATCTTCCTTCTGTTATACGACATTCCCGCTCGAGCGGAAAACACAACACTCGAGCGTAAAGAACAAAAAACTAGGTCCGCTCGAGCGCAAGAAGGCCCGCTCGAGTGCCAAGACACAAGAATAAAGTACATCCGCTCGAGCGTGAATAACCAGTCCGCTCGAGCGCAATTTTCCCTCTCCCAGAACTTACACCAGAAATGTACTACCTGCTCGAGCGCCAACAAGCCCGCTTGAGCGCGACCTGCTTGAGCGTAAAGAAACTCGCTCGAGCGTGAAAAACATACCTGCAGAAGTTTTGCAGGGGCACGAAATACTGGGAGTGTGTAAACCCCGTTAGAGCGCAAGAAGGCCCGCTCGAGCGTATAACCAAAAACCAAACCCCGCTCAAGCGCAGAATAACCCGCTCGAGCGTAACACCAAAAACCTGGGCAACAAGATTTGAGACTTAGGCTCAACCAAACTGTAACACACCTGCCCAAAACATCTCAAAACTCAAACAAATGGAATTAAAGGATGACAACAAGGTAGACACAACTACCAACTCCACGGAACCGAGTCCGGAGTACAACTGAACAGTAAAGGGAAAACCGGGGACCGCTATAACAAGAGCTTGAAGTATTTGTTTACGCAGAAGAACTTGAACATGAGACAAAGACGGTGGCTAGAATATCTCGAAGATTACCATTTTACTCTATCTTACCATCTTGGCAAAGCTAACGTAGTGGTGGATACCCTGAGTCGCAAGAACCGGGGAATTATTACTAGCTTGTCACTCAAGGAATGGAACTTGGTCGGAACACTTAATGAGTTTGGAGAATAGATGAAAGCTTAGGACGAGAAGGTATACCTTGGTGCTCAAATCGTTACGCCTAAATTATAGAACGAGGTAATAGAGTTACAGAAGTATGATCAGGAAACGGCGTGCATAAAAGCGCGAATAGCATCCGGCGATCTTATACCTGATTGGATGATTCACTCAGATGGAAGTTTGAGACATCAGGGCAGAGTGTTTGTACCACAAGATGAGTCGCTTAGAGAAAAAGTTCTGAAAGAGTTCTATTATTCAGTGTTCGCAGTGCACCCAGGAGGGACGAAAATGTACCAAGACTTAAAATGCCAATACTGGTGGAACGGAATAAAGAAAGATGTGGCTCAATTCGTAGCCAGATGCCTTACGTGTTAGCAAGTAAAGGCAGAACACCAGCGACTTGGAGGGATGCTTTAGCCCTTGCCGATATTAGAATGGAAATGGGAGCATGTAACAATGGACTTTGTCACTGGACTACCCAGGTCACCTAGAGGACATAATGCTATATGGGTTATAGTTGATCGTTTGACGAAAACTGCACACTTTTTGCCATATAAACTCTCGGACACTTTGATATCACTGAGTCATCTCTATATTAAAGAAATTGTCCGATTACACGGAATTCCTATATCAATTGTGTCAGACCGGGACCCGCGTTTCACCTCCCGATTCTGGGGAAGCTTACAAGAAGCATTAGGGACCGAATTATGTTTTACTATCGCCTTTCATCCTCAAATTGATGGACAGTCGGAACGTACCATTCAGACTTTAGAGGACATGTTAAGAGCTTGTGTGATGGATTTCAAGGGGAATTGGGAGCGACACCTACCGTTGGTAGAGTTCACATACAACAATAGTTTCCAGGCCAGCATTGGCATGGCTCCATTCGAAGCATTGTACAGTTGGCCTTGCAGATCACCAATTTGTTGAACTGAAGTTGGAGAAGCGAGTCTATTGGGCCCAGAGATCGTGCAAGAAACTACAAAAAATGTGAAACTTATTCGACAAAGATTAGTGGCAGCTCAAGATCGTCAGAAGAGTTATGCAGATAAGAGGAGAAGACCTCTAACTTTCAGTGTCGGTGATTATGTTTTCTTGAAAATTCAGCTCACCGAGGGATCATCCGTTTTGGAAAGAAAGGAAAATTATCACCTCGATATATCGGACCTATAGCGATCCCGGTTTTCCCCCGTCATATAATGTGTTCCGAACTTAGGTTCCGTGGTTGGTTGTTGTTGTCTATATCTTGTTTCCATCCCTTAATTCTTGTATTTGAGTTGTGGCATGTGTTGGGTAAGATTGGAACAGGTTGGTTGGGTGTTTGAACAAATGGTTGTTGTCCAGATTTAGGTTCCTTCGCTCAAGAGAGGCTTTTGTCGCTCGAGCGAGCATTGGGTTTTAGTTCCTTCGCTCGAGCTAGGGTTCCTTAGCTCGAGCGAGATTTGTGTGGTGTGTCTCTTGCGCTCGAGCGAGCATTATTGCGCTCGAGCGTGCGTCTGCGTCTTAGAAAAACCTAAAGGTTGGTATTCGTCGCTCGAGCGAGGCTTTTGTCGCTTGAGCGAGCGAGCTCTATGTTTTGTGTTCCTTCGCTCGAGCGAGCACTCTTGCGCTCGAGCGTGCGTCTGGGTTGCAAACATGAAGCTTCTCATTTTTTGCTTGAGCGACGCTTCTTACGCTCGAGCGAGGTCCGTTTGTGTCTAGTCGCTCGAGCGACCACTCCTTCGCTCGAGCGAGCCCTGCTTATATCAGTTTGCAGCAGCGGGTTTATATATCACTTTTTTATCTCCATTTCTCTCCAAACCCTAGATTCGACACACTCTCTATACACTTCTTCTCTCTACAAATACACTTAATCTAGAGGGTTTCTACCCTACTTTCTTTATAAAAAGGGTGGAGTGTCGCATGGGCTACACTTTGTTCTGAAAAATATTGGATTTAGAGCATCTTGGGTTCCTCTCTTCATCTCCCTCGAGTCTCTTCATTTGAGGTAGAGATAATCTACTTCTTTCTATAAGTTTTAACATAAATGTTGGGCATTTGTATAAATGTAGAGATTTTGGAAGTTTTGGGAAGTTAGGGTTTGATTTGAAATCATAAAAGAGGGGTTTCTTGGTTTTGGACTCTATTGTGAATGTGAGGTTTTGAAATGGGGTTATGTGTATATAATTGATGAAATTGAGCTTTAGAAGTGTTATTTGAGAAAGAAGGAAAAATGCCCTAATTGGGATGAAATGAATTATTTGTCAAAATAATAGAATTAACTATGGGAATACGTAATTGAGTTGGAAATGATGAAATTGGGGGAAAATGTAATTAATTGGTGTAGTTGGATTGAAAATCGTTACCTATGGAAAATGTATTAATTTATCTGTTAGATAAATTTAAATTATCTGTTTAGAGATAACTGTTTGGGCTATCGGTGGAGGATAGCCATGATTGTTATAGAGTTGCATGATGATTAGGTAAACTGAAACTAATCAATTGAATTATGTCATTGAATATGACGGTTGGATTAACACATTGAATATGTGCTTTAATTGATCATTGTATATGATAAAGTGTTTAAATGCATTGCATATGTATTTTATTTGGGAGGAGAAATGGGATGTACTCCACAGTTTGGGAGGAGATAAGGGATGGACTCCATTGATAATTAAGTTGGCCGGAGTGTCTAGGGTGAAAGTCCCGAAACCTTATAAACATCTAAATGATGTTGATGATTGAAGTGTTGATAACATGAGTTGTAATTTCATTTTGAATTGTTGATGAATTGAAGTGTTGTCTTTATGAGTTGTAGTCTCATTTTGAATTGTTGATGAATTGAAGTGTTGTCTTTATGAGTTGTAGTCTCATTTTGAATTGTTGATGAATTGAAGTGTTGTTTTTATGAGTTGTACTCTCATTTGAATTACTTGGATAAATGAACCATGTCAATAAAGTGAATTGGAAATAGAATGAAACCGGCTTGAAAGATGGATAACAATGTTGATGGGTTATAGAAATGATGTAAATCGATGTACATGTGTTGAACATTTATCAGACGCTAATGTTTTAGTTATTTCTTATATTTGGTTTAGCATATCTCTATTGGGCTTTGGCTCACCCTTTATGGGATATCATTTTTAGGTACAGGAGACATGCCGCCTCCAAGGACCTAGTTTGGGTGGTTTAGAGGCAATAGGCTTCTATTGTTAATATTTCTTTTGTGTTACATGTTTTTATTTCCAAGCCAAGGGCTTTAATTGTAAAGGGTTTTTGACTCTTTCTTGTTGTAACCAAGTGTTGACTTGGAAAGTTGTAAGCCCGTAGGGCATTTACTTTTGTTGTCAACATGTAACATCTTTTGTAGAAAACACTCTGATGAATAAATATATTTTATTTTCTCATGTCTATGGATATTATGAATAATTGATTTATGCTTTTATTTTGAGGGCGTTACAGGACCTTTCGAGATACTTTAGAAAATTGGAGAGGTTGCGTACAAATTGGCTTTACTCCCACAGTTGGCTGGAGTACATGATGTTTTCCATGTATCTATGTTGCGGAAGTACATAATTCACCCTTCTCACATCATGAACTGGGAAGAAATCCAACTCAACGAAGACGTTACCTTTGAGGAGGAACTCGTAGTAATTATGGACAGACAAGAAAAGAACTTGCGAGGAAAAACAATTCAACTTCTTAAGATACTCTGGCGTCACCATGGTATTGAAGAGTTCATCTGGGAATGTGAAGATGCGATGTAGGCAAATTATCCATAACTATTTGAGACGTGAGGTATGATTTAATTTCGAGGACGAAATTTATTTAAGGGGGATAGGTTGTAGAGACCTTAATGTTTGGTAACTACACTTGAAACCCTACGCCTTAGGTTAATAGCATTTTAGCCCCTAGTTCCATAAAAGTCTGCATAATGGCCCAATAAAGAATAATTTTAAATCCTAGAATACCACTTTATAATTGGAAATACCCTAACACTTGGCTTTTATTTATTTTACCTCCTAGTTTCTAAATTAATCCATACATTTTATTTATTTAGCCTAGTTGCATATTTACTAATTCTTTGAATAATTAAATAGCCATAAATATCTTTAAATAAATAGTTTTATTATTTATTTGAGCAAATTAGTGGAAAAATATCTAGATATTTATAAGTTTTCTTAGTCATTAAGCTAGAAGGGTAGAATGGTCTTTTTAACCCAAATTCATGGCCTATAAATTGAGATCATTGTCTTAATTTCCACTCTCACGTTTCAGCAGGGAGAGGGTGAGAGAGGGAGAGTGTGATTAGGGGAAGTAGAGAAGAAGAAAAAAAAAAAAAGAGAAAAGGAAGAAAATGTGATTCAAGAAGGTAAGAACACATCTCCCTTGTCTTATCCAGTTCTTTCACCTATCTCATCCGATTGTTTAGATGCCCTCTTGTGTTTCATATTAGTGTTAAATAGGGTTTGGTGTGTATGAAAGTGTGGGTATGAGTTAGTAACATTGTCTTGCAAATTTGTCAAATTAGGCACTGCTGTAACTTCTCAAATTTAAAAGAAATATCAAATTTATTTATTTATCAAATCTGAATTTTGTGTAGGCTATTTGGTGTGTTTAGAGTTTGTGATAATTTTATTAGCCCCTAATTGTGTGTTTTTAGGGCTTGGATATTTTGTTTAAAAATCTGGTCATGAGTCTCTGAAAAACAGTCCAGTTCTTGCAATTTTATAAAATTCTAGAAAAATCATCTCATGTTGATTCTTCTATCAAAATTTAGGATTTTGAGTCCTCTTTCCAATGGAATTTATTTGGGTGAAAATCATCGGGTAGATTGAGAGGAAAGTTAGTTTTCCCAAAGGGTGACAAATCTGGACAGGTTGTCAAATATAGCTTATAGATGAATTTTTGGAGGTGCTGTGAAAATTCTGAGAATTAGAACTGAAATTAGACAGGTTGATTATTGTTTATGTGCAATTTCAGCCCCTAATTTGATCTGGAAATATTTTTACCAAAGCATTATCGTTAGCCCTACAGAAGTGAATAGTGCTGGAAATTGTGTTTTATTGTGTTATTTGTCTCTAAGTGTTTCAAAGCATTCCTAATGTTGTTTGTTTGCTTTACCATACTTATGTATGCTTATCATGGGTTATATTTCCTCTCTTATGTTTGTCTCACGCTCTTTTATGTGACTAACTTACTTAGCAAAAGATCTAATAAACGGGAGCTAATGGGCGACGTTCACCCTTGTGTTTCAGAATGATTTATGCAATATACATATGAATGACATGAATTATGATGGGATTAATACCAAATGAGCTAAGTCTTGCACAAGCAATCTAAGCAAGCCCCTAGGTTGACACAGATGTATTCAGACTCTATACGGTGGTTTCAAGGTGTAAGCGAGCCCTTTGGTATGGTATGTGCAGGGTGTAAGCGAGCCTTAGGCACGATTTGGGTGTAAGCGAGCCCACCTGTCTGGCCCTCCCTTTTGAAATCCATCAATGTCACTGACCGGTAAATAACTGGGAGGTGAGCATCGGTGGTAAGGTCTGTAAAGCAGCAAAAGGGGGAGTTTTGAGTAGTCCGGTGTTCAGCCTTGTGGTTTGGTAAAAGGATCTCTATGGGGGATTCTAGATATCTAGTTTAACTACTAATTCATAGAACGTATGTTATGTTACCCGATTTGTTATATGTATGGTAGATTGGTTGATAGAAGATATGGGTGTGTGTGTGTTTTTACTGGGTATTCCAAACTCATGGCGTATCATGCCAGGTGAGGAAGCAGTTTACGATGGTGAAAGTTATCCCGAAGGCAACCAAGATGAAATGTTGGAGCCGTGGTTCACTTGAAGACTTAGACTAGTAGTTTTTTTTGTACTTTGACTTTTGGTGTGACAGTGTTTGTAATCCTATTGCAGACCACAAATGAATTAACTATGGTATTAGCTTTGCTTATGTGTGTATATTAAGATGTTTTGGTTATCTATCCTGTTTGAGTTGTATTTTGTAATCTTTTTTTTTTTTTTTTTTAATGGTCATGAATTTTGGGGCGTTACATCTTGCTTCTTAAAGGTCCATCCAATGCTATTGTCTTAGAGGAGGCATGCCTTCATTACCTGAAAATGTTATTCCCAAATAGGGTGAGTGTAGACACCCCATTTTTGATTGACCTTAAGACTCAGACGTCATCGTTTGAGCACACGGTGATCGTGCATATTTGTGCTCGTTTCGAGTTTCCGGGGTTTTCGGCTGAGTGCCTTGCCTCCGGGCCTCTGAACTCTTTGTGTTTTGGCTTGGTTTGTAGACCATGCCTTGTTTTCCCTTGCCTGGAGGGAGAGAGAGGTCTGTAGACCACTTTTCCCTCTTGTAGGCTAGTTCCGGTTTCCGGAGCCTTCGGCCGAGCGCCTTGTCTTGCTTCCTTTTTGGTTTGGTTTTGAACCAAACCTTGTTTTCCCTTCCCTAGAGGGAGAGAGGGGTCTTGTAGACCACTTTTTGTGGTCGTAGACCACTTTTCCCTCCTGTAGACTAGTTTCCGGTTTCCGGAGCCTTCGGCCGCGCGCCTTGTCTCGAAACCGCTTACCGTTCTCCTTTTGGCCTGGTTTTCGAACCATGCCTTGTTGCCTTGGTCTAGAGGGACACAGAGGTCTTGGAGACCACTTTTTATGGTCGTAGACCACTTTTCCCTCGTAGATCACTTTTGGTGCCCGTAGACTAGTTTTCGAGGCTTCCGACTGCGCGCCTTGACCCCCGGACTCTTGTCTTGCATCCATTTTGGTTTGTTTTTGGCACAAACCTTGTTTTCCTTGCTTGAAGGGTGGAATGAGGGTTGGAGACCAGTTTCTCTCCCTGAAAACCACTTTCCTTCCCCGCCAGCCAGTTTTTTGGTCAGCTAGCTGGTCTTGGTGGTCTTTGGACCACCAAAAGTGGTCGGCAGCCATGCCACCACCTTGCTTTCTTTGTGCAGATCACTCCTCCCCCTTGCCGACCACTTTGTCTCCTTGGAGACCACTTTCACTGGTCGGCCGACCAGTGTAAGTAGCTGGCTGACCCTTTTAATTGGTCGGCAGCTTTCCTGCATTTTTTGCAAAGGTTGTAGATGCGAGCTGTGCCAGTTGGAGAGCACAAATTGCATCCTCCATACACGTGTATGGAGTGTATGGAGGGATTGCACCAAGCTTCTAGCTTCTCCAAGAAGCTTGAAGCTTAGAGTTCTATAAGAGGGAGGCTCTCTCTCCCTTTTCTAGGTTCAGAAAAATTTCATGAGAGCTATACATATATCTCCCTCTCTATATCCCCCCCTCTCTCTCTCTATAGTTGTGCCTTAAAGTGTGTTGTTTCTTCACCTTTCCACTACAACTCCTAGCCACACACCACCATCTCTGAGCTGAGATTCTTGGAGGTGGTATTTGGGTCATAAAAGCTAGTTATGGGCTGAAGAAGGTGCTGTTGTTGCAGTGCTTCAAGGGTAACCCCTTTTCCCTTTTTTTAAGCTTTGTTTTGGTTACTCTTTGAGCCATCTTTGCATGCTTTTTTGGGCTTAGCTTTCAACTATAAAAAGCTTTATTTTCAAGTGTTTGAAATGCTTGTTTAAGGCCTCTTTAGTGTTGGGGTTGGTCCACCCCCTTTTGTGCCTTATTTTGCCTTGTTTTGAGCCATCTCTTTAAGCCTTTGAGATCACCTTCTTTTGGCCTTTTAACCACTGAAATCCAGTGGATTTTTAGTGGTAGAAATGTGGTTTTGAGGCCTAAAATGAGAGGGGGTGGTCCCCTCTCCTCTTGTCTTGTTTGTATGCATAGAGGGCCTATCACATGAGCATGTTTTTACACTCATTTGTGGCCTTGTTTAAGCTTGTTTTTATGAATTTTTGGACCTGACATGACTCTGTTTTTGGCTGGTTTGGTTGTCTCTTGAGTGCTTCATATACTTGTAGTGTAATTCTACATTGCTAGCCTAACATGCTCTATACTTTGGATCATCATTCTAGCCTATTTTGACTACACTCCAGCATGATTTTGTCCATGTTTTGCCATGCTTAAGCTCTGTTTTAAGTGTTTTGGGTCATGCATGCCTTGCTTTGTATAGCTATGGTGCAATCTTGCTCATTGGCTTTGAGTTTCGAAGCCTCTAGCATGCTTGGAATATGATGTTTGCATGGTATAGCCTCAGTTCTCACATGATTTCAGAGCATATTTCATTGCCACACTCTCACATTTTCCACTCCTTCAAGGTGTTTGAAAGTTGTGTCTTCATGCCTTGTTTGTGAGCCAATGTGTATGCATGTTTGCCTAAGCTCTTGAGCTCCATTTCAGCATGTTCTTGACCCTTAACCTGGCATGGTTAAGCTCTGTCCAGAGTTGGTTTAGTAGTTTAAGCTTAGTATTGCATGCTTCTTATGTATTGCTCTTAACTAGCCTTATGCTCTAGGACTTCTAGCATGCCTCATTTGTGTTGTTTGGATGATTTGGCATTGTTTAACACTTCATTTTAGAGCATGTAGCATTGCCATATTCTCATGCATGTCACTCTTCAATGTGCTTGAAAGTTGTGCCTTTATGCCTTACTTGCGAGCCATGAGTTAAATGTGCATTCCTTGCTCTTTGTGCCTAGGCTTTGTTGAGTTTTGGCCACTGTTTTGAAGTATCTCAGGTCTGTCCATGTTTGGTTTGGCCATTTGAGTATTGTCTTGCATGCTTCATGTATGATGCACTTTATTTGCCTTGAGGCCTTAGCTTTTAAGTTTGCCATGCATGCATTATTTGCAAAATAGGATCTTGAGCATGCCATTCTAGCACTCATAGAAGAGCATATTGTTTACATGTTGTTACATAGCATTGCATTTTGTTACCTTGCATTGTGTTCACATGTTGCTATATTCTATTGTGTTTGCATACCATTAGCATTGATAGGTTGATCATGCTTGTGTTATGTTGCATTATGTTTGGGTAGGGTGTTAATCCAAACACGAGAAACGAGGGACGTTTCATACTTCAAGTGATGAAACGTGCCTCATTTCTCGGTCATCGACCTTCTTGATCAAGCATGATAGAGGTTAAGGCTCTTATTTGTTGTTTGTGCATTCATCGACATTGAAATGCACAAACTTGGCTCCTCGGCCATCGTGCATTACGATGCTTGGTTGGTGGCCCGAGAGTCGAGAACCACACCCCTTTGAGCGTAAGAAATGATAGGGAGGGTGGCCGTGCACACATATCTTGCAAATACACTGTTGTGCCCCTTCTTGTTTTCTATTGTAGCAAAATGGAGCTTGGCAGGATTTTCTGGTCGGCAGACCAGAAAAAGTGGCTGGCCGACCACTTTTTATGGTCTGCAGCAAGTTTGGGTGGTTGGCAGGTGGTTTACACCACCAAAAAGTGGTCGGCAGCCTTCCTGGAAGTCTCCATGATGGAGTAGAAGCTATCTGGAGGCTGTTGCAGTGTTCTGAAATCAAATGCAAACAGAGGCAAGTTGGGGCATAGCGATGGATTTCCGAGTGAGGCAACCGAGCATGCATGCACCCCTCGCTCCGAGGACCTCTTCTTGATGCTTTACTTAGTTGCTTTGCTTAGTTAGCTAGTTTAATGGTTTTGTACTTAATTAGTTAATGCGTTTAGCCATTCATTTGTTTTGTAATAATTAGTTAACTAGAATTAGTTAATTAGTTTCGTTTTGTAATAATTAGTTTAATTAGCTTAGATTAGCTGGTTAGCTTATTAATCGGACCCTCCGTCGAGAGGGCACAACTGTTGTAATAAGTGTGTGTGTGTGTGATGCATGTTTTCCAACCCCCATTTCTTTCTCCCTTTTACTTAACCGCTTTCGATGGTTAGTTTAAGGTCATTTTCAATTAGCATCCTTATGCTCGCATGTTTGCATTCATTCATCTGTCTTGTATGCACCGGACTCGGCGCATCATACAAACTGCATTGTATTTCAATACCAATTTGAATACGTGTTATCTAGTTGCATTCACATGACATCTTAGAATAGCCGAGCCTATCTTAGTTGCATTTTGCATGTGTTGCATTAGGCATTCTTAACATAACTAGGATCATACATCGATTTCTAACATAGCTTCTGTTTTGGCTCGGAGTACTAGGTAAGCTTTTACGCTTTAGCATCCTTGCATGCGTGTAAGTGTTTCCATGTTTAGCATGCTTGCCATGAGGCTATGTGCTTAACTGCTATGACTGTTTGAATGCCTGTGGATGGAGGTTTGATTGCCTGAATTGGAACAACTGGATGATTGTGAGTTTTAAAGCCCACTTGAAGTGGCAAAATCATATTTTTCTAAGCCCACTTGAGGGTGGCAAATCCGCGTCTTAGCCTACTTGCGAGTAGCACCTTCAAACCACTTTCAAAAACAAACATGAGTTGTTTTGTTCCAATCCGCGTGATTGAGTCTACACTTGTATGCTGTGCGCATCACATAGTAAGCTAGCTAATAAACCGGAATAAGAACACATGCGTTTTCAAAAACAACATATCTTGTTAGTAGATGCCGATCCTTTGATCAGGCGAGCGGGGGTGCTCATTTCATGACCTTCCCCCTTCGTACCCAAGTTCCCAAGCTGAGGCAACTTTGGTGATGACGGACACGTGGCCTTAGGCACGAGTTAGGGTTTCCTAAATTTCCCAAAACAAAATATTTAGGTGGCGACTCTGAAATCTGGCAAAGCAGTCCATGTTTGGCATTTCTTGATAAAAATCAATTTTCCAAAACGATTTGCCGGATTTGGACTCTTTGGTGATTTATCAGTCTCACATTGCACTTTGTGAGATTAGATTCAAAACCGCGACATGGGTCCGAACTGTAGTAGCTAAGAACTACGATTCGAGCCCTTGCGCGCGGAGCGGAGTTCCGAGCGGTCTACAGTGAGCCACAGCCCAGTAGGAATCATCTAACACAGTATATGAAACTTAGCAAAGATATAAGTACAATTGCATAAATAATGTTTGTGTCAAAACCTTTCACAATTATACATATATTCATCAAATTCCAACGTAAAGACTTTGTTCATTCACTTTCAATTCTCATTCCATTCACTTATCTGTCTCCCATTCATGGTTCAGTATCATTATTTGTCAACAATCAAACTAAGATTTACAACTCAATGAATATCAAATCATACAACACATATGCATAAAACACTTCAAATTTCCATTTCACGAATATTTTGTCCGTGGGCAACCGTCAAATGGGACCCATGTAAACGTAGACTATACAAGCACAATAATTGCCATTTTACGAATATTTCGTCCGCGGGCTAGGCACCTATGTATAATTTCTGGACTTTCACTCAGGACACTCCGGCTAACTTAATTATAGTGGAGTCCAACCCCTTTCTCCTTCTAAACAAATATCCATACATATGCAATGTATTTAAAAGATAATTAAACATGAAGCACATCCACTTTCTACTTCCAAACAAACATACATATGCAATGTATATAACTATGGTCATGTTCAATGGCAACCATCAAAAGATTAGTTTCTGTTTACCTAATCCACATGCAATTTCTACAACAATCCAAAGCTATCCTCCACCGATAGCTCAATATAATTATCTTTAAACAGATATTTAATCTCAACAGATAATTTATTCAAAACTTTCCGAAGAATAAGTTAATACATAACCAATTCCATCATTTATATCAATACCCTCTCAATTCCACATTTTCAATGTCAATTCCAATTTTTGTACAAAATAATAGTTTAACCCAATTTGGGCAATTTTCCCTTTTTTTCCCAAATATTAGCCAAGTGCCAAAATCATCAAATTAGACGTAGCACAACATCATTTTCAAACCCCACAAACATTAATTTCATCTACACCCAAAACCGCTCTTTGTATTTTATACCTCAAACCCTAGGTTTGTTTAAAATACCACAAATCACACCATCATTACACAAAAGACAAATAACTAAACTAAATATCATATAAAAGTGTAGAAAGATCCCTACCTCAAAGGAAGAAGATGAACCACACAAGAGACAAACTTCAAGAGTGCTGAAACCCACTTCTTTTCGGAACAAAGTGTAGATCTTGACAAGCTCTATCTTTTTGTCAAAGGCACAAGAGTGAAAAGATCAATGGATCTAGATGAAATTTAAGAGAGAAGATGAATTCTATAAAGAGAGGCTTAAGAACAAACTTTTTGGTGAGTTTTAGAGAGAGAGAGAGATAAGAAAAAGTGATTCAAAATGTCATCTTCTCGGATTGAAATATACGTAGTCCGCTTGAGCGTGGGAAGCCCCGCTCGAGCGTTAGACACAGACTCCCGCTCGAGTGTGAAACTGGATGCTTGAGCGTCGAATGCACTCACTCAGTATCTGAAGACTTGCAAAAAATGCTGAGAGTTGTAGAATCCCGCTCGAGCGTGCGAATGGACGCTCGAGCGAAGGAGCCAAATTTGTGAAGCTCGCTCGAGCGGGGAGACCAAAATCTGGGTAACACAGGTTTTGAAAAGGAAGCAACCAACCTGTTCCAAACGTACAATTACAACCCGACAACCAAAAATAGAGGGGGAAACAAGGGAAACAAGATATGAATGACCTTTCTAACCTGTACAACCGGAGTCCTGAATACCACAAGAGACGGGTTTAAACCAGAATCGCTATACAACGCATTCACCGTCACTTCCGTTGTCCTCCTCCTCTTCATCTCTCTCTCTTTCTTTTCTCGCGTTTTGTATATCGGTCTGGCAAGACCTTAAATTGTCCTGGTATTAGTTCCAGCCAATTCCTACCATGGTCCGACACGACCATAAACTATCTCTCAGCATTAGTTCCAGCCAGTTTCTATGTCGGTCCGGTACGACCTTAAATTGTCCTGGCATTAGTTTCAGTCAGTTTCTACAATGGTCTGACGTGACATTAAACTGTCTCCCAGCATTAGTACCGGCCTCTGATCTATTTCAAGCGCCCTTGCGCTCCCGTTCGAATTTTGCAATCTATTTGCCTTTTATTTTATTTAGTTTTATTTTATGTTTTAGTTTCTCTCGCCAAACTCAAGATATTTATCCTCATTGAGTTTGAGGCGGGAATGTTAATGTATATGTGGTATTCCTAGATATATTAGGTATTGATTCCCTAGATATATTTAGGAATAACCATACTTAGGATACTCTTTCTCATAGTTATGTTTATAGTAGGATACTTTTTCTCAACCTATATATACAGGCCTTTTATTGTATAGGATTAATTCAATACCCTATATACATTAACAATGATCATATCTTTTGTCGTCGCACCACCGCGTTCTTTTTACGGATCTCTCCACTCGCCGGTGGTGTCCTTGTCGTCGCCAACGATATCTTCTGTAATGGAAGGTCTTCCATGGCTACTTCCAACTATGCTGTAGAAAGAGAGAGAAAGAGATAGAGAGAGAGAGAGAGAGAGAGAGAGAGGTGAAAAATGTCCAGGCCAACCATGTGTGTGTGTATATGAAGATATATAGAGAAAGAGAAAACAATAGGGTTTTCTAGAGAGGGATGGAAAACAACATAGATGGAGTGCTGGGTTTGAGATCTAGCATTAATCATTGATTTCTAGTTTTTTCTACTGTGTTTGTTTGCTAGAATAGTGTTGGAAAATAAATTTGATTGACGTGAATCTTTGATTTTTGTTTGTTTTGGACATGTTGCTCAATTCAGGGAAGTTGAACTTTTTTGTTTTTTGGGGAATTAAATCAAATTTGGATCCAAACAGAGATCTACAACATACATATATACAAATAAATTTGGATCCAATGTTGGGTTTCAGACCAACATCTCTCTCTTATTTTTTTTGTTTTTTCGTTTTCTCCACAAAGATGTCAAGTCTTGAATGGAGGTCTTTGATGAAGAGTTAGCCAGATCTGAATTCGAAAAGTGAAAGGTTCCTTCGGTGATGATCTATTGCTTGAACAGATAAAAAAAATTTAAACATAGATTAAATTTCAACACATAGGAATTTCAACAGATAAAAATTTTAACAAATAAAAAATTTGAACAGATAAAAAAGTCAACAGATAAAAAAATTTAAACATATAAGAATTTTAACAGATAAAAAAAATTTCAACAGATAGTCAATGAAAAGTCAAACAGATAAAAAAAAGTCAAGGAGTAAATTTGGAAACAAAATATTTTTTAGGACTTCTCACCATACTATTACACAAAGTGTGAACCTCTCATCAACAAAAAATATCCCTTAGACCTAATGCCTTATACCCTCCTTATGTTAGATTTATCACTAATTAACTCTAAAAAATATCCACTGGTTCTAATGCCTTATACCCTCCATAGGTTTGACTTTTCAATACTTAACTCTTTATTTAAACTATTTTTGTCTAATAAATTATAAACAGATAAAAAACGATAGTGAAAGGTTTCTTTAGTGATGATCTATTGCTTGAACAAATAAAAAAATGAACATATAGAAAATTTGAACAGATAAAAATATTTCAACATATAGGAATTTCAACAGATAAAAAAATTGAACAGATAATTTTTTTTGAATAGATAGGAATTTGAACAGATAAAAAATTTCAACAGATAGAAATAATTTCAACAGATAGTCAATGAAAAGTCAAAGGATAAATTTGGAAACAAAATGTTTTGCAGGATTTCTTACCAAACTATTACACAAAGCATGAACCTCATTAACAAAAAAATATTCTTTGGACCTAATGCCTTATACCCTCTTTATATTGAATTTATCATCAATTAACTCTAAAAAATATTCACTGGATCTAATGTCTTGTACCATTCGTAAGTTTGACTTTTTAACAATTATCTCTTTATTTAAACTATTTTTACCTAATAAATTATAAAAAGAAATTATACCAAACAATTTGACAAATCCTCAAAATAAAAAATATATATTATAAACTAAAAAAATGTTTCATTCACACAAACCTCTCAAACAACGTGACAAGAAAAAAATAAATCAATAATTTACATTGTTACACTTTTTTTTCCCCCCAGAACCTTCTAACCAACCCTAGCTCATCATTGGAAGGTTTATAAGAAAGAAATTATGTGTATGTAGCATTGCTATATAAACAATTCTGATGAAATACATGACACAACCACGGACGTTGCGACATTATTGAACAAGAGTTCACAAAAATTAGGACAAAAACAGTTAAGCCGCCACTGCCTAACTCACCCGTCCTCCTCATTTATGGATCAGTAATATTGCGAAACAACCTTACTAACTCATAATTTTTTTAAAATATTTATTTTTTGATTTAAATTTATTTTATATATAAATTTTATATTATATGAATTAATTTTCATCACATAATTACTCATGGAGAATTTTTTGGATGAATTAATCTGGCACTATAGACTTATTGTTTATGGATAGATATTGGGTAAAACAAACAATTAGTCCTAAAATAAATTCGGATAAATGATTTGTTTAAAAGTGATTTTAGAAATTATATTTTGCCCATTAAGTTTGTAGTCATATAACAAATAACTTATTTTATTAATAAATCATCAATTCAATAATAATTTTTAATAATATCAAAATATATTTTAATTAATAATTTAAGTAATTTTATTATTGTATATGAGAGTAGTTAGACATTTTATTTTTACCGTTTATTTTGTTAAATAAAAAATTTAGACAATGAGTTATTTGTAATTTTTAGAATAACAGGAGAAGATTCATGTTTTAAATAAATCTTAAAGAGTGTATTTGTAATTTATAACAATGGAAGGGTTAGTTTGAAAATGTCTTTCAAATTAATGGTCCAGATTTGTGTAGATTTAAAAATAATGGCTCAAATTTACTCTTACAAATATCTCTCTCACAACTATCTTCAATGGTCTAGATTTGTCTAATTTAAAAACAATAGCTGAGATTCAAAAAGAGATTCAATGGTTCAGATTTATCTAAGAAATAAGATTCAATGGTCCAGATATGTTTACCTGTCAACTCTTACCAACCCACCCACTGCACTTTTGGCTCCATTTGGGAAGAAAAAAACTTGGATTTTTTTGGTTAAAATAGTCACAAAAAACAAAATAGGTTTTTTAGCCCAATAAGACAAAACATCACATCTAATCCATAATCATTACATTTTTTTTTCTCACAAAAAAGCCAAAAAAGCCATAATTCCTTCCCAAACGAGACTTTTTAGCCCCAAGCTAAAATAGCAAAAAAGCCAAAAAACTAAAAAGTCAACACACTTCCCAAACGAACCCACTCACTGTGAAAGAAGGAAGAATAAAGCTCTGAAGAAGGAAGAGCAAAGGAAAAACAAAGTTCTGAAAGAAGATCAAAGCTTTGAAGGAAGAACAAAGCTCTTTGCATTCCTTTTCATTTTTTCTCCATTATTACCAGGTAAGGCACTCTTATCTCCTCACTTTCTTTTTGTTTTTCCATTCATTTTTTTTACCTCTTTTTTTTTTTCCAAGTTCATAGCTTTATTTTTTTCCTTCTGTTTCTGGACATGGGTTTCATCTCGTCATGCATTAAAATGACATGTCCCAGACATGCATCATCTTTTTACCTTTTTTTTTTAAATATTTTATGGTTGATGCATCATATAATATGCCAAACAAAAAAGAAGTGGACTATTGAGAGCTAATGCTAAAGAAGTGATCTTGGGACATGGTGGACTATAAAGAAGTGAAGTAATGAATATTAAAAATGAAAGAATGAATGGATTTCCCATGTAGGATTTTCCTCAAAAACATCAGTTAACAAATCCATACAGAGCTAATGTTAACATTAAGAATCTAAAGCAAAAATTAAAAAATAAAAATTATGTGTTGTGTTTTGTTCTTAGTTCTTTTTTTTTTTTAATTTATTTTTTCAATTAAATGATTTAATGTTAACATTAATTGGGTTAAGATTTTCTTTAATAATCAATGGGGTTTCAACACCCACTTCTCTCTTTATCAAATGGGGGTTAAGGAAAAATGGGTTTCATGTTAACAATGGATTAAGGAAAAATGGGTCTCATAGCTCTTTGTTAACACCCATTGTTTGATTCTTACCTCTTTGTTTGGTTCTTAGTTCTTTGTTAAGAATCTGAAGCAAAAAAAAAAAAAAAAAAAACAAAAAAAAATAATTATGTGTTGTGTTTTGTTCTTAGTTCTTTTTTTGGTTTTATTTTTTCAATTAAATGAGTTAATGTTAACATTAATTGGGTTGAGATTTTCTTTAATAATCAATGGGGTTTCAACACCCACTTCTCTCTCTATCAAATGGGGGTTAAGGAAAAATGGGTTTCATGTCAATTATTTTTATTTCATCTTAATGGATTTAGATTCCAAAAAAACCTCTAAGTTAAAGTTAACATTAATTGGATTGATGTTCTCTTTAATAATCAACTAGTGGTAACCCGTGCTATGCACTGCATGTAAAAAAATTAATAATATATTTTTATACAAAATAATATAAATAGTTAAATTTTTGTATGCAAATTATGAAAACAAAGAAGATTGAAATTTACAATTTAAGTTCTACAATTTTATCACAATTTACTTATTATTTTTTAATTTGTCGCAAATTTAATCATGTAGCTTTCAACCCCTTGGTAGAATTACAAACTTAGATGAGTTCAATCCAAACAACTTGAGTTAAACTTAAATTTTTTTAAAGATTGAACAATATAGTTTTTAATTGAGGACCTATGCGAGCTCAACCCAAACAAGTTGAGTTGAGCTTAAATTTTTTTAAAGATTGAACAATATAGTTTTTAATTAAGGACCAATACAGAAATTTAAAAATTCAAATTAAATTTGAGTGGACTTGGGCAAAAACACCAAATAACCTAGGCAATCAAAACAAAATTATATATATAAATATATAAATTATTTGCTAATTTATTTTTTTAAATAATAATAAAATTAATTAAAAGTTTAATATTAATGAACAAAAGAAAAAGCAATATACTTAAGATTTCCAATAGAATTTTTCTTGAAAATATTTAAAAAAAATATACATTTTAGAAAGGGATCATCGAATAAAGGGTTGTTTCGGAAGTGCCATATTAGCTCACTTTATTTTTTTTAATGTTTTTTGGGTCACATCACATCTCTGCTTTTTTACACATCTTTTCGTAAAAAGTAAAAAAAGTATACTTAATTATCTTTTTTGGATCACATCACATTTCTACTTTTCTGTACATATTTTTGTAAAAAGTAAAAAAGTATACTTATCTAGTACTTCCCAAACTATCACTAAGTTGATATTAAAAAAAATTACTTTTTATAATGGCATAAATAATTTAAATATGATTTTTTTAGAAATTATTTTTAATTTAAAAATTACAATAAAATATTAAATAGAATAAAAAAAATTTCTTACAAAATAAAAGTATTTGAATAAAAAAAAGGTAAGAAGAAAATTAATATGGTATTTTCATTTAATCTAAAAATAATTACAACCCTCTTTTTTTTAAATAAAAAAAAAGTTTAATGAACTATCACTTTTAATTAATAAAAAAAATTATCGTTTCTTTCTAATTTATTTTAACAAAAGTAACTTTTTAACAATTTGAGCCAAAGATATCTTTATTCTTTATTTTAATTTTTTTAATTGACAATTGAGATAAAAAGAAAAAATCTAACAAAATCCACCATGTTTGGTAAGTACTAAAAAAAGTTATGTTTTGTTCTTTTGTTAAAAAAAAAAAAATACTTCTATTAAAATGATTATTGTTCAAATCCTTATAGTTTAGAAGGATATAATTTTTTTTTTAAAATAAAATTTATAAAAAACAAGAAAAAAAATAATAGCAATTAATAATTTGAACACATGTATTTAAAACAAATTATATTTAGACCAATAATATTATAACATATCATTATGAAACATGTGAATATTAATCTCATTTTAATTGTAGTAATATAATTTGAAGAATAATTTAAATTTGAAAGTTTATTTTATAATTTAATAAATGATACAAAATTTAAGGAATGAATATTGATCTCATTCCAATTATAGTAACATAATTTATGTAACGCCCTCAAAATAATACATAAAACCCCACATTCTCGACAAGCATTGATATAAGAGAAATGAACATCTTTCTATTCATCAGAGTATTCATTACAAAAGTATTACATGTTGACAACAAAAGTAAATGCCCTATGGGCTTACAACTTTCCAAGCCAACACTTGGTTACAAAAAGAGAGTACTAACTCAAATACATATTAAGCCCTCGGCTTGAGTTTACATGTAATACATCAAAAGATAACAAAATAATCAAAAAGAGTCTTCAACTCCCAGAACCTCCCAAGCTATGATCTTGGAGGTGACATATCACCTGGACCTGAAAATGATGTCCCACATAGGGTGAGCCACAGCCCAGTAGAGATATACTAAACCAACTATAAGCAATGATTAAAATAATAGTATGTGATAGATGGTCAACCTTATAACAACTTTACATCACATTACAGTTCCATGACAATCATGTCCATGTTACATTTCACTTTCCTTTACTTATCAATTCATTTCATAAACGTGGCTCAGAACCTGGCCAAATAATTTAAAAGAGATTACATCTCAGGTTTTATTAGTTTCATACTTTGCAATTCCTATGAGATCACAACTCATATTAAAACACTTCCAATACTTCACGTAATACACATATTTGCTGTATTAACACTTCCGTTTAGTACACATATTTGCTGTATTAACACTTCCATTTAGTACACATATTTGTTGTACAAACATTTCATAAAAACACACATATTTGCTGTATCTATGGAGTCCATCCCCTATCTTCTCCCAAACTGGTTTGAGAGTCCATCCCCTATCTTCCCTCAAACCGTGGAATACATCCCCTATCTCCTCCCACGCAATACACATATTCCAAGTATATAAGCAATTATCATACACAAGGATTAATCAATACACATATTTGATGTATTATTCCAACTGTCATATTCAATGACATATTCAATATGATTAGTTTCGGTTTTCCTTAGTCAACATGCAGTGTCTACAACAATCAAGACTATCCTCCACCGATAGCCCAAAGCAGTTATTTCTAAACAGAAAATAAATGCATAAACAGATATAATCTCAACATTTCCATAGGTGAGTGATAAATTAATCCAACTACACCATTCAATCCCATAATTTCCCAATTTCATGGATTTCATCTCAATTCCATATTTACTCAAATTAATTATACCAATTAATTTATTTCAATAATTAGGGCAATTTCCCCAAATCCTCAATATCAACCCTAAGGTTTGATTTCATCAATAATACAACATAAATTCCATTTTCTCAATGTTTCACATACATATTGGTTTTAATATTTGAAAACCTCTTCTTTTATAAGTTACAAAACAACCCCAACTTTCCTCAAAATTACCCAATAACCCCAACGCATCAAAATGTCAAAATTTAAAGACAAAGCTTATAAGATGGAGTAGGGTATCCCTACCTCGAAATTAAAAGCCCAAAGGAGAAGATGACTAAAATCCAAAGTGCTCCAAATCCACTATTTTTCAGATTAAAAGGAAGTCCAAGCCACTCTCTATCTTTCTTATTAAGAACTTAGGGTAGAAACACACAAGAAGGAGATGAATACCTAGAGAGAAGGTGTGTAGAGAGAGAGGGAGCTCGGATCTAGGGTTTACAAAACAAAAGAGATAAAAAAGTGAAGTGTAATCCCGCTGCTGCCTGCTGATATAACACAGGCTTGCTCGAGCGAAGGATTGGTCCTTCGAGCGACCAGACACAAAGAACCCTCGTTCGAGCGAAGAAAGTCTCGCTCGAGCCAATAATTCGAAGCTTCAGGTCTGCAACCCAGAAGCACGCTCGAGCGACAAAATGCTCGCTCGAGCAAAGAAACTCAAAACATACACCTCGCTCGCTCGAGCGAAGGAAAGCTCGCTCGAGCCAAGAAATGCAACTCTCAGGTCCAGAACCAGACATAGACGCAAGCTCGAGCGAAGGACTTCTCGCTCGAGCCACTAGACACAAAACTCAACTCTCGCTCGAGCGAACAAACCCTGGCTCGAGTGAAGGATCTAAAACAAGGAGCTCGCTCGAGCGACAAAGTCCTCGCTCGAGCGAAGACACCAAAATCTGGACAGCAACCATTTGCTCCCAATCACACCCAACCTGTAACAAACCTGCCCAACACATCCTATAACTCATACATAAGGAATTAAAGGATAACAACAAGATATAACAACAACCAATACTACAGAACATGAGTCCAGAACACTGCATATAAAGGGGTAAAACCCGGGATCGCTATAATTTAAGTAAGAATCCAAATTTGAAATTTTATTTTAAGAATATAAAATTAATTTATAGACCAAATATATTGTAACACGTATTAACAAAAAATTAAACAAAATAAAAAAAATGAGAAAAAAGAATTACAACTTTCAATCTTAATGAAATGACAATATTTTGCAATTATAATAGTATATAGATATATGGATATATAAATAAATCATGGAATATATCATTATTTAAAACTTATATATTATGGGATAAATCCTTATAATTTTAAATTTAAATTAATGAAATGCTTTCCATATTTAGTGCCTCTCAAATTTGAATTTTGAAATGGATTAGTATACTTTTTATTTTATTTTATTTTTATATATTTGATATACTTTCCATTTAAAAGTCATAAATCAAGAGATATTATTTTTATTTTTTATTTTTATTTTTTAATTTTTTGCTTGAATGAGAGCTATAGAAGATTTTTTTAATTATTTAAAATCAAAAAATTAGAAATTTTAGTTTGAGATACTAGAACTCTCACAAAACTTTCCATTTTACTTATATAATATATAGATATAGATAGATGGATAGATTTAATAAGAATTTATATTCGTTTTAGATTTTTTTAATATACAAATTATATTTTTTTAGATTTTTTATAAAAATAATTTAACAATTCCATCATTAACTATAGTGTATGAAAGAAGTTGAAAAGGGTGTAGCAGTAGGTATGTGAGAAGTCAAAAAGGTTTGTGGGTTGGGAGAAGTTAATAAATGCTGAGATTTTTTTTTAAATAAAAAAATTAGAGAATTGAGATTGGGATATTGGAACTGCCACAAGACTTGTGGGTTAGAAACCCTTTTTTCCTTATATAATAGATAGATAGATAGATAGATAGATAGATAGATGGGGTTTTAGCACTCATTTTTCTCTCTATCAAATGGGGGTAAGGAAAAATAGGTTTTATAGCGATTCCGGTTTTCCCTTCATTGGTTGTTGTATCTCGGGCTCGGTTCCGTGGGTGTCTGTTGTTGTTTATGTTTCTTTTCCGTCCTTTAATTCCTTATATATGAGTTTTAGGATGTGTTGGGCAGGTTTGTAACAGGTTTGTAACAGGTTGGTTTTGATTATAAACAAATGGTTGCTGCCCAGATTTTGGTGTCTTCGCTCGAGCGAGGCTTTTGTCGCTTGAGCGAGCTCTATGTTTTAGTTCCTTCGCTCGAGCTAGGGTTCCTTCGCTCGAGCGAGAGTTGGGTGGTGTGTCTGGTGGCTCGAGCGAGAAGTCTTGCACTCAAGCTTGCGTCTGCGTCTGGTTCTGGACCCGAAGGTTGTATTTCTTGGCTCGAGTGAGCTTTCCTTTGCTCGAGCGAGCAAGGTCTATGTTTTGGGTTTCTTCGCTCGAGAGAGCATTCTTTCGTTCGAGCGTGCTTCTGGGTTGCAGACCTGAAGCTTCGAATTGTTGGCTCGAGCGAGGTTTCTTTGTGTCTGGTCGCTCGAGCGACCTATCCTTCACTCGAGCGAGCCTCGAATATATCAGTTGGCAGCAGCGGGTTACACTTCACTTTTTTCATCATCTTCTCTACTCAAACCCTTGCCCCGGCAGTCTCTCTCTCTACACACCCTCTCTCTTTAAGATTTCATCTACTTCTAGAGTGTTTCCACCCAAATCTCTGTGTAAGAAAGGTAGAGGGTGGCGTGGGCTTCACTTTAATCTGGAAAATAGTGGATTTGGAGCACTTTGGGTTTTCTTCATCTACTCCTTTGGGCTTCTAACTTCGAGGTAGGGATAACCTACTCCTCTCTATGAGTTTTGACATAAATTTTAGTCATTTTGATTAGATGATGTTGTTTGGTAATTTTGGGAAAGTTAGGGTTTGATTTGGGGTTATAAAAAGGAGGTTTTCAAATGTTAAACCTATGTGTGTGTAAGACCTTGGAAAATGGAAGAATTGTTGTTAAATTGATGAAATTGAACCTTAGGGTTGATATTTGAAAAAGGGGAAAATGGCCTAATTATGATAAATAATTAATTTGAATAATTGATTTGGGAAAATGTGGAATTGAGTTGGAAGTCATGAAATTGGGAAGTTGTGGGATTGAATGGTGTAGTTGGATTAGTTAATCACTCACCTATGAGAATATTGTTATTTTATCTGTTTGATAAACTTATTATCTGTTTAGAGATAACTGCTTTGGGCTATCGGTAGAGGATAGTGTTGATTGTTGTAGACACTGTATGTTGATTAGGGAAAACTGAAACTAATCAAATGTGTTATGTCATTGAATATGACGGTTGAAGTGTCACATTGAATATGTGCCTGGATTGATCATTGTATATGATGAACTGTTTAAATACATTGCATATGTATATTGTTTGGGAGGAGATAGGGGATGTACTCCATGGTTTAAGAGAAGATAGGGGATATACTCTCAAACCTGTTTGGGAGGAGATAGGGGATGGACTCCATTGATAATTGAAGTATGGAAGTGTTTTAATATGAGTTGTAGGATTATTTAAATTGTTGGTTAGATAATGAGCCATGTTTATATATTCGAACTAGATGAATAAAGGAAAGTGAAATGGAACATGAACGTATTTGTCATGGAATTGGGATGTGTTGTAAGTTGATTCACATGTGTTAATCATTCAACTAATGCTAATGTTTTAGTTATTTCTCATATGTGGTTTAGTATATCTCTACTGGGCTTTGGCTCACCCTATATGGAACATCATTTTCAAGTTCAGGTGATATGC